>OZ012673.1:47088645-47491145 GCA_963942505.1 Lordithon lunulatus
TATGTATGTCTCTCTGTACGTATGTATGTCTCTCTGTATACATGCATGTCTCTCTGTATGTATGTATGCCTTTCTGTATGTATGTATGTCTCTCTGTATGTATGTATGTCTCTCTATATGTATGTATGTCTCTCTGTATGATGCATGTATATCTCTCTGTATGTATGTATGTCCCTTTGTATGTATGTATATTTCTCTGTATGCATGTATGTCTCTCTGTATGTATGTCGTTCTGTATGTATGTATGTCTCTCTCTGTATGTATATATGTCTCTCTTTATATATGTATGTCTCTCTGTATGCATGTATATCTCTCTGTATGTATGTATGTATGTCCCTCTGTATGCATGTATGTCTCTCTGTATGTATGTATGTATGTCTCTTTGTATGTATGTAAGTCTCTCTGTATGTATGTATGTCTCTCTGTATGCATGTATATCTCTCTGTATGTATGTATGTCCCTCTGTATGTATGTATCTTTCTCTGTACGCATGTATGTCTCTCTGTATGTATGTATTTTTGTCGGTCTGTATATATGTATGTCGTTCTGTATGTATGTATGTCTCTCCCTGTATGTATATATGTCTCTCTGTATGCATGTATGTCTCTCTGTATGCATGTATATCTCTCTGTATGTATGTATGTCCCTCTGTATGTATGTATGTTTCTCTGTATGCATGTATGTATGTCTCTTTGTATGTATGTAAGTCTCTCTGTATGTATGTATGTCTCTCTGTATGCATGTATATCTCTCTGTATGTATGTATGTCCCTCTGTATGTATGTATCTTTCTCTGTACGCATGTATGTCTCTCTGTATGTATGTATTTTTGTCGGTCTGTATATATGTATGTCGTTCTGTATGTATGTATGTCTCTCTGTATGTATGTATATCTCTCTGTATGCATGTATGTCTCTCTGTATGTATGTATGTCTTTCTGTATGTATGTCCCTCTGTATGTATGTATGTATCTCCCTGTATGTATATATGTCTCTCTGTATGCATGTATGTCTCTCTGTATGCATGTATATCTCTCTGTATGTATGTATGTCCCTCTGTATGTATGTATGTCCCTCTGTATGTATGTATCTTTCTCTGTACGCATGTATGTCTCTCTGTATGTATGTATCTTTCACTGTACGCATGTATGTCTCTCCGTATGTATGTATTTTTGTCGGTTTGTATGTATGTATGTCGTTCTGTATGTATGTATGTCGTTCTGTATGTATGTATGTCGATCTGTATGTATGTATATCTCTCTGTATGCATGTATGTCTCTCTGTATGTATGTATGTCTTTCTGTGCGTATGCATGTCTTTCTGTACGTATGTATGTCTCTCTGTATACATGCATGCCTTTCTGTATGTATGTATGCCTTTCTGTATGTATGTATGTCTCTCTGTATGTATGTATGTCTCTCTGTATGTATGTATGTCTCTCTGTATGTATGTCGTTCTGTATGTATGTATGTCTCTCTCTGTATGTATGTATGCCTTTCTGTATGTATGTATGTCTCTCTGTATGTATGTATGTCTCTCTGTATGTATGTCGTTCTGTATGTATGTATGTCTCTCTCTGTATGTATATATGTTTCTCTGTATGTATGTATGTCTCTCTGTATGCATGTATATCTCTCTGTATGTATGTATGTCCCTCTGTATGTATGTATGTTTCTCTGTATGCATGTATGTCTCTCTGTATGTATGTATGTCTCTTTGTATGTATGTATGTCTCTCTGTATGTATGTATGTCTCTCTGTATGCATGTATATCTCTCTGTATGTATGTATGTCCCTCTGTATGTATGTATCTTTCTCTGTACGCATGTATGTCTCTCTGTATGTATGTATTTTGTCGTTCTGTATGTATATATGTCGTTCTGTATGTATGTATGTATGTCTCTCTGTATGTATGTATATCTCTCTGTATGCATGTATGTCTCTCTGTATGTATGTATGTCTTTCTGTATGTATGTCCCTCTGTATGTATGTATATATGTCTCTCTGTATGCATGTATGTCTCTCTGTATGCATGTATATCTCTCTGTATGTATGTATGTCCCTCTGTATGTATGTATGTATCTCTGTATGCATGAATGTCTCTCTGTATGCATGAATGTATCTCTGTATGTATGTATATATGCCTCTTTGTATGTATGTATGTATGTCTCTCTGTATGCATGTATATCTCTCTGTATGTATGTATGTCCCTCTGTATGTATGTATCTTTCTCTGTACGCGTGTATGTCTATCTGTATGTATGTATCATTCTCTGTACGCATGTATGTCTCTCTGTATGTATGTATTTTTGTCGGTTTGTATGTATGTATGTCGTTCTGTATGTATGTATGTCTCTCCCTGTATGTATATATGTCTCTCTGTATGTATGTATATCTCTCTGTATGTATGTATGTCCCTCTGTATGTATGTATCTTTCTCTGTACGCATGTATGTCTCTCTGTATGTATGTATCTTTCTCTGTACGCATGTATCTTTCTCTGTACGCATGTATCTTTCTCTGTACGCATGTATGTCTCTCTGTATGTATGTATTTGTGTCGGTTTGTATGTATGTATGTCGTTCTGTATGTATGTATGTCTCTCTGTATGTATGTATGTCTTTCTGCATGTATGTATGTCTCTCCCTGTATGTATATATGTCTCTCTGTATGTATGTATGTATGTCTCTCTGTATGCATGTATATCTCTCTGTATGTATGTATGTCCCTCTGTATGTATGTATGTTTCTCCGTATGCATGTATGTCTCTGTGTATGTATATATGTATGTCTCTTTGTATGTATGTATGTCTCTCTGTATGTATGTATGTCTCTCTGTATGCATGTATATCTCTGTATGTATGTATGTCCCTCTGTATATATGTATCTTTCTCTGTACGCATGTATGTCTCTCTGTATGTATGTATTTTTGTCGGTCTGTATGTATGTCTCTCTGTATACATGTATATCTCTCTGTATGTATGTATGTCCCTCTGTATGTATGTATGTCTCTCTGTATGTATGTATGTATGTCTCTCTGTATGTATGTATGTATGTCTCTCTGTATGTATGTATGTCTCTCTGTCTGTCTGCATGTATGTCCATCTGTCTGTGACCAAAATTCCAGGAAAACGGTCCAACGAAAAATGAACATTTTCAAAATCGGTGCACTAATAGAGAAGAAACCACGATAAAACCGATTTCTTGCGCCCAATTGGGCGGGGCCGCTCCAAATCGTATGTTACATTTAACAGTAAGGCAATGAAAATGTATAAATATGAAAAATTCAAATTGCCAACATGTTAAAATCAAAATAGTTGAAAATGTATAAATAATAAGTGAAAAATGTTGAATGTAATTCGGAAAGTTGTGTGTCCAGATCTTTACTCCGTCTAAACTTAAAAAATGGCTCGGTGGTAAAAGATTTGCGTAACAATGAAATCTGCTATTGATGTCTTGAGGAGCTCGGCGGTTCTCACTTCCACCCTGTTGGTAGTGAACTAATGATAATTACTGGGAAAAGTGTATCGAGTAAAAATTATATTTTTCCCCTCAACTTTTCAGTTTTCTTTGTTAGGCCGGTTACTTCTGGGACTACCCTCGTATATATCAAACTTTCCCTAAAGTTATTTATCAATCTTAAGGCGCCTATGAGGAATTCGAAAAATTGTATCAGTAGAAGTCGGTTTAAAATACAGTCGTCAATACTAGAGACCCTTTAAATTGTAAATCGCTCCCGTTTCCGCCCGCATGCCAGACATATTTTCTACCTGCCGACACGGGCTTTACTTGACTCGCAATCCCCTTATAGGCTCGCTCGGGGGTGGTGCCGTCTTTTATCTCCTTCCGCGCGCGCCCGCCAGCCAGAGCCCAGCTGCTCTACGTCCCTATTACACCCCGTTATATTTAGAAGTGCTCGACATGGGGGAGGGGAGAGGAAATGTGCCGACGTGAGGGTGCACAGGAACCCTCCGCAGACAAACCGGTTGATAAGAAATCTTGATCGCTTCAAATGAATATCTGTGCAAACTGGAGCATATTAAAAACACAAGTTTTTTTTATTAACACGTCAACACATTCTATTCGTTTATTATTTAAAAAAAAATTGTGGTGGCTGTGATTTATTGAGCATTAAATCAAAGTAAAGGATACGTCAACAAACTCTATTCGCTTGTTCGTATTATTTTTAAATAACTGTGATGGCTGATGATTTTTTGAGCATTAAAAGAAAGTAAAGGGCCATTCGGAATAAGCGTGTCAGTGGTAACATGCAACATGTATAAAAATTCAAATTCACAGGCACACACACGAGAGAGACGCACACACGAGAGAGACGCACACACAGAGAGAGAGAGAGAGAGAGAGAGAGAGAGAGAGAGAGAGAGAGAGAGAGAGAGAGAGAGAGAGAGAGAGAGAGAGAGAGAGAGAGAGAGAGAGAGAGAGTGGGGAGGGGGGGGGGGGGGGGGGGGGGGGTGGGGGGCGGGGAGAGAGAGGCACGAGAGAGAGAGGCACGGAGAGAGAGCGGCACGGAGAGAGAGCGGCACGGAGAGAGAGCGGCACGGAGAGAGAGCGGCACGGAGAGAGAGAGGAAGGCACACAGAGAGAGAGGGAGGCACACAGAGAGACAGCCAAACTGGCAGAGAGACAGCCACACTGGCAGACAGACAGCCACACTGGCAGACAGACAGCCACACTGGCAGACAGACAGCCACACTGGCAGACAGACAGACACAGACACAGCAGACAGACAGACACAGACACAGCAGACAGACAGACACAGACACAGCAGACAGACAGACACAGACACAGCAGACAGACAGACACAGACACAGCAGACAGACAGACACAGACACAGCAGACAGACAGACACAGACACAGCAGACAGACAGACACAGACACAGCAGACAGACAGACACAGACACAGCAGACAGACAGACACAGACACAGCAGACAGACACACATTATTTCTGTACAGGATGAGGCTAAAAGACACTGTCTGGGAGAATTTTCTATTCGCAGATTAAATCATGGCGTCCCGATATTCCATTTCGGAACCAAGGAAGATAGCTGCCTGGATGGAGGTCTGGCAGTCCCCAAGCATCGTATAAGAAAAATCCAAGGCCGGGACCGGGACCATCGCGCCCGCCAATTGGTAGAATGTACGAGAAGTTTGTCCGGAAGGTGTATCCCTTTTAGGCCTTGAATTTTTCTTCTACGATGCTTGCGGACTAACTGACTATACCAACGACAAATGGCATTGACTTGCCCACCCAGGCCGTGATTTGAAACCTAAAGCCTTGGTGGCTTCCTAGGAAAAGCGGTGTCGACAAAAACGGCCGTATTTCACGTCATTTTGACGTCACACATTTATTTTATGTATATTTAAATAAATCTGATATTCGAGATAGCGGTATACTTCAAAGTATTAAGTAATGTCATGAATTACACTGGAATCTGGTGAGTTTATCCAGAAGGCAGTATACTTCAAAGTATTAAGAAAATGTCATGAATTACACTGGAATCTGGTGAGTTATTCAAATTACACGTACTTAAAACGTATCTACTAATGTGTAAATGACGTTAAAAACGGCCGTATTTATCGACACCACAATCTGGACTTGACCGCCCGTTCATAAAGCGGGGGTGCTAACCACTGTACTACATCGGTGTATACTTCTAATGTATGCATGTATTATATTTGGATTAAAGTATACGAATTTCTAGAAATTGTAGGTGCTGACTGCATTGTGCGTTCGTTCCGGCAGACTTGTCGCCGCTTAGGGGGTAGGTAGCACACCCACGGCGTGCAACAACATGCCGCGGGGGCGAGCCTGGTGTATCGACGACGCTCACCGCCGTCGCCTCCGCCGCCACCCCGCGCCGCTCGCCCAGTCGGGACGCTGCGGGGGTCGATGCCGCGCGCTCTCTGCGGGGGGCGGCGGAGAGGACACACTCTCGCAATCCCGGGGTATTGATTGACGCCCGCGGTATGCATGCGGTCTGCGAGGGCCGGACCGAAACAGTCGAAAATATTCACAGTTAGTACAATGGAAATTATATCTTCACTGATTTTAAAAATGATTTATCAGTATAACACTTAAATGCATGATTTTTTAAAATTTATATGAAATAATATACACCCAGTCATTTGCTACAAAACATAAGAAACATAGTAGCAAAATCTGGAATCATATCTATGCAGTTTTATCTATTCGGAATTACAGATTTTAAAATCACGTTTTTAATTAAGCAGTGAATATTTTAAAAGATAATGTTGCAGTTCTACTATTGTTGCAGAACTGAAACATTATCTTTTCATTTAACGTATAATTATATTTACTAGCACGCCGACGTAGTGTAGTGGTTGAACCCTTCGTTTATCAATCGGGAGGTCCGAGCTTCGCTTCAGATAAAGCGAGAGAAAGAGAATTAGTTAGTAGTAATTGTATTTGTTAAACTGGCTGTGGAACTTCGGGTTCTTCTGCCGAATGTTAGTCTTTTACAGGCACTCTAACTACGAAATATGGTCACCAATTCTGATATAATAAGTTTCATAGCCAATAACAAAGTGTTTTTATTGATATATACAAATTGTGTACCAATCCATATCGTAATTACTACAAAAAGCTCAATACAACTTTACAATTTTAGCCATAAGAAAGATAGGGTATATATCTTTATTATGACTAAAATTGTAAAGTTGTATTGAGCTTTTTGTAGTAATTATGATATGGATTAGTATACAATTTGTATACATAAATAAAAACACTTTGTTGTAGGCTATGAAACTTATTATAGAAAATACAATGTACATATTATTATGAACGTCAAATAAAAACAGTAAGTATACACTACTTTTATTTCCATTTGTATTTTTATGTATTTTTGTTGTAGTTGGTGAATTGAAGACGAGTTTTTTTGTAAGGAAAATGCCAATAAATGTCTGTTTTTATACACTAGTTGAATAATATTTTGAATATACTCGTTAAAATTGTATTACTGGACTACTGTAAACCTAGTATCGGATACGAAAACTTCATAAACCAATCTATAAATGTCCTTTTAGCTGCCTGAATGACTGATGCACATTCAATATAAATTTTATTGCCGCACTAACCGCTCAATTTAACAACCCCTCCCACCAACAATTAACGGCTACCCAAAGAAGTTAAGTAACAGCAGGTTGACGGAAAAAGTTGGTATTGAATCAAACAAAATACATGCAAGCGTAAACGTGGAAGTGCTTCGCTAGCGCGAGCGGCTACAACCGTTCGCGGGAGCCTATCGGGAGAGTGAGAGCAAGGTCGATGAACATAAAAGACAGGTCCGACTGGGCAACTAGAAAACGCCGCCGATCTAGATACGCCGCAGGAGAAACGAAACGGCACCGTTATTACAATGAGAGCGCGCGGCAGTTTTGTTCGCACGGCCGCTTTACAAATGTCCGAACAAAACGAAAAATCGGTGCACTACTATCAGTTCAGGGATGCTGACTAGTTAGGAAGAGACATGGTGAATTAATTTAGAGACATATTTAAGCTGTATTTGAGGGATTAAGGGCAAAAGTGGAGTAACCCTGAAATTTAAAAAAATAATCTAATTTTATGATTGTACTAATAATAATAAAAATAACATAAAACTAGATTTTAAAAATTTGAGGACTAGAATTCATTTTTGTTCTCAATACCTCAGTTGTGCTGATATAAAATAAGACGGTTGAAATCAGTAGAAATCAAGATAATTTTGGACAGTTTTTGCTGATCAAATTATAAAACAAACTAGCCGTTTAGTTTGTAATTTTGTCACAATAAACATAAATTGCCATAAATACCGTGAAAAATAGAATCCTAGATATTTCTACAAATATAACAGCAAAACTTGGATATACTTTTACGTTGGATATATTCTTCTATATTAGTTCCTCTCTGTCTTGATGTAAACAGCATAAGTGGTATTTTCATTCGATTTTGTGTTGTTTGAATAATATAACGAATAATTAATCAGTTCAATATTATTAGTAATAACAATGCGTGGAGTAGATATTTGCAATGCGGTAGTAAATGTTCTTACGGAGATGAACTTTCTCGTAAAATTGTATCTGTAACTACCGATGGAGCTAGCAGTATGGTTGGAGAGGAGAATTCATTTATAAATCTCTTAAAAAGACATATGGGACAGTCCTAGGTTTCCATTGTATTAGTCATTGTAAATGTATTAGGGGGTGGAGAAAATCTAACCAATTATTGCTTTATTTTTTTAAATGTAGGTTATACTGCGACCGCAACCAGAGGTTCTCTTGTTTCAATCATCCCTTTTTTTAGTCGCTTGTATTTTGGCAAATCTTTCTACAATTTTTAATTTGAGTTCTAAATATCAAAGAAAAAACAAAATTATTTACTGTTTTTTCTTTGAAGAAGATGAATGGTAATACTGGAAACTAATTAGAGTATTACCATCTTCTTCAAACAAAAAAAAACAGTAAATGCTTTTGTTATTTCTTTGATATTTTGAACTGAAATTGAAAACTGTAGTAGGCTTTGTCAAAATATAAGCTACTTAAAAAGGGATCACAAAAACGAAGACAACGTTTTGAAGCCAATCGACTTGTCCTTTATGTTTTTAGTACTGCCAGTTAAAAGTTGCACGGTTGTATAAAGCAGCTAACTCTCAAGTTAATTTGAACCTCACTTTTGCCAACTTTGACACATATTGCGACGTTATACCCCCATATTCACCGACGTTCCATAAATCTATCAATAGCTATTGAACCCATAAGTATTCGTTGTTATGGCAACAATAATACATTATCCAGGGAATGTAGTTACATTAAATTCTCTCTATTGGAAACACTGAATAAATAAACAAAATGTGTCATCAAAGCTCCAATCGGAAGCGCTATTGAAGATGTTAGACATTTGTTTTGGCATGTTCTATCACAATGACGTAGTCAATTTATCCATTCAATAGCGTATGGGATGTTGGAGAATACGGGCAATAAACAGAGGTACATGACGATATGAAATGAAGTTTAAAACGATCTATGCAACATCTAACAATATAATCACGGGTTATAGTTACCTAGCTTTTATAAAACCCGAGCCTAAATGTTTTGAAGTAATAGCAAAGTATTAAAAATGTAATTATTCATTATATTAAAAGTAGAAATTTGTCTATTTTTATAATAAAACATCATCCCCATTGAACAGAGGACATTTCACCTAGCTATTTAGTAAAACAACTTCTTATTTTTTACTTCAGCCTCTTAATTTGGTTGTACATTTCATGTGGTGGCGGTCACACGTAGGTTAAACTTTCGGCGCTCTCACCCGTGACGGTCCCCCAAGATATTTTCTTGGAATCGGCAGCGTACCGTTTTGCGGCCCGGGTGGGTGGGAAAACGGGGCGGATTAAAAACCCGCGCCTGTTCGGGGTAAACACTGGTCAAGGCCAAGGGGACAGGTATATCTCCCGCGCTACCATACCTAGGTTCTCGCGGGCTCGTCGCGCGCGGACCACACACCGGAAAAGACCGGTCCAAATAGGCTTCTTCTTCTCTCTTTCCCATCAACCGAACGCTGCGGAAACGAATAACACGCGTGTGCGCAAACATAAACACTGGAGATGTACAGGGTGTGTTTTTGTATCGAGCTTACACTGATCATGATATACAGATTAACGTGTATTTTAAACCGGAGGAAGGTTTCACAATAAAAATCTATATAATACTAAAAATAAATATGATGAAAAAATTATCTCAACAATTGTTCTCTTCTAAAAATGACTGTATATTGATTGATGAAAACGTCAGAAAAGAATATAACGGAAATTAACTTTAAATTATTTCCATAAGCTCTGGTTTCCTAGGAGAACGGTCGCTTTAAAGCGGCCGCTTTTGACGTCATTCACAAATCACAAAGGTCGTTTTAAGTATATGTAATAGAAGAACTCACAATTTTTCATCGTAATTCATTGCGTTTTTTGCAGTACGTTGACGTATTACACTTTATAGGAAACTATATTCGTTTATATACACGTAGAATTATTTTTGTGACGTAAAAATGACGTCAAAAGCGGCCGCTTTCCTAGGAAACCAGGGCTTTACGGCTCGATGGTTTCTACTCGGGGAGCAACAGTAGTTGCTAAATGTTGCATGGTTGAAGAAAAATTATGTCCACCACCTTTGCATTGAACCTAATTTCTTCTTTTAGTTATCGAGATACAGTGCAAAATAGGCGCTCTGCGAACACTAGTGTAATACTGTCTTATGTCAAATGTCACAAATGTGTCAAAAGTGACAGGATAATAAGCTATATCAGTATCTTAACGTCACTTTTGACACATTTGTGACATTTGACATAAGGCAGTATTAGTTAAATGCTATATTTTCTCCATACACTATTATGTGACCACATGGACACTAAAGAACTAATAAATTAGAATCCTTCGAAATGTGAAAGTACAGAAGAATACACGGACTATCATGGGTAGACAAAATTATCAATGTTGAGATCCTTATATTAATTGATAATCTACGAGAAATCTTAATAACATCAAAAGACGAGAAGTTGATTACATGGGCCATGTTATGAAATGACAGAAATACCAATTATTGTAGCTGATCATACAGGGTAAGAACCAGTTTAAGACCGTCTTAATAATTCGACGGTTTTAAAGCGTTGCACCAAACAAAAATAGGATCTTAAAAGGAAGAAATACTAGTAGAAATACTAGCTGCCGACGTACATCTTGGCTACGAAATTCAAGAGAATGGTTTCAGTCCATCTTCGACTGATAGATGTTAACTTTGCTTTTAATACCCACATCTACCTCTATTTAGATATGACAACGTTGCGTTTAGTGTCAAAGTTGTTAAAAATGACGTTTGAATTTCGAATTTAACTCTCAGTTTGAAGTCAAACTGTTTTTATACAAACTAAGGGCCGGTTCGACAATAGACATTTAACTGGAGAATAAGGCTATTCGCGAAATAAGTTTGACATATTGGCGTTAGGGTCAGTTCTACAATTGACATTTAACTGGAGAATAAAACTATTCGTGGAGTAAATTTGACATATTAGCGTCAATATCTCAAACTTATTCTACGAATACGATTGACAAATACTTCTAATGAAAAATTTAGTTAAATTAAATTATAACATTAGTTTGTCAAACTAAAATTATTTTCTTTTAAAAAATAATTTTTAATTCCATTTTGCGGTTAAATGTCAATGGTAGAACCGGCCCTTAATATCTCAAACTTATTTCACGAATAGTCTTATTCTCCGGTTAAATGTCAATTGTAGAACCGCCTCAATATATTAAGATCGTTCTAGTTGTTTTGTGGGGAATCCCCGGTAGGTTGCCATAAACCGCACGCGCCCGCACAAATAGAGAAATAACATTCAAGAGTCCGGTTACACCTGATAAGAACCGCTGCTTATCGACGCGTTATCCAGCTAATGCCACCAAAACAAAAAAAAGTTGTTCTTAAAGCGCAACAGGAATGTGAAAACGGCCGGTTTGTCTAAACAATAGCGCGGCTTATCGCACGATATCACTTACAGGCGAGCTAAATGCGACTTTAATGTCGTATTTGAAGGTAAACATTATTCTCTTGATTATTTAGAAATTATATGAAATAATAAATCATTATTTGCAAGACATAGTTTTTAATAATACCTAATAATAATAATGGATAACAAGCGAGTTGGAGGCGGTGCTGAGGAGAGGACAGGCTGGAGGGGTCGTGGTGGGGAGAACCAAGGTGTGGATGCTGGCATATGCTGATGACATAGTATTCGTAGCCAAGAGAGTGGAAGGGATGCAAGAGATGCTGGAAAGAATGGGAAGGTACATGGATAGGAGAGGGCTAGTAGTGAATGTGGAGAAGACTAAATGGATGATGTTTAGGAATAGGGGTAGAAGGGGTAGAGTGGAAGAGCTGAAATGGAAGGGAAGGATGATTGAGAGAGTGAATGTCTTTAAATATTTGGGTTTCTGGTTTGACAGTGGAGGAGGATTTAGGGTGCATGTGGAAAGTATGCAAGTGAAAGCGAGAATGGCTTGGGAAATAGCGAGAAGGAAATGGGAGAGGTTGTGGGGCGGTAACCTCGTAATGGCGTGCAAGATCTGGGATGCGTGTGTAAAACCTATTCTGTTGTATGGAGTGGAAGTGTGGGGATTGCGTGAGTGGAATGCGATAGAGAGAGAGCAAGGTGTGCTCCTGAAGAGTCTGCTGGGTCTCGAAAGGTCGACACCGAGAGCAGTGCTGTTGCAGGAGACGAATCGTATGAGTATGTGGTGGGAGTCGTGTGTAAGAGTTGTGAAGTTTGAAGAAAGATTGCAGGAATTGGGCGAGGAAAGACTGGTGCGGGAGGTATGGATGAGGTGTAAGAGTAGGACGGAGAGTGGTTGGAGAAAGGATAGAGGAAGGATGTATGAAAGAGTGGGTATGTCTGAGGTGTGGGTAGAGGAGAAGCTGAGAGAAATGGGAAGCCTAGGAACTGAGGTAAGAGAGAGATTGAGAGATATTGAGTGGCAAGAACGGCAGACTAGAATGAATGAGAGCTCTTACAACCCTGGCTACGTAGAGTGGCAAGTGAGTGGGAGACTCCCGAGTTACTTAGCCAGGGGTGAGTGGAGCAGGGAGGACAAGGTATGCATGGCAAGAGCGAGGTGTGGGTCAGACGAGAGAGGGAGGAAAGTGTGGATGGGTTTAGGGTACACCGCGTGTGCGCTGTGTAGTAAGGGAAGCGACACGTGGTGGCACCTTAGCGAAGAATGTGAGGGTGTGAAAGCAGAGTGGGTGGGAGACTGCAGAAAGCTGAATGAATGGTTATGCGAGGATGGGGAAGGCGTGAAAATCTGCAGGAGGCTGACGTGGGAGAGGAAAGTGGCAAGGGCAAAGGGGGCGGCGATAGATGGGGGTAATTAGTAATTTTTGGCGGAGTAGTACTTTTATTTATATTGTATTTTTATTTTTGTATATTTTTGTTGAGGTTTGTGATGTGGAGGGGCAGTGAGGGAAATGCCAATATAGGGCTGCTCACTCGTCCCACCAGTCAATTTTGCGTGCAAGCTGCAAGTGTTTTGTTAATAGATTCCTTCGCCGGAAATTACAAAATAAGATGGCCTGGGTTAGTTTTCAACATAGAGCTTTGGAAGTTAGGATACCAGAAACTGATAGCTTTGGAAATTAAATGTAAGGGATGGAAATAAGCATACAAAACATTGCCAAGGCGAGCTTAGATTGGAACCCATAGCACAGACACTAACAAACAAGACTTAAAACAACATGGTTTTGTACAGTGCACAAAGAAACCTGTAGTTGGAGGCAAATAAAAAGAGTTGTGCAAAATCGCGTATGGTGGAAGCCTTATGTTGAGCAAGAGTTAAAGGATTCAAGAAGAAGATATGCACACTTGTAGGTGCTTGTATGGGTTCCTAAAATACCTCCTTTTCAGATAAAATATATACACCGCTCTCCTGAACATCTACCTACTTTAAGACGAGATGAGGAAGAAGTGACAACGTTTGTGTTATTTTTTGTATCTTTATTACTAGCCACGTCCAAGAATATGGTAAGGGCTCGGTTGTATATAACAGTGGTTACCCCCATATTCTCCGACGTTCCATAAATCTATAAGGCACCATACACGATCAATATTACTGTCAATATTTTAGAATAATGACAGTATTACTGTATGATAATATGTTTAAAATGTTCATTATTCTAAAATATTGCCACTAGTACTCATTGTGAAATGTATATTAACAGGTTAATCGCCATGGCGGTCACCGGTGTCCGCTATGTCTCCAGCCAATTCAGCCATAGCGGACACTGGTGTCCGTCAGGGTTTTAGATTTTTAAAGAAATATACGCGATAACGCTGAAGGATCTCTAGGGCCACAGCGGGCACTGGTGTCCGCCGCCCTTTTTCGTTTTATGATAAGGCAAATTTGCCAAAATTATATAAAATAGGTTTAAGACAAACAGAAATGTCACAATTTGGCAAAAAAAAGTCTTAAAGGTTAAAATGGAAAGTTTGGCTAAATGTTCATGGCGCTTAACCTGTTAATGATGTAATAATGAGAATACTGATCTATATCCAGATAATTGATTACTTGATAAATATAAAAAAGGAGGATTGAAGCAAATATTGACAGTACTAGGATTGGCAGTATTATTGACCGTGTAAGGTGCCTTTATCAATAGCTATTGAACCCATAAGTATTCGTTGTTATAACAACTATAAATAATTATCTAGAATGTATTTACTTTAGGTTCTCTCTATTGGAAACACTGAATGGTTAATCAAAAGGTGTCATCAAAGCCCCAATCGCAAGCACTACTCAAGATGTTTGACATTTGTTTTGGCATATTCTGTCACAATGACGTTGTCAGTTTATCCATTCAATAGCTTAAGGGACCTAGAAAGTTTATGGGATGTTGGTGAATACGGGCAATAATAGACAAAAAGCTTCTGAGGAAAGAGATTTGAATATACAACTTGAAGTGTAATGAGGAAATTAAATTTAAAAATATATATATATATATAATTTATAAAAATGGTATGAATATAAAAAAATTAAAAATTTTGAATCCAGAATTAAGAATAAAATTTACAACCACCTATATATGAGGTAATACAGAAATGTTGATTCCATTTGTAGGAATATATTGGTTTGAGAATCGAGGTGGGGTTTAGCTGGTTGGTCGGCCCTGGATGGGTCGGAATCCATCACTTCCCGGGTGAGAATGTCTTATTAACCTTCCCATCTCAGGCCAAAAAAAAGGGGCCCCTACTTTTGGGAACACTAGTATAGAGAGTGGATGGGCAGAGAATGTGTGGAAATAGAACAGATAGTTGGTAACATTGGTTGGGTGAAAGCACCAGGCGATGGGAAAAGAGTGAAGGAGTTGGGAGGATTATCCTGGTTAATGAAGGAGAGCTGTGCCTGTAGCAAAATTTAAGTGGAGAGAAAATAACGTCCGGTTTCTCCAACGAATCTTAACTAGTTTAAGACCGTCTTAATAATTCGACGGTTTTAAAGCGTTGCACCAAACAAAAATCGGATCTTAAAACGATAAAACGGTCTTACATTGTAAGACTAAGTAAGATCTACATTTATTAAGGCTCCCAGTACGGAGGCGACGGAAGAAATCCTAAAACTAAATAGGAACCAATTTAGAAATGTCGTGGGACTCCTAACGGGACACTGCACATTGAATAAACACCTGCATATAATGGGCATAGACAAATCACCAACGTGCAGAGGCTGTGGAGATGAAGAAGAAACCCCACTACATGTAATAACTAGCTGCGAGGCATTCAACTCAAGCAGGAAAAAACTCTTTGATTCAACGCGAATGAGCCAAAAAGAGATCCAAGCTCGCCCATTCACGAGACTTCTGAACTTCATTGAAGACACAGAGCTCATGAATGAGGAATAGTTATGGGGGAGCACAATAGGCCAACCGTGGCCGCAGTGCAGTGGGATGCCACAGCGACACCAGACCCTTCAGGAAAAAAAAAAGATCTACATATGTTTGGTGCAACTCAATAAAAATTTAAGACGTGGTTATATAAAAGACGAGCTCTAAGATTCGTTGGAAAAACCGGGCGTAAGAGATATTTCATGTTTATAGTTAAATGAATAATAAATTGTATTTGGATTTTGGGTGTACACTTTTAAATATTTATGTTTTCCTTTCTTCTAGATGAGTGTGAAAATATTTGTTTATATTAGCAATTTTAGATAAGGTTGTTTATTTCCTCATTAATCATATTATAATATCTGAGTAATACAATGTGTAAACAAATGGAGTAATTAATTATGAATTCTAACCTCATTAAGACGATTCTTTTAGTGAATCACCATAAAGGTACCTTACACCAAGCGGTGTAAGGTACCTTTATGGTGATTCACTAAAAGAATCGTCTTAATGAGGTTAAAATTCATAATTAACGTCAATAATACTGTCAGTTCTAGTACTGTCAGTATCTGCTTCAATCCTCCTTTTATAGTTATCAAGTAATCAATTATCTGGATAAACATCAGTATTCTCCTCTTCATGCCATCATTACTATATTTTATAGGATAAGTAATACTGTCAATATTTTAGAATAATGAACATTTTAAAATGTTATCGTACAGTAATGCTGTCATTATTCTAAAATGGTTTCGTACAGTAATACTGTCATTATTCTAAAATATTGACAGTATTATTGATGGTGTAAGGTGCCTTTTACACAGGTTTTTAGAGGGTTGTGAAATTTAGGTAAATACCTGGTGATTTTTAAATATTCACAATGTGATTGCAAAATTATATAATAATGACAATAAAGGTAAATTTAGTGGTAGCATTTATGCGAGACATTTTTAGTCAAAAGTGGTGAATCGAGATATTTTAAGAATCGAGAACTTCGTTCAAAACATTCAGATATCGAAAACTAAAAAACGAGAACCGAGATTAGTTTTCTAAAGGTCGTTTTAGACAAGGCAATGTCTTGACTCAAAAGTTAAGGTCGTTTTAGACTAGACAATTTCTTAGCTCAAAAGTTGTTCATGAAATGAATTCATATATCCTCCTCCCATACAATTTATCCTTGACAAATAGAACGCGTTATATTTTTCCATTCGATCTAACATCCAATTGAATATTTCAAATAATTTGCTGTATGATACAAGAATATTTATATTGTCTCCCATCTTGACTAACTTTTGAGAAAATTGTCTTGTCTAAAACGACCTTTAGTGAAGATGCAAGACAATCTAAATTGCCTCGTATCATACAGCAAATTATTTGAAATATTGAATTGGATGTTAGATCGAATGGAAAAATATAACGCGTTCTATTTGTCAAGGATAAATTGTATGGGAGGAGAATATATGAATTAATTTCTTGAACAACTTTTGAGCTAAGAAATTGTCTTGTCTAAAACGACCTTAAGGTATCGAGAACCGAGAAAGTGTTGCCTACTCGGCGTACTTTAACAGATACCATAAAACGAGGTTACTTTGCACCGCGTGGAGTAACTGTGCACCAACGTCCGAAAAAGATTCATCGTGGAGCCATATGTGTAGTTTCTAATTTAACTGCGCAACATGTTAATCGCAAGATGGAAGTGTCATCTGTAGATCTTGTGAGAGAGTGATTAGGAGATTTCTACATCAAAACCTAACTTTACGGGACTTGTTTATGACACCAATCTGTTGCAGGTTTGTTTAGTGTTGAAAAATTGCGTGTTCCACCGATTCTTGTGTAATACTATCAGATAAGTCACCATTTTAGTACCAGTTACACATCTTTGGCTATATATTTTGATAATTAGTTTATATTTAAAATCATCTGGTAAGTACTTGTTAACATTTTTAACACGTGGGGTAACTTTGCACCACAATATGGGGAGACTTTGCACCAACGTCAAACTGTGTTAAAACTGGTGAAACATTTTTTTTTTAATTCACAAAATATATAAAAGACAGAAGAAAGGCAATAGGATATATCAGAAAAGACAAAGCGAATCCAGCGGGATGATGACACTGATGATCCAGTATTGCAGGACTCTTCAGATGAAGAATATCCCAATTTTCAAACATACTCGGAGCAAATGGTAAAAGAAATGGAAAAGGAAGAAAAAGCTGCAATGATGGAAGGTACGAATTCTCTAGCAGATGCTCTTGGCATAATTTCCGCAAAGAGAGTTGTAGGAGAATACATGATTTTCAAATACGAAGGGGAATTGTTTTCTGGTAAAATAATATCATTGGAGTTGTAATTTCTTCTATGGTTAAATCTATCAAGTCGTGAAAATTGCCTGAAAATCCAGATGTTTCATACTATGATATGGAGCATGTATTTGACAACATAAACCCCTCTACCATGGTAAATAGAAGAGGATTGTATCGAATTCCAGAAATGGAAAAGTTGGATTGGCTGTAAATAATTAATTTGCAATGTGTCGTTTATGTTTTTTGAAGAAAAAATCAGTTCCATAAATAAATTTTGTGTGCTCTATTGATTTATGTTTTTAACTTCGCATCTTTCCTATATACAACGGAGTTTCGATCAAAATGATGTGATGGTGCAAATTATCCTACTTAAAGGGGTAACTTTGCACCAAATTTATATAATAAATATTGCATAATAAATTACTCACATTACATATATTTTATATTAAATAGCAACTAATAACACTAAAGAACAAAATGCAACAAGTCCCATATTCTTAACGCGCTTCAAAAAATATTTCTGTTCAATTAAAGACAAAAAACCTGAAAAATGGTGCAAAGTAACCTCATTTTACGGTACGTTTATTCTTGTATAAGTACGGTTTATTTTATACGTTAAATTTTCTCGAAAGACAGTTTCTCAGTTAATTACAGTTCTCGGTTAATTCGAGTTCTCAATTTTCTGTTCTTGGTTATCGCTCAAGTTCACCATTCTCGTTTAAGTTCTTGAGAACTTTTAAGAATCGAGAACAGCTGTTCTCGGTTCTCGAAATCCTCCCAACACTAGTCAAAAAAGTTTTTGTTCAATAGTGTCACTTGATAAGAAGATATTTCCATTTTCCATTAATATTAATAGAATCGGTAGTTAGAAGATGTGAACGAATCCAAAAATCAAATTTGTGGGAAATTGAAGGAAATTCTATCTCTAGAATTGCTGCATGAATCAATTTCAAGATTAACAACATTATTATTTAGGTTTGGTAATGCAGTAACCATGTTAACCATAAGTAAAGAAGTATGTAAGTAAAGAACCATGGATGCATTACCAAGCAGTAATCATGAAGTAAAGAAGTATGTAAGTAAAGAACAATGGATGACAGATAACATTTTGGCAAGAATTCATTCTTGCCAAAATTTCATGTTTTCTCTTTTTCAAAAGAGAAAACAATACAAAGACAAGGATAGAAATAAATACGAAGAAATTAAACAAGAAATACGAAAACAAAATTATAGAAGCCAAAGAAACATTTATGAGAAACCAATGTGAGGAGATAGAATCGCTTCAGCTGAGGTATGATTCATTTAACTTACGTAAAAGGATGTAAATGTAATAGCCTACACCGAAAGGTAAAAGGCAAATAGATAATATATATATAAAAGGATCAAAGAATTCACTGGCATGAGAAAGAAGAAACAGACTGGTATAATAAAAGAAAATAACGGTAATATTATAGTGGACATAGAAAAAGAGATTCAAAGATGGGAGGAATACATACAACAACTATTTGAAGACACCAGAAATTAAACAGAGATAAAAGAAACGTCGCAAGGACCAAGAATAACAGCCGAAGAAGTAATGTATGCTATCAAGAACTCAAAAGATGGAAAGGCAATAGGACCAGACGAAATACCAGTCGATATACTTAAACTAATTGATGAAGACAATATTAGCATCTTGGTAAATCTATATAATACCATCTATACGATTGGAATCATACCACAAGAATGGTTTGCTAGGTATCAATTGAATCGGTAGTTTGAAGAAGGGAACAAGCTCCAAAATAATAACGAAAATACTATAAGTCCGAGGGCTTTTCCGCTGGTAAAGGATGAAGCTCAGAGGAGTGTAATCACTAACCATTACCTTAACTTCAAACCTCTGAATGGTGATTCGCGAAATTTTGCATATGAACATGGTTTGAACTCTCACTTAAGTACGAGTCGCCTGTAACCACTCAGTCATAGAGTCAAGAAATGCAGTAACCATATTCGGTTATTGTATTGGCGAAATATATTACAGATTGTTGGGAATTTATTATTATTAAATAAAATATATTTCTAGAAATATTAAAATTAAAATTTCGCGAATCACCATTCAGAGGTTTGAAGTTAAGGTAATGGTTAGTGATTATACTCCTCTGAGCTTCATCCTTTACCAGCGGAAAAGCCCTCGGACTGATAGTATTTTCGTTATTTGATTTGCAAAATCATTCAATTGTATCCACGCGTTGTATGAAATGAAAAAATGTTGATATAAAAACTGTTGTCATACCATTCCGGTTATCGTGTTATTCAAACAAATCAATTTCATGTGTTGGTATTTATAAATCACTTTCGAAAGAATGTCGACTCGTTTCTCAGTCCCGTAATAATAATCTTATCTCCCTCTTTTAGTAGCACCATATAAAAAGTGCGACAAGTCAATCTGGTCGGTGCGATAAGAAAGCAAAATATAAACAAACGTCGTCGTCGTCGTCGGCGGCGGCGGCTGGCGACATCTGTTCCGCGTACACGTTCCCCCCATTTCAGATGTAACACATTTTTTTCCCGAAGTAAAATAAAATCGCTCACACATGCACACACTTCTACACGTACATACACACACCGGCGCTTTCGTGGGGAAAGAGGACGAGCCGAGTTTTGTGACCTCAGGCCGGGTCATACACCGCTCGGCGCGTTTTCTAACACGGTCCCCCCACACTCGCAAACACATAAACATATGAAGTTACAGAAAAAAAAATAGAATGGCACATCAATGGCGGCTTTGAATAATATTTTGGTTCAATTTTTTATTTGGCAATGAGTGATAACGCGTGCGGGGGAGAGTGGGGGCGCAACACATTCTCACACACAGCTGAGGAATTCGGCGTGACACAGATTTCGCCCCCGCCGTGTGTGTGTGTGTGTTTACGCAAACGTGTGCGCGCGTTCTGCACGCGCTTGTGCGTACCGCGAAATTGCACTCACCAAGGCGAAGAAATTCGTGTGGCAATCCTCTAGGCTGGCTCCGTTCGTTTGCAGGTTTGGGTGCGTCATAGTAGATCCATCGTCACTTTATTTATTTCGTGGGGGGTTGCTGCTGCTGGGGAGACACACGCGCGCACTGGGGCCACGACACGCCAGTTAAAACACTCAAACGGGCCCGCACATTGCCCAAAACCAGAAGTTTTCACCTTTCTATCGCGAGGGACTGGCAAAATGGCGGACGTGAAACAACAAGCCACACTAAACTCAGCGCTTCCCAACGGTAGAAAAGCGAGGCATTTCACCGTTTGCGCGTGCGGCGCTATCTACGACGCGCACCCGCTCACCGCGCGCTACTTCAACGCGTGGCCGGCTGCTGGGGACGTGGCGCGTAGCTCGACGCACGCATCGCCCGACCGCCACGAAGGTGCCCGACACGCGACGTTGCCGCACCAACCTCAAAATACGAAACTGGGATTTTCAAAATACGATTATTTCAACACGCAGAAGGGCGTTCACGTGGTGCCCGCTTTTGTAACAACCATCTCGTTTATTGTGAAACATAAAAGTTATATTGACAACGACGTCCAGTTCACGGCAACCGTGTGTTAGTTAACAACCATGGCGGCGCTCGTCAGGCATGGAGCCGCTAAAACGCGGCCTCTTCTCACAGCCACAAAAGTAACTATCCAACCACTCACACACACTAAAAACACTGCTGCAACTTCAACCCCTAACAACACAACTGTTTATAACAACTGCAACGACTGTCTTTATTTGTTTCAAGACTGTTGCCCGATTCTACGCGACCAAGGCGGAGAAGAAGAAGGGAATTGACAGGAGGCCGCAGCCGAAAATTGAGTGGACAGCGCAGTCTTTGGCATGCAAGGGGTACGTACGCGGCTCGCTTTCGCAGCAGACTGACATTTTTTTTCTCCTCGACTCGCTTTCTCCCTCTCTGCAGCTTTCGCGCTCCCCACCAGTACGTGTGTGCCACCCCCGTTATGCCCGGCGGTGGCGCCACCGTCCACACGTCGATACGCACACGCGCCACCGGGGGAGGTTCAATAATCTCGCGCCTAAATATTTAATAGCGCACCGCCAAATTCTTTACCACACAGACAAGTCAAAAAGAAATACCTTTTAGTTTCTAAGGGGATGCTAAAATGCAATTATTGTAATTGTTTTCAAAAATTATTAATTAGTTTTGTTGCTAAACTTTTAAATATAAAATATATAAGGCACCTTACACGATCAATATAACTGTCAATATTTTAGAATAATGACAGTATTACTGTACGATAATATGTTTAAAATGTTCCTTATTCTAAAATATTGACAGTACTACTAATCGTGTAAGGTATAGTAATGATGAAATGAAGAGAATACTGATGTTTATCTGCATAATTGATTACTTGATAAATATTCAAGGTGGATTGAAGCAAATATTGACATTACTAGGATTGACAGTATTATTGACTGTGTAAGGTGCCTTTATAATTAATAAAATTATTTTCCAATAATAGTCATTTGAGTGGGTATGATGAATCAATTGCCAAAAGGGTGAAATATTTATTGCATGATGGATAATGAATAAATACATTTTTAATATATAGAAACCACAACCCTTACTTAAAAGATTGCTATTATTTTAAAACACTTATGCCCATATTCACCAACATCCCATAAAGGCACCTTACATGATCAATAATACTGTCAATATTTTAGGATAACGACAGTATTACTGTGCAATAATATGCTTAAAATGTTCATTATTCTAAAATATTGACTTATTACTTATCATGTAAGGTATAGTAATGATGAAATGAAGAGAATACTGAGGTATATCCAGATAATTGATTACTTGATAAATATAAAAGGAGGATGAAGCAAATACTGACAGTACTAGGATTTGACAGTATTATTGACCATGTAAGGTGCCTTATAAACTTTATTATTTAGGTTCCATAAGCTATTGAATAGATAAATTGACAACATCATTGTGACAGAATATGCCAAAACAAATGTCAAACACGTTGAATGGCACTTGTGATTAGAGCTTTGATGACACCTTTTGTTTAATTATTCAGTGTTTCCAATAGAGAGAATCTAAATTAACTACATTTCCTAAATAATGTATTTATTGTTGCTATAACAACGAATAATTATGGATTCAATAGCTATTAAGCCACCTTACACAGTCAATAATACTGTCAATCCTAGTACTGTCAATATTTGCTTCAATTCTCCTTTTATATTTATCAAGTAATTAATTATCCAGATAAAGATCATTATTCTCTTCATTACACCATTACTATACCTTACACGATGAGTAATACTGGCAATATTTTAGAATAATTAACATATTAAATACTTTATCTTACAGTAATACTGTCATTATTCTAAAATATTGACAGTAATATTGATCATGTAAGGTGCCTTTTAGATACATTTATGGAACGTCGGTGAATACGGGGGTTAATACTCCCTCCCATATACCTTGCTCTTGCCATGCATACTTTGTCCTCGCTGCTCCACCCTCCCTCAGCTAACTAGTTCAGAGCACTGATTGGAAAGTGCTCTGAGCTAGTTCGCTGAGGGAGAGTGGAGCAGTGAGGACAAAGTATGTATGGCAAGACCAACGTGTGGGTCGGATAAGAGGGGAAGGAAAGTGTGTACCCCAGCCCCAGTATATATAAATTTTATTTATTATATTTGTAAATGTAAAGTTGTATGTCATTTGTTTTGTGTTTTTAGTTGTTTTAGATGAAACACTTTTATGAAAAATAACATTTTCTGAGAAATCATGAATAAAAAATGTTGGGTTGTAATGGTAGACTATAATTAATTTGATAGATGTTGCATAAATTGTTAACTTTGTATTTCATAGCTTCACCTCTGATTACATCTGGCAATATTGCTTTACATTTACATTTTTCTGATAAAAAATTGTCCCATATTTAGGTGGACACATATACATTTATTAAAGATTAACTCAATATAATGTTCTATTTTACTAAATTGTTCCATATATTACCCACTTTAGTTCCATATATTGTGCATTACTCTGACAATCAGTGACATATGTTTCCTTATAATTAAGCCTCAACAAATTAGGGACACGTTTTTTAGGTTAATAATAGTATATGTAAATAAATAAATTATTAACCAATGGCCATGCACAGAAATAACTTTTGCTATAATTAAGATAAAGATGAGAAATTTTTTACTAAATATTTTCAACCACTATGTTTAATATTCTTCAAATTATTGCATACTAAATGTGGTGCAATTCTATCTAAAGGTCGTTTTAGACAAGACAATTTCTTAGCTCAAAAGTTAGTCAAGAAACGAATTCATATATCCTCCTCTCATACTATTTATCCTTGACAAATAGAACGCTTTATATTTTTCCATTCAATCTACCATCCAATTCAATATTTCAAATAATTTGCTGTATGATACAAGACAATTTAGATTGTCTCGCATCTTGACTAATGGTCGTTTTAGACAAGACAATTTCTTGACTCAAAAGTTAGTCAAGATGCGAGACAATCTAAATTATTTTGTATCAGAGAGCAAATTATTTGAAATATTGAATTGGATGGTAGATCGAATGGAAAAATATAACGCGTTCTATTTGTTAAGGACTAATTGTATGGGAGGAGGATATATGAATTCATTTCTTGAACAACTTTTGAGCTAAGAAATTGTCTTGTCTAAAAAGACCTTAAAGGTCGTTTTAGACAAGACAATTTCTTAACTTAAAAGTTAGTCAAGATACGAGACAATCTAAATTGTCTCGTATCATACAGCAAATTATTTGAAATATTGAATTGGATGGTATTCGAATGGAAAAGTATAACGCGTTCTATTTGTTAAGGACAAATTGCATGGGAGGAGGATATATGAATTCATTTGTTGAACAACTTTTGAGCTAAGAAATTGTCTTGTCTAAAACGACCTTAACTTTTAAGTCAAGAAATTGTCTTGTCTAAAACGACCTTAAATAAAAAATATTACATGTTTATTACGTTGTCTATAAAAAATATTATTTCAGTTTCTTACGTGCTCAAAAAGAATACACACCTCCAAAAGATGTTGACAGCAAGCTAGAGACAGTATTAAAATCCATCTTGGGTAGCTCCAATGCAGACACTCCACTGATTGACTCAGTTAAGAAGTTTGAAGTACTAAATGCATGCAGTAAGGAGTTTGGGCATGATGTGCCCAATTCATTACTACACATGATAGAAACAGTGGCAGATGTCTCACAATACTACAAGATTGCTGTTTGCACAAAAACGCCACTAGATAAAATGCAGAATATGGAGCTGCCACCAAATTTGCATATCCAGCATGAGTACCATCGATTCAATCCAGGTAAGGTTGATTCTTGCAGAAATCTAGCATAAGTTAATATATAGTTGCATGCAATTATAATTTAAGCAGTTTTTCTATATATTTTTTTAAATAGCGTACAATTAATTTACACAGATTTAAACTTATTTCACTAGAATGAATTTTTGATAAATTCATTATATTTGAAAGTACTTTCAACAGCATTTAACAGTTGAAAGTACTTGCAACAGCATTTAACAGTTGAAAGTACTTGCAACAGCATTTAACAGTTGAAAGTACTTTCAAATATAATGAATTTATCAAAAATCCATTCTAGTGAAATAGGTTTAAATCTGTGTAAATTAATTGTACTATGTACACTATTTAAAAAAAATAGAAATACCGCTTAAATTAGAACTCAGAATAAGGATGATACTAATAGTCAGCTCATGTAATCGTCCCTTTTGTCAAAATTACTATGATTGCACTTAATTTTCATGACATTTTTCTGAATTATTTATAGAAATGTCACTTTACTTGTCAAGTTAGCAGGTTTTGCAAGAAGTCCTAAAATTTAATACCTGCTTGTCATTTTAAAAACTTCATAAAATTTTGAAATTTTGCATAAGCTCACTTTCTGGCTTGTAATCACATTTTCCAAAATTGTGAACTAAGTCACTCTCAAAATCTTCTAGCATACATGTAATTATTGCAATAAGCAATTTTAATTTTGTAAAAAAAAAATGGATATATGATTTTTTCTACTGATATTGTATAGAAAGAATATTGTTATTATTATTATATTATTAATATATACTATTATTATTATTATATTATTAATATATACTGTTATTATTATTATATTATTAATATATACTGTTATTATTATTATATTATTAATATATACTGTTATTATTATTATAATATTAATATATACTGTTATTGCATAGAATTCTAGCATTAATGTGTCTATTTTAATTTATAGAAACTGATAAAATGTTTAATGGGCAAACTGCATTCCCAGGCAGTTCAACATTGGTAACAGGATTGAAATACAAGGATAAGTACAAGGGGCACAGCCAGCCTCAGTCATGGCCGCACGAAAATTAAGGTTTTGTATTATATTTTGTATATTTCACAGCATTCAACATTAATAAAAACGTTTTTCTTTTATAAATCTATACACACAATCACCCATCTGTCCTATCTACATCCATTTGTTCCATGTTCCCAAAAAAAATAAAATACTTTCAAGGGAGACAATAATAAATTAATCTCTCTGTTTGCTACAACTCAAGTCATACTTACTGCTCGTCATTTACCCGTCCCTGCGTGCAGGGAGGGCTGTGATTTGTGTCATTTGCCGAACTTGAAGACACCGCCGACACCTTTTTTCATACTCTTATTCTCAGCAGCCTACAAACAATTAATAATGGTATATATCACGTATGGCCAATTTTTGAGTACGTAAGATCTAATTTTTTCCCCCTAAAACTATGTCATAATCAACTTATTGTCATTAGTACTCTATTTATCAAGTATGTAGTTTAATCGGCTCCTAATACCAATTTTGGTCGATCGCTCGCGATATCTTAAATCGAAATGAGGACGAAAAGAATGAAATGAAAGAAAATAATAACCAAATTAAACATAATCAATCAAACGGAATCTAAACCGGATCGAAACAAATCAAATAAAATTTTTGAGAAATATCTGTAAGCTCTAGATTTAAGATTTAGATTACTTTTTAAAGGAAATCACTTGCTGATCTCCTACCTGCCATAATTTTCCTGTCACAAAAACACTTATTGCACAGATTGTACATACTCTAGGAGTTAAAAAAAAAGAAATAACTTAAATTTTGATTTTATATTAATTCATTCAAAAAGTTGTTTTGTGCCTACACCGGATATTTTACTGATAATTTTACTACAGATAAAATTCTATAAAAATAAAAAAAGACCTTTATTTGGCATATCAGCCCAACCCTTCCCTTTTACACAAATTCCAGCCGAAAATTCAATTAATTTCATTTATTAATTTACACCTAACGTATAAAAATAATGTGAGAAACAATGTAATACAGAGTTCAAGTCATTTTACATAGTGGACATGCATAGTCTGGTTGGTGGGAACCACCCACCCACCCCACCTTCGCTCGAATCGTTTTTTCAATGGACACATACGTTTTATATTGTTTAAACTATTCCAAGGAGAGTGTTATCCTATGGAAAAACTATGCGAGCAAAGGTGGGGTGGGCGGGCGGCCCTTACCAACCAAACTATGCCCGTCCACTATTTCAAATGACTTAAGCTCTGCACTACATTGTTATCCGTTACTTTGATTCAATTAATTTCATTTATTAATTTCCGCCTAATGTATAAAAAAAATGTGAGAAACAATGTAGTACATAGTTCAAATCATTCGAAATAGTGGACGGGCATATTTCGGTTGGTTGGGACCACCCACCCACCCCACCTTTGCTCGCATAGTTTTTCCATAGGATAACACTCTTCTTGGAATAGTTTACACAATATAAAACGTCTGTATCCATTAAAAAACACTTTCACAGAAATAAATAAAAAAGAAACCAAAAAAATACAAATTAACATAAAATACATCATTTTTCTAACCACTAAAATAAATCCCCTCTGCCCTCGCCAATTTCCTTTCCCACGTCAGATTTTCACGCCTTTCCCATCCTCTCCTAACCATTCGTTCAGCTTTCTACATTCTCCAACCCACTCTGCTTTCACTCCCTCACCATTTCTGATTAAGGTGCCACCACGTGTCAGTTCCCTTTTTTACACAGCGTACACGCGGTGTACCCCATCCACACTTTTCTTCCTCGCTCTTCTGACCCACACTTAGCTCTTGCCATGCATACTTTGTCCTCTCTGCTCCACTCTCCCCTGGCTAAGTAGCTCGGGAGTTTCCCCTGTACTTGCCACTCTACGTAGCCCGGGTTGTATGCGCTCTCAGCCATTCTCACTTGCCTATCTTGCCACTGAATCTCTCCCTTATCTCAGTTTCTAGGCTACCCCTTTCCCTCAGCTTCTCCTCTACCCACACCTCAGACATACCACCCACTCTTTCATACATCCTTTCTCTATCCTTCCTCCATCTACTCTCTGTTCTATTCTTACACCTCCCGTACCAGTCTTTCCTCGCCCAAATCCTGCAATCTTTCCTCAAACTTCACAACCCTCACACACGACTCCCACCACATACTCATACGACTTGTCTCCTGCAACAGCACTGCCCTCGGTGTCGACCTTTCGAGCCCTAGCAGATTCTTCAGGATAAAATTCTATACACATACACGTTACTTTTTTCTATTAAATACATTTTTGGTTGGATAGTCTGAGGTTGTATACATACATGTCTAGCACCAAACAGCATTCTGGCCTTATCCTCCTCATGTGGCGACGAGCTCTCATCAGAAGACCCTATGTTTCTTTTGATTTGCAGCTTTTGTTTGATTGCCTATGTTGGGTAATAAACATGATTGAATTTCTAACATTGTTCAATTAAAATATCTGAGATTTGCCCACCTGAGATAGTATAACCTTCCTACTGTCAGACCTAATGGCCAGCAATAGGTCGAGCCACGTCCACGTTACGTTGTGGTACTCTAGCGTTGGGATGACTAGTGAAAAGTCCCGGATGTCCTCCAGGTTCTTCTCTTTATTCCCTTTATAGCTTAACCGGACTGGTACCTCCGGTATTTTTATATAAATAAATAGTTTGTTCTTTTCAGCTCGTTCCTACACAATGAAAGATACAATTTAAATGATCATAGATAAAATCACAAAATAAAACATATACATATATAGGGTGTTTGGTAACTGGATTGATATGTTTGTTAAAAATATTATATAATTAGCAACAGATTCTAATTTTTTTCATACCCATATCAACTCGAGCCCTGATTTTAACATTAACATATTGTCTTACACAATTGTCTTGTTACCAAAAACCAGAGATATATCATCGTCTAAGCAGCAAGACCACACATCTAAAATTGTATTTGTGGTTGACAGGAGAGAGAAAAATATAAGGCACAAAACGTGAAAACTGTAGTGGCCTTTATTGAAAAGCTACAAGAATGGATAGAGGGCATCTAGGCCAACAGGCCCGAACAAGCCTGGCAAAAAAGAATTATAAAATATTTATCTGTATATGTTAAAGAGTGCCTGCTTAGGCGACGATATGTAAAATACGCAAAAAAACGTTTCTTCAGATCTAGCTTAGTGAAACATTAGCATTTGACAAATATATGTCAAATGCTAATGTTTCACAAAGCTCGATCTGAAGAAACGTTTTTTTTTTGTGTTTAGAATTTGATTTTGCATATCTGTATTTCAGACAAAACTGTCAGGTTTAAAGACTGGAGTGTCTTTTTCATTAAAAATGCTTTAGATAATGGTAAAATGTCCAAATCATCAGTTTAATCATACCATCAGCATAACAAATTTTGAAGAGCTATATATAAATTATTTCTTCATCTTTATTAATTTATCAGTTGCTGGGAACAAATTGACTCTGTCCCTAGTGCGGTATCACGCTAGGATAGTTCACAGGAAAGACTATGGGGTGTATCCTGTATATTCAGACTGGTTGTGATGGGTAATAAACCAGTCTGATTTTTTACAAGACCAGTCTGAACTTACAGAATTGACTCCTAGCACTTGGATTGACAACTATAATAAATTATATTAAATTTGAAGCTAAGAAAATCTACCTTCATTTTTTCCACATCGTCTATATGTATGTAGAAATTGGAGTCGCGATTACGTTTACCCGAGCTGCGGGTTTTCCTGCCTCGAGACTCGCTATCAATCTCCTCGCCTCGATCGCCATCAATATTATCCGGGTCCCGTTCAGGGAAACAGAATTTCAGCATGGTGTTGTAGAATTTTTTCGTGAGGCCAATGGTTAGAGGCACCACGTTTATTTCAAAATGCTCCTTAACTGATATCCCGCCCACGGGAGGCTTTTCTCTGCAGAACACACGTACGACTCTCTAAAAAAGAGATAAAACAATTGTAAACCTTTTTTTTTAAATTCTGCGATCGTATTAACTCAAAATTCAATTACTGTCAATTAGTTCAATTAGTGTTTAAGTGTTAAATCATGAACAATTACTGAACTACCGAGATCGGTAGGGAATTGACGAAGCGAAAGCTAGGGGTTCACAAGGGTTAGCAATTTTTTTCTATGTCCACATTACGCATCTGGCACAGACGATGACCCTTCACAAAACCTAACCGGGCCGAGTTATCATCGAACGGCGGTAAGGTGCCTGCCGATCGCTCAAAAATCGCACCTCTATCTTTCACATTTACCTTATGTTCGACGGGCATGTTGCTTTGAATTTCCGTCGGTAGAAGCACCTCTTTGTAGATCTGGTTGGGCAACAGGTTGGTCATACGCACATAGCCTAGCTCGAGTAGGTGTTCAACGGAATCGTCACTCTTTGAATTTTTAGTATATCTAAAATGTAAAAATATATACATATTTAAAGCGTGAATTGTATTGTTCTAGATTCTAGTTTCAAGTATTCATGTTCTATGTTCAGCGCGAAGTATGACCATACATGGTATATCTAAAATGTAAAAATATATACATGCTTAAAACATGAATTGCATAGTACTAGCTTCTAGTTTCAAGTATTCATGTTATATGTTCAGCGCGAACTATGACTCATCACCGCCCCTTAAATGTAGTCTTTGGTTACACTCCGAGGCGTACTCAGGTTCAATGTTGAAATATACTCATCAGCGCTCCTTAAATTTTTTCTTTGGTTACACTCCGAGGCGTACCCAAGTTCAATGTTGAAGATATACTTATCAGCGCCCCTTAACCAGCGCCCCTTAACTTTTGTCTTTGGTTACACTCCGAGGCGTACCCAGTTTCAATGTTAAAGATATACTAGTTTGAATACAAGACATTCGCAGTGCGTGATTGGTAACGTAAAGCAATATTCCCGTACGAGTTACTAATATAGCACATGAAAAAATGAAACTAGGAACTTGTTCCAAGTTTCTTGACGAATCTAGTGTATAGCACATGAAAAAATTAAACTAGAAACTTGTTCCAAGTTTCGTGACGAATCTAGTGTATAGTACATGCAAACATTAAACTAGAAACTTGTTTCAAGTTTCTTGACGAATCTGTGTATAGCACATGAAAAAATGAAACTAGAAACTTGTTCCAAGTTTGTTGACGAATCTAGTGTAATCACACATCTATACTTTTCTTATGACGCGAATTGTGAACAAAACAAACACAAAACACCTGTAAATGATGTAATTCTGTAGTATAGTTTTTGCTAGAATTTCCATATAATCTTACAATTTGCGTCTAATAAAATAATATAAATAAGTAAAGGGTTATAACTAGATTTTACACAGTGTGCTTCTGTGTGTTCCTATTTATTGGTGTTTTAGCCACTTTTAGTGTATAATTATTGTTTTTTTTACATGTTACTTCGTTTCTGTAGGTGTTATCAACATGAATTCAGCGGTCTTTGATTAGTTTTGTTTGAATTTTGTAATAATTTGGTAGTTAGATGTCTGTGCGCCACATACCTTCCTTTATGAATAGACATTATTCCATCGTTAAATATCACGTCTATATATTAAACCATGATCACTTAAATTTTGTACTTACAAAAAGTTGCTGAGCACTAAATCTGCAATGCCAATTTGCCCATCCGTTTCAGTCAATCTCCACTGGGCGTGTTTGAAACAAATTTCGTTCGCTCTGACTATCGTTAGTGGTTTATCGTTTCGCATTGTGGCCAGGCGGCTTGTAGCTAACAGTTGCGTCTCTTTGTAACAAGATAGCATCATATCCAACTCTTCGGATTGGACATTCAGGACAGTCTTACACTCGTGCACCTACAAATCATTATAATTATACACAATTATAGATTTACATATAGGTTTATATTGACCATAAAAAAACTAAATTATTCAAGTGTAAATCAGTATTCAGTATTTAGTATTCAGTATTCAGTATTCAGTATTCAGTATTCAGTATTCAGTATTCAGTATTCAGTATTCAGTATTCAGTATTCAGTATTCAGTATTCAGTATTCAGTATTCAGTATTCAGTATTCAGTATTCAGTATTCAGTATTCAGTATTCAGTATTCAGTATTCAGTATTCAGTATTCAGTATTCAGTATTCAGTATTCAGTATTCAGTATTCAGTATTCAGTATTCAGTATTCAGTATTCAGTATTCAGTATTCAGTATTCAGTATTCAGTATTCAGTATTCAGTATTCAGTATTCAGTATTCAGTATTCAGTATTCAGTATTCAGTATTCAGTATTCAGTATTCAGTATTCAGTATTCAGTATTCAGTATTCAGTATTCAGTATTCAGTATTCAGTATTCAGTATTCAGTATTCAGTATTCAGTATTCAGTATTCAGTATTCAGTATTCAGTATTCAGTATTCAGTATTCAGTATTCAGTATTCAGTATTCAGTATTCAGTATTCAGTATTCAGTATTCAGTATTCAGTATTCAGTATTCAGTATTCAGTATTCAGTATTCAGTATTCAGTATTCAGTATTCAGTATTCAGTATTCAGTATTCAGTATTCAGTATTCAGTATTCAGTATTCAGTATTCAGTATTCAGTATTCAGTATTCAGTATTCAGTATTCAGTATTCAGTATTCAGTATTCAGTATTCAGTATTCAGTATTCAGTATTCAGTATTCAGTATTCAGTATTCAGTATTCAGTATTCAGTATTCAGTATTCAGTATTCAGTATTCAGTATTCAGTATTCAGTATTCAGTATTCAGTATTCAGTATTCAGTATTCAGTATTCAGTATTCAGTATTCAGTATTCAGTATTCAGTATTCAGTATTCAGTATTCAGTATTCAGTATTCAGTATTCAGTATTCAGTATTCAGTATTCAGTATTCAGTATTCAGTATTCAGTATTCAGTATTCAGTATTCAGTATTCAGTATTCAGTATTCAGTATTCAGTATATTTATTATTTATTATTTATTATTTATTATTTATTATTTATTATTTATTATTTATTATTTATTATTTATTATTTATTATTTATTATTTATTATTTATTATTTATTATTTATTATTTATTATTTATTATTTATTATTTATTATTTATTATTTATTATTTATTATTTATTATTTATTATTTATTATTTATTATTTATTATTTATTATTTATTATTTATTATTTATTATTTATTATTTATTATTTATTATTTATTATTTATTATTTATTATTTATTATTTATTATTTATTATTTATTATTTATTATTTATTATTTATTATTTATTATTTATTATTTATTATTTATTATTTATTATTTATTATTTATTATTTATTATTTATTATTTATTATTTATTATTTATTATTTATTATTTATTATTTATTATTTATTATTTATTATTTATTATTTATTATTTATTATTTATTATTTATTATTTATTATTTATTATTTATTATTTATTATTTATTATTTATTATTTATTATTTATTATTTATTATTTATTATTTATTATTTATTATTTATTATTTATTATTTATTATTTATTATTTATTATTTATTATTTATTATTTATTATTTATTATTTATTATTTATTATTTATTATTTATTATTTATTATTTATTATTTATTATTTATTATTTATTATTTATTATTTATTATTTATTATTTATTATTTATTATTTATTATTTATTATTTATTATTTATTATTTATTATTTATTATTTATTATTTATTATTTATTATTTATTATTTATTATTTATTATTTATTATTTATTATTTATTATTTATTATTTATTATTTATTATTTATTATTTATTATTTATTATTATTTGCTTACCAAGTTTTCTAATCTATTAATTTCTGTCTCCAATTCCATGTTGTTGGGATCCTCGGCGAGTGCCTTGTGAATCAAATACGTATCCTTTTCAAGTCGCCTCAAACGACTCAGTGACGCTCTCACTTGCGTTTGCAAAATCTGAATCGGCTTTCTTTGGTCTTCGAAACTTTGCAATTGGAGCTGAAATCGCATGCGGGCCAGCCGCTCCAGCGCCTCCTTGCGGTGTGTGTCTACGTAGAGGAGCAGGTTATTGACTACATCCAATAACATTGCATACTAAAAAATCAAAGTGGTTTAATTGAAACAAATCACATACCATATGGGTGTGCACTTTTATTTGATGTGGTGTCGCCAGATGGCGTTAAACTTTCTCTCTACAGAGAAAATTGCAGTACCAAGCCATGATGATTTAATTCTATTCTACTGATAATTAATTACCTGTAATGAGTTCGTGCAAACATCAAGATCATGATGCATGAGTGTAAACGCGTTTACTGCCGTTTGACGTCTATCCCATGGACCGACGTCTTCCTGTGGGGGCGGTGGTACCTCACCAATAGCCCCCGGATCAACACTGATGTCTCCATAATCCGCGTAGAAAAATTCGCATTTGCAGCGTGAGACAATTCGTTGCAACTAAAACAAGAGTATTTCAATATGTGTGTAAAACTACTTCATATTTTACCAAACCAAACAAATAAACTTTGAAGGTATTACTATAATCACCCCCCACAGATGAACAACCATATGGGGATTGCAACAGCAAACTAGTGCGACCTACAAATGGCGCTATAATTGTGATGAAAACAGCTACAAGCCGTATTATATGGCTTGTAGCTGTTTCAAGTATACATTGTTCCTCAAAAGACCCGGGACGGAGCCATAAGTTTTGAAAGAGCGAAGAAAAGAAATTGAAAATCTGGGGATCACTAAAGAGTCATAAAAACTACATACTTAAATAATTTAGAACTTCCATGCAACATGGAGTTTTTTTAAGGGATGACCACCCCAACATTACTGCTGTAAGTACATGTCACATTCTTTGCTAAGAAACATTAAGCTGTTTATCTAGGAGGTGAGTAATCAATAGTATTATGATATGTTTGTATAATCCAATTTTGATTATATAAAGCCTACTATAGTTTAGTTTTCAATCTACCAAAAATGGTTAATTTAAAAAATAACTATTAACTTACTTGTATTGGTCCATTATCACCCACACTACTAGCCCCCACTGTATCACTAACAACAGCCCCGACTGACACCCCACTGCCAACCATATTAGGCACTTGTGGTATCTCAGAAATCACAGTCGACTCTTTTTCTTGTATATTATCCACTGTGAGCCACATGATATTTTCATTGATGGTATCATTTTCACCGGCATTCACTGTCGCATAGTACTGCAAACACTCCAACGTACCCACCCAAGTAGTTTTCGAAACCAGCGTCCTATCCTTCCACACCGGCCTATGAATTCGTTGCAAAATCTCAGCCTTGGCTGCACTTAAAATAACATAACCGCTCGTCTCGCATCCTTTGAGCAGCACTTGCGCGTTCACCAAAGCAACTGCAAGTTAAAATGAAACCCCAGAGTGAATTAATTACAATGTATCTCTTTTTCGGTTTCATTTTTAACTTACTGTTCCAATTCTTGTGCTGCACGTCATCCTCCTGACACGCTTGTAATCCTTGTAAGTGTTGTTGTCTGGTAGCTGATGATAAATCGTCACTGAAAACTACTGCCTTGTTTTCGGCCTCCGCGATTAATTGTTGTAACATGTTCGCTGCATGACCTGATTGGATTTTTGTCATCGGGGATGGAGTGTCGGTAACGGCGGCAGATGCTTGTAGAGTCTATAATATAAAACATGATACTTTTTTCAAGATCGTTTATACTAGTTTTTTTCAGTAAGTTGGACATATATGGGAAAATAGTAAAAAATTTATTCTAACTAATTAAAATAATAAGTACTCATCGGAATGCAATAAAATTAAGTGTTGAAAAATGCAAAATAAATGGGCTTATGCACAGTTTTAATAAAAATATTTAAAATTGTGCGAATTTTTGAAAATAACGTTGTAGGTAAAGTGATATTTCCACAAAGAATACAACAAAATATTATAAAAATAAATTGTTCAGAATCATAAATAATGGGCTAATACAAAATTTTATAAAATTATAATTTACGAAATTTTTGAAAATAATGTTAAGTAGGTAAGGTTTCTACAAATAATGCAACCAAATTTAATGAAAATAAAGTGTTCAAAATTCAAAATAATAAACTTATGGACAGTTTTAATCAAAAAAATTAAAATTTTGCGAAATTTTAAAAATAACGTTGTAGGTAAAGTAACATTCCAGAAAGAATACAACAAAACATTATATAAATAAATTGTTCAAAATCATAAATAAGGGGTTAATACAAAATTTTATAAAATTATAATTTTCGAAATTTTTGAAAATATTGTTGTAGGTAAAGTAAGGTTTCTATAAAAATGCAACACAATTTAATTAAAACAAAGTTTTCAAAGTTCAAAATAATAGACTTATGCACAGTTTTAATAAAAATATTTAAAATTTTGCGAATTTTTGAAAATAACGTTGTAGGTAAAGTAATATTTCCAAAAAGAATACAGCAAAACATTATATAAATTAATTATTCAAAATCATAAATAATGGCCTAATACAAAATTTTATAAAATTATAATTTTCGAAATTTTTGAAAATATTGTTGTAGGTAAAGTAAGGTTACTATAAAAATGCAACAAAATTTAATTAAAACAAAGTGTTCAAAGCTCAAAATTATAAGACTTATGCACAGTTTTAATAAAAAATATTTAAAATTGTGCGAATTTTTGAAAATAACGTTGTAGGTAAAGTAACATTTCCAGAAAGAATACAGCAAAACATTATATAAAAAAATTATTCAAAATCATAAATACTGGGCTAATACAAAATTTTATAAAATTATAATTTTCGAAATTTTTGGAAATATTGTTGCAGGTAAAGTAAGGTTTCTATAAAAATGCAACAAAATTTAATTAAAAAAAAGTTATCAAAGTTCAAAATAATAGACTTATGCACAGTTTTAATAAAAATATTTAAAATTTTGCGAATTTTTGAAAATAACGTTGTAGGTAAAGTAATATTTCCAAAAAGAATACAGCAAAACATTATATAAATTAATTATTCAAAATCATAAATAATGGCCTAATACAAAATTTTATAAAATTATAATATTCGAAATTTTTGAAAATATTGTTGTAGGTAAAGTAAGGTTTCTATAAAAATGCAACACAATTTAATTAAAACAAAGTGTTCAAAGTTCAAAATAATAAGACTTATGCAGTTTTAATAAAAAATATTTAAAATTGTGCGAATTTTTGAAAATAACGTTGTAGGTAAAGTAACATTTCCAGAAAGAATACAGCAAAACATTATATAAATAAATTATTCAAAATCATAAATAATGGGCTAATACAAAATTTTATAAAATTATATTTTCGAAATTTTTGGAAATATTGTTGTAGGTATAGTAAGGTTACTATAAAAATGCAACAAAATTTAATTAATTAATTAAGTGTTCAAAGTTCAAAATAATGAGCTTATGGACAATTTTAATAAAAATATTAAAATTTTTACAAATTTTCGAAAATAATTTTGTAGGTAAAGTGACATTTCTAGAAATAATACAACAAAACATTATAAAAATAAATTGTTCAGAATCATAAATAATATGCTAATACAAAATTTTATAAAATTATAATTTTCGAAATTTTTGAAAATAATATTGTAGGTAAAGTTTCTATAAAAATGCAACAAAATTTTAATAAAACAAAACGTTTAAAATTCAAAATAATAGGCTTATGCACAGTTTTAATAAAAATATTTAAAATTTTGCGAATTTTTGAAAATAACGTTGAAGGTAAAAAATGTAATTGCAGTAAACCGACTCTGCAATTACATTTTTTACCTTCAACGTTATTTTCAAAAATTTGCAAAATTTTAAATATTTTTATTAAAATACCAAATATTAGCAATGTCAAAATATTCAGGTGATTCTATTGGGTTAAACAGACTTTACAAATGACAAAGCCCATCCTTATACCAGAAAAGATAAAGGTGGTTCTAATTTCGCATTTAGAACCTTATATCAGTTCTAAGTGATATTTTCAAATAACATTTTTACATGTCTCAAAAAACAAGGGTAGTTTACTCTAAAGCCGTTTTATATTTTTTGGTTACACCTCGTATTTGCAAGCAGATAATTTTACTGTGATGACTATTTATTAAGTTTGAAATAATGCAGGAACTTTTTGATAGAATAAAATTTTCCGAGAAGTAAATAATAAAATATTTTCTCCTATATGTTCAACTTTCTGAAAGATACAACTCAACCTTATTAGTTTGCTATTACCTGCAACGCTGGATTTGGAGGCGTTCCAGGCCCATCTGTATTCCTCCTTTTCAGTGGTGTAGTATTAGTTTCTTTTCGAAACCCTTTAAGAGCTTCAGTAGACAGATTTTTCTTCATTTGCTATAATTATAAACATTAGCTAATAAATATAAGTTGAATCTAATATTATCAAACCTTGTTTTTCATAAACGTATCAAATAGAGCAAACGCCACATTCCTATTACTCTTAGTCCAAGCTCCTTTCAAGTCATAAACTACAAGCCGATGTGTGGGAGTATCCTTGTTTCTATCAGCTGGATGTTCTCTATTTGGAAGCACTGTTTCCCGGCCGTACGATACTTTATCAACTGAAAGACAGTAACACTTTTCGACAGGCTGTCTTAACGACATCACTTCAGTGTCACCCTCTTGCAACGCACTTTTCAGCCAAATTTCAGAGTCGTTCAACTCCGAATTCATATACATTATCGACCATTCCGCTTTGGGGCGATGTTTCAGCCCATCATCAATTGGTATTAGAGAGAGGATGTGCTCTGAAAATAACTGAAGATTATACACACACAATTTATTGTCTTAAGTCTTCATAGTAGTTGTAGTTACTGTATTTGTTACTTATATTTCTTATATTTGTGATTGTTAGGAGTCATAGTCTTCAGTTTAAACTGCAATATCATATATTTTTTATATATACCTGAACTGGAGCTTAATCTGCCGCCAAGCAGCTCGCACCCGCGTTGCATTGCGAACGACATCCAATAACACACTTGAAACCGGTGCAGACCCATTAGCAAGTGAATTTTCTTGTAGTGTCTGCTGAGTTGAATTTTTCTAGGCCGGACATTGTTGAAAATCCGCCCGCGTCTCGTAGGCCGTGTGACGCCGGACAAAATCAGCTTGAGGTTTTCAAACCAACGCAACGTGGAGCCGTACAAGGAGAGCATGGGGCTGTCGAAATTTGACTGGTTTGAGGCCGATTTGGTTTCCAGCGTTAAACTCAGGTGGACGTTTTGAGAGCGAAACGCACGAAATGAGTCATGTACCTTAAAAATTGTAAAGATAATTTAGAACTACTGGTAGTGGTATGCTATATACATGGTTTTTTTAACATTCCTTCGGGCGCATTTGATCTCTCAGGCACAGCTACCTATAGTATGCTGTCTAGCTTCGATTTGTTTAAAACGTGTAGTTTTAAATTGTAATCCATGTTCAACTATGGTTTCTTATGAGGTTGTAGAATAATTAAAACAATAAATATATTTGAAAACATTATTGGTATAGCAGTAATTAGCCGTGGCCTCTCAGATGCCCCTGTTAAAATAATATTGCGCCCGAGGGAAGGTTAATTTCCATAAGTTTGTTTTATATTTACTTGGTTACTCGAGTATTCTGGAATTTTATTCGGTGCACATTGGATGACGTTGTGGTGATCGTTTGGATCCCCTAGGCATACCCACTGTATATTCACTATGAGTTTAAGATTAGGCAGGTGGAGTAGCTGACAGTCGTCGTATTTTGAAGCAGTTCGTACAAAAATATTTAGGTCGCCTTTGTAGACAAATTTAGCTGGAAATAGATTGTTATTATTAATAAAAAAAATCACATGTTTTGACGATAAGTGATGTTAAGATTGACAATTACGAGCGCGCACACGGCGGTAGATGTTACTTAAATAATGTTCAAGTAAATACTTAAGCTGCTTTCGTTTATCGTGACTAGCAGCCTCGAAAATCGTCGTAGTATAAGAAACTAACACGCTGAAGGCGAGAAGTGAACTGTCAATATCGCTTGGGTAGTAACAATACTACTTATATAAGTAACTTCTGCCGTCGTGAGCGCGCTCGTAATTAAAAAAAACTTATAATATTCATAGCGATCGTTCAAAAATCATCCCCTAGAGCTACTACCAAAGTCCAACATTCTATATAGGTTTCTACATTCATGTTTGTTTCTGTTTACTCTCAATTTAATAGAAATAACGATCATAAAACGAGCCCTACACAACATATCATTAACAGATGCATCAAATGCACCCACGTAACCACCCTTATTTGAGCTACTGTCTACTGTTATATACCTACCATTCGTCCAATCCATTACAACTTGATTCCACGTCAACTCCATCTCTTCTGTAGTGTTATATGGATCCAGAGAAGCGTGCAATAGGATTGTTAATTGTTGCACTTCCATGGTGAGACGGCCATGGAATAGTAGTCGCATTTTGTCCCAAAAAGGTAGTGGAGGCGAAGGATCTCTTGATGGGGCCGATATTTTTTCAAAACCTAGGCAGTTTAGAATGAATATGATAACTATTATAGTATGTATTATATATAATCTAGCTATATATGTAGTATATATATATACATATATATATATATATATATATATATATATATATATATATATATCGATTCAAACGTTAACGGTTCTCTCATAGTTCGTAGGTGAACAGCTAATATTTGTTATTGTTAGCTGATTGCATTAAAATTACAGGATTTCAGTCACTTCTACAACAATGTGTGATTATTAATGTACTTTTAAGGTATAAATAGCAAAGTTTTGGGTATATAGTCATGTATATAATGAAAGAACAAAGGTTATGCAAACAGATTCCCTACTAAATGTAGTTCATTTTCTGCCACCAGATAGAGTATCATCCGGCAAGAATCGCCAATAGGGGAGATATTTAAAGAATTCCATGATGGACATACAAAGTTAGAGACTATTACGAAATAAGATGCAATTAACTCACTTAAGTTGCACTGGGCAATCACTGGCTCCCAACATGGCCCAAACGCATAACTATAGGATTGGATCTCACTATTGAAGTCATGGTAGAATTTGAGCGGCAGTAGGCTTCTTTCGATGGTAATGGGTTCGAATGGTTCGCCGGAATTCATCACAACGTCCCTTTTAGCTATATAAATAAAAGGGAAAAAAATCATTGCACATATGATACACTAATAATATATAAAATAATACCACCGCAACCGCTGACTAAATTAAATTAAATATAAACAAAATACAGGATGGTTAATCACTGGAGGACAAAAATTAATTAATTAAATTGCTATGCAGTAGAGTATTCGCCTGTAAATTTCAAATTTGGTTCATACATCCCCCTGTAAGCCCTATTTTAATAATAATAATTATTATTATTATAGGCTTTATTGCTCTACGGAAAGAAAAATCCAATTACAGGACAACAACAATAATATGCAAAATGTATAAATGTATCTAGGTATAAATATAAATATTATATTATTTTATCTGAATTATTATTTTTCGTAAATATTGCATAGTATCGCCAGTTTTTAGGTTGTTTCATGAGGATAGTATCAAAAAACGCAAATAAAAGATGTAAATAACAATCACTAATGCAATATTAATGATATACCAATTTCATCTGAACAACACAGATTGGTATCTGAATATAACAAGGACGCACATAATACATTTAGATAGTTATCTCTTTCGGCCGTGCGGCATATATAAAAACCGACGACCTAACTGTTGTAACATACAATACATTGCATATCTCAGTGCCTAACAATGTACAGCCCTTTGGTACTTCTAGTGCTGTTATCGGTAGTACTCTGCGTTCATTTCGAATACGCCATGAGCCAACCAGTTAGAGTAAGTATTTTACATAGTATTTTGTATTGTTTTGAAACAATAACTACTTAATTTAATTTAACAACAACTACATATATTCAGTGTGACTAAACATTAAAGTCGACTGCACTATTACTAATTTTAACTTTCCAAATACAGCTGTCCTATATAAGGAAAGTATTTGTATATATATATTTTAACATCAAATGAAGAAAAATCAGAATTAAAAAGTTTTTGCAGTTTTTAATTCTCATTTTTCTTCATTTAATGTTAAAATATATACCCATTGAAACATTCAATGAGCAAGAGACACTTGCAGGCTATCACCACATTGCAGATATAAAGCAAAAATCAAGTTGTACTTTTGTTTACTCTGTAAAAGAATTCTCTATGAAATCTTGAAGAAGGCTGATTATACTTAAAAGATACAGGATACATTTTCCAATCTGTCCAATTGTACTTTATAATTTTATAATATACACACTTTCTACTATATATATATATATATACACAAATACTTTCCTTATATAGGACAGCTCTATTTGGAAACTAAAAATTAGTAATAGTGCAGTCAACTTGAATCTTCAGTCACACTGCATATATGTAGTTGTTGTTAAATTAAATTATATTATAATATATATATATATATATATATATATATATATATATATATATATATATATGTATTTATTCGCCGAAAATTAATTATGTATAAGTTATTATTGCAAAACAGCGAGGAATATCAATATATTTCGTTTGCTTAATTTCGAGCATCATCAGGATAATTAGACAGAGTTAATGAACATATGAACTGACAATTAACATAAAAAATGTTGTAAATTATGTTAATTGCCAGTTTATACATACATAAGTACATACATCTATCCTGTATTTTTCAAGTATAATCCCAAACAAGGCGGCCTTCTTCAAGATTTCAGAGAGAATTCCTTTACAGAGTAAACAAAAGTAAAACTTGATTTTTGCCTCTGTAAAGGAATTCTCTCTGAAATTTTGAAGAAGGATGACTATGATAGACTTGTTTGGAATTATACTTAAAGATATATATATATATATATATATATATATATATATATATATATATATATATAAACCCTTAGCAATCTACAATATCTAAATTTCAATCTTGTTAGATGTCATCAGTGTAGCTCAGCTAATCGGGATGAATTCACAAAATCTTTAGTGTTATTTCTTATTTTCAGCTTAGAATTCAAAGCTGTATATAACATTCTATTTTCATCCTTTATTTATGAATCATCCCGTATATAATTTTTTAGTTTCTTCTTTTTTTTAAAGGTTAAAAGAGGTGAACTGCCCAGCCCTGACAGTTTGATTGAAGACCTGGTGTCGCTTGTAATTGACACTGTGGCACAAGTATCAGACACAGTGGGCTCATTGGGCAAGAAGTAATCAACAAATATATGACATAAATGACTAAATCTACATAAAATACCAATATTGTTTTTTTTACTACTTCAAAGAATTGTTTCCTATTATAGTAAAATAAATCATATAACATATAACGTGTAATGTAACAATATAATCTGTTTTAATATGGATAGTAAATAAATATGCATTTAAAGTTCATAATATAAAAATTAATGAAACCTAAAAATGTGTTACCCAAAACTTTCAGGCCATTTCAATCTTTTCAATGTACCAATTATTACCAAAATATTGTGGTTTGCTCCTAATCGTTTTGTTTATAGGATGGTTGACCTGGGGTAAGGCGCAGTTCCAGTCTAGTATAGAATTATATATTTGTAAGGGCAATAAACGCCATTATTATTATTATTATTACGAATTCGCCTATGATTGGGTAACGTATGAACGCTAATAAAGAAACGGATGTCAGAAATGTAGGTTTTCTTCAATATGATGTGTATTATTATGTAAAAGTATGAAAAACTATAAATATAGATATTTTATATTTTATTTCTTATATTTCATTTCTTATATTTCATTTCTTATATTTCATTTGTTATATTTCATTTGTTATATTTCATTTGTTATATTTCATTTGTTATATTCCATTTGTTATATTCCATTTGTTATATTTCATTTGTTATATTTCATTTGTTATATTTCATTTGTTATATTTCATTTGTTATATTTCATTTGTTATATTTCATTTGTTATATTTCATTTGTTATATTTCATTTGTTATATTTCATTTGTTATATTTCATTTGTTATATTTCATTTGTTATATTTCATTTGTTATATTCCATTTGTTATATTCCATTTGTTATATTCCATTTGTTATATTCCATTTGTTATATTCCATTTGTTATATTCCATTTGTTATATTCCATTTGTTATATTCCATTTGTTATATTTCATTTGTTATATTCCATTTGTTATATTTCATTTGTTATATTCCATTTGTTATATTTCATTTGTTATATTTCATTTGTTATATTTCATTTGTTATATTTCATTTGTTATATTTCATTTGTTATATTTCATTTGTTATATTTCATTTGTTATATTTCATTTGTTATATTTCATTTGTTATATTTCATTTGTTATATTTCATTTGTTATATTTCATTTGTTATATTTCATTTGTTATATTTCATTTGTTATATTTCATTTGTTATATTTCATTTGTTATATTTCATTTGTTATATTTCATTTGTTATATTTCATTTGTTATATTTCATTTGTTATATTTCATTTGTTATATTTCATTTGTTATATTTCATTTGTTATATTTCATTTGTTATATTTCATTTGTTATATTTCATTTGTTATATTTCATTTGTTATATTTCATTTGTTATATTTCATTTGTTATATTTCATTTGTTATATTTCATTTGTTATATTTCATTTGTTATATTTCATTTGTTATATTTCATTTGTTATATTTCATTTGTTATATTTCATTTGTTATATTTCATTTGTTATATTTCATTTGTTATATTTCATTTGTTATATTTCATTTGTTATATTTCATTTGTTATATTTCATTTGTTATATTTCATTTGTTATATTTCATTTGTTATATTTCATTTGTTATATTTCATTTGTTATATTTCATTTGTTATATTTCATTTGTTATATTTCATTTGTTATATTTCATTTGTTATATTTCATTTGTTATATTTCATTTGTTATATTTCATTTGTTATATTTCATTTGTTATATTTCATTTGTTATATTTCATTTGTTATATTTCATTTGTTATATTTCATTTGTTATATTTCATTTGTTATATTTCATTTGTTATATTTCATTTGTTATATTTCATTTGTTATATTTCATTTGTTATATTTCATTTGTTATATTTCATTTGTTATATTTCATTTGTTATATTTCATTTGTTATATTCCATTTGTTATATTCCATTTGTTATATTCCATTTGTTATATTCCATTTGTTATATTCCATTTGTTATATTCCATTTGTTATATTCCATTTGTTATATTCCATTTGTTATATTTCATTTGTTATATTCCATTTGTTATATTTCATTTGTTATATTCCATTTGTTATATTTCATTTGTTATATTTCATTTGTTATATTTCATTTGTTATATTTCATTTGTTATATTTCATTTGTTATATTTCATTTGTTATATTTCATTTGTTATATTTCATTTGTTATATTTCATTTGTTATATTTCATTTGTTATATTTCATTTGTTATATTTCATTTGTTATATTTCATTTGTTATATTTCATTTGTTATATTTCATTTGTTATATTTCATTTGTTATATTTCATTTGTTATATTTCATTTGTTATATTTCATTTGTTATATTTCATTTGTTATATTTCATTTGTTATATTTCATTTGTTATATTTCATTTGTTATATTTCATTTGTTATATTTCATTTGTTATATTTCATTTGTTATATTTCATTTGTTATATTTCATTTGTTATATTTCATTTGTTATATTTCATTTGTTATATTTCATTTGTTATATTTCATTTGTTATATTTCATTTGTTATATTTCATTTGTTATATTTCATTTGTTATATTTCATTTGTTATATTTCATTTGTTATATTTCATTTGTTATATTTCATTTGTTATATTTCATTTGTTATATTTCATTTGTTATATTTCATTTGTTATATTTCATTTGTTATATTTCATTTTATATTTTATATTTTATATTTTATATTTTATATTTTATATTTTATATTTTATATTTTATATTTTATATTTTATATTTTATATTTTATATTTTATATTTTATATTTTATATTTTATATTTTATATTTTATATTTTATATTTTATATTTTATATTTTATATTTTATATTTTATATTTTATATTTTATATTTTATATTTTATATTTTATATTTTATATTTTATATTTTATATTTTATATTTTATATTTTATATTTTATATTTTATATTTTATATTTTATATTTTATATTTTATATTTTATATTTTATATTTTATATTTTATATTTTATATTTTATATTTTATATTTTATATTTTATATTTTATATTTTATATTTTATATTTTATATTTTATATTTTATATTTTATATTTTATATTTTATATTTTATATTTTATATTTTATATTTTATATTTTATATTTTATATTTTATATTTTATATTTTATATTTTATATTTTATATTTTATATTTTATATTTTATATTTTATATTTTATATTTTATATTTTATATTTTATATTTTATATTTTATATTTTATATTTTATATTTTATATTTTATATTTTATATTTTATATTTTATATTTTATATTTTATATTTTATATTTTATATTTTATATTTTATATTTTATATTTTATATTTTATATTTTATATTTTATATTTTATATTTTATATTTTATATTTTATATTTTATATTTTATATTTTATATTTTATATTTTATATTTTATATTTTATATTTTATATTTTATATTTTATATTTTATATTTTATATTTTATATTTTATATTTTATATTTTATATTTTATATTTTATATTTTATATTTTATATTTTATATTTTATATTTTATATTTTATATTTTATATTTTATATTTTATATTTTATATTTTATATTTTATATTTTATATTTTATATTTTATATTTTATATTTTATATTTTATATTTTATATTTTATATTTTATATTTTATATTTTATATTTTATATTTTATATTTTATATTTTATATTTTATATTTTATATTTTATATTTTATATTTTATATTTTATATTTTATATTTTATATTTTATATTTTATATTTTATATTTTATATTTTATATTTTATATTTTATATTTTATATTTTATATTTTATATTTTATATTTTATATTTTATATTTTATATTTTATATTTTATATTTTATATTTTATATTTTATATTTTATATTTTATATTTTATATTTTATTTTCTATTATTTTCGTTGTTACTGTAAACATGTGAGAACAAAAGCAATTATTATTATTATTATTATTATTATTATTACGAATTGGCCTATGATTGGGTAACGTATGAACGCTAATAAAGAAACGGCTGTCAGAAATATAGATTTTCTTCAATATGATGTGTATTATTATGTAAAAGTATGAAAAACTTCTTCATATCTTTATAGATATCAGCTCGAGCGCTTTTTCGTTGATAAAAAGGATATGCTCAGAGGAGTTTAATAACCCGAAATGTCCCTTAATTTCACAGAAAACCTCTGAAAGATGAATTTTCGCTAAGAATGGTGCTAGATCTCTTACGCTCCAATGCGCAGTACAAGACGAACGACTGGGTATATTAAAACAATAATTTTGTAAACTATCTTACCTCTTCTAGGTGCGCTCTGCTCTGCACCAACCAACTGCCCGCAAATGAACCACTGTCGGATATGTAGAAGAGGCTGCGGAAAATCTCGCAACTGAAATTTCCATTCCTCGCACCGCATTGAAATCACCCTGCACCAGAGAGTTGAAAATTCTAGCCCTTCCTCCGGCCACGGACTTTCAGCGTCGATTTCGCGCATCACTCGCATCACGTTATCAGCGCCGTGAATTGATAAATCGGCAAGAATCTAAAAATATGCAAATGTTAATGTTAATAAATAAATTATAATGTAAATTATCCCACAGAAACAAAATCCAGTTTCTGTGGGATAATAAAGATTATTACTATTATAATAATAACACCAATGGCGAGCTGATTTCTGCCAGCTCAAGCGCCCCTGGGGAGGCAGACATCCTAATCAGTTTCAGTTATAATAGTGATGGTCTCAAAAACAATATTATTAGTAACTCTCTCATTCTTCCCTCTGTATATCACCACCCCTATCTCCCGCATTTGACTCACCTCTCTCTCTCTCTCTCTCTCACACACACACTCACACACACACACACACAGAGACACACACACTCACCCTAACACACACACTCGCCCTCACATACACACACACACTAGCCCTCACTCACCCACACACTCACCCTCACTCACACACACGCCCTCACTCTCACCCACACACACCCTCACTCACCCACACACTCACCCTCACCTACACACACACACGCGCCCTCACTCACCCACACACTCACCCTCACTCACACACACACACACACTCACTCGCACCCACACACTCACTCTCACTCACACACTCTTTCTTACCCACACACTCACCCTCACTCTCTCACACACACTTACACACATACAAACACATACAAACACACACAAACACGCGCGTATGTTTGTAATACATTCTTTTCGTATTCGATTTTTTTAAATTTCTAGTCGGTATACCTCTTATCTTCACACCTTATAGACATTATCATTATATATTATCAAGATACTACTGTATTATCAAGATACTCTTGAATATACAGTAGTATCGTTCTAATACAGTAGTATTAGTACATTATTATTTTATTAATTTTTTGTAGTCTCACCATAAGTTCAATATTCGTCATACTCCAAGCAAATAATCTAGTGCGCGGAGGCGATGTGACTAGCATTTGTTTCGACCGTTGTATATAAATCTCTGCGTTCTTTTCTTTCAAATTGGCATACAGCTCTTCCACCTTTCCCGCTGGAAGATGTAGGTGTTTCTTGATTAATTCCTCCACCTGTAATTGAAACATTTCCAAACTTACATTTGTATGCACATGTTTTAAGACATGTACTGCTACCTTATCAGCCAATTTCTTCTTCCTTTTCAAACTCTCATTGTACTCATCCTCCAGTAGCTCGAAATTATCGCGTAGCTTCACTTCAAAGGGGTCGTCAGACATTTCAAATAAGAATTCTTTAATCTAAAAAATTAAACAGTGTCTTAAACTTCAAGTATGACTGCTTTTATCACTTTCTGAATACAGAACTGCTGTATAAGGAAGGTATTGTTATCGAAAACAATTTCGAATTGCTATTTTTTGGCTTTTCTTTGCGTTTTATGACTAATAAATAAATATTAATTAGTCTGATACCCGTATTCACCAACATCTCATAAATTTTATAGGTTCCATTAGCTATTGAATGGATAAATTGACAAGTCATCGTGACAGAATATGCCAATTTAGAAATCGGTTAAGAAATCGAGAAAAAAAACATTTCCTATTGCGCATATGCCATAAAATATAAAATAAGAGCGATACACACCGCCGCCGCCAGCACCTTGTAAAGTAGAGCCAGGTGCTGCGAGCTATGGTGTTTTCAAAAAAATGTGAAAATTTACTCTTGATAGAAAATTATACTTACATTAATCAACATATCTCCAGGTAATGGACTTTCTCTAGTAAAAGGAACCTTTTTCCTGTTGTGCACCACTTTCAACCACTTGACTAGCGAGTTGAATTCATTCTGCACGGCATCTGCGTACGCGTGCTCGTATGGGAAAATAGCTTTAAACGAGTCCACATTAATACCCCACGTTTTATTCCAGGGCAACTCAAACGTTTCATTATCAGCGCGTTCAGCACGAACCATCTCATCATCATGAACAGGCCTATATGATACACCCTGCAGCGAAAACACCTCAGCTCCATCAATCCAGATGGATGAGGCTGTATTTGTTAGAACAACCTCCGCACCGGAGACAGATAAAGAGAGTTTATCTAGAAATATATAAAAAAAAAGATTTGTTTAGTATTCTGTCTTATTTTACGACAAAAAAATTAAATGCATAAATATAATATATAATAACAAAGCTGCTTTTGTTTATCGTTCGCGAGATATTCTTCCTGTATTATAACAAGCGGAAACAGCTAGCAGTTTAATGCTTGTATTTACCTACATCCCATATATTGTATAGGTCCCTAATGCCCGTATTCACCAACATCCCATAAACTTTATAGCTCCCATCAGCTATTGAATGTATAAATTTAAAATGTCATTATGACAGAAATTGCCAAAACAAATGTCAAACACCTTGAATGGCGTTTGCGATTGATGCTTTAATGACACCTTTTGTTTAATTATTCAGTGTTTCCAATAGAGAGAATCTAAAGTAACTACATTTCCTAGACAATGTATTTATTATTGCTATAAGGAGTACTTATAGGTTCAATAGGTATTGATACATTTATGGAACGTTGATGAATACGAGGGGTTCAATAATTAAACACTTGGTTCTATAGTGGTAGGAAACATGAAACATGTTTTTAAATTTAAGTTGTAAAAACGTACCGCAAAAGACAATTAATATTATAAGATTTAAATCTTACCTAGAGTGATTTTAGCAGAATGCTTCTCAGAGATTTTAATATGAAAAGCGAAACGTCCATATAGAGCAACAGTATAATCTTTTTTTAAATGATGACTAGATTGTGGGATGTCTTTTGTTTGCCCAGCAATGCTCCCCATAAACTCCTTAATTCCACGCACCAAATGTAGCGCCTTCAGATGCAAATTGGGTGACCAAAACACCTCAATTTCTTCCAACAAATGCAACCGCACGTCCTTTACACTTAATAGCTCTACTAGTGCGGATTTGATGTACACTTTATGTTCGGGGATGTCCTCAGTGCGGGTACAGTTGTAGAAACGGTTGGCTGTTTTTACAGTGACAATTTTCAGTTCGCGTAGTTTTACACTGGAGGACTTTACGTTGCGTTCCACGGTTATGTCGTTGAGGCGTGTCATGATATACTCTGAAAATTAAATGAAAAAAAACCTGATATGAATGTAGTTGTATGTTTAAAAACTACAAATTATATCACAACATATACATACATAAACCTTTGCAACCTGAATTATATTTTTTTATTTTCCAAGGCTAGATTTTCATTCTTTTTTGTTTTATAGGACTGAAAGTATTATTGACCATGTAAGGTGCCTTTAATACATTATCAATTTTATAGTTTGAATTCCAAAGACTTGATAGAATTCCATATACTCAATCAAGTCTTTGGAATCTAAGTTATGAGTTATGAAGTAACCTAATTTTATTCAACCCGACCTATGAATTTTAAAATCATAGTTAATTCATAAGTTTTATAGGTAAATAAATTATTATTATTTAATTGAAATGAAATAAATAATACTATATTCCTAATAACGTACATACCTTCATTCTGTGTACAAAAGAAGCAATTAAAATGCTGCAGAACAATCTTTAGCGACAAATTCCACACATTAATCTCGTTACTATGTGCCCGCAAGTGCATTCCAGTATTAACAGCGTACTGTTTGAAACAACTGCAAAGTAAAAAAAAATAAAAAAATAGCCAACAATATTCTTGGTTTTAATATACCGCACAGCTAGTAGCATATACTCGCAGAGCCGCTCCGACCATTCCAGCTGCAATGTGTCCAATAAACTTTCGATTTTCGTCTCGGTACGTTTATGCGTTCCAAACTTAATCAAAGCCATCCCTAAGTACACCGGTGTGCCCCAAAAGTGCAGTTTTTTCGACACATTCGCCTCCGTGGGCCACTCATTGAAACTCCACCACAACGACTCGACTAGGACTTCGGTTTGCCAGTGGCGATTGGCGAGGAGTAAACGTGGGAAGTATGTAGTATATGTATTAACTAAAAATCATGATTATCAATTTATAGAAAAGCATGTTCAAATTTTAAATCCTCTTTTAAGACTAATCTATAAATCCCTAATGTCCGTATTAGCCAACATCCCATAAACTTTATAGGTCCTATAAGCTATTGAATGGATAAATTGATAACGTCATTGTGACAGAAATTGTCAAAACAAATGTCAAACACCTTGAATAGCGCTTGTGATTGGAGCTTTGATGACACCTTTTGTTTTATTATCAATTTATCCATTCAATAGCGTATGGGACCTATAAAGTTTATGGGATTTTGGTGAATACGGGCAATAGAGTCCTATATTATTACCAAACAAACAAAAACTGCATCTATAGTCAAAAAAACAGTTCTGTAAAAATTGCACATACCTCTCGTCTCTTTTGCCTGATTTAGAATCAGCTTAGCCAGACTGAAACCTACTGATGTGTGGCAATCGTCTTTGAGTTTAACAGCGGCCGATATGCTCCTGAACTCGGCGCATCCATTAATCACATGTTTCCTACAGAACGTCTCAAAAAGACTTGCTTTGCCGACAGCGTTCGGTTTGCTTTGCATCAATGGAGGTACACTACAGATTCTATTCTGCAGGAAGTTAGTGGACACCCAGTTGAAGATGGTGGTGTGATCATAGGTGACTGTCAGGGTGTTGAGGAAGAAGTACACGTCCACAACAGCAGACTCAAGCTGGAAATAGCGATGAATTATATTATATTTAATTTAAATTTAACTTTCAGCAAGTATAGTAGATCAAATTGTTCATATAGCTTATGTATATGTTAATATTTACTTTGAAAAGAAGTAATTTTTTCTCACTAACTGAGAGGCCATACCATGTAGGACTAGAGATTGCAATCCTGGGATACCGAATACCGGGATTCTGAGATACCGAATACCGAGATCCTGGGATATCGACATTTTTTACTTTTTTGACATTTATTACATTTTTTCGCATTTTTAACGTTTTTGACTTTTTGTTGTATTTTTTTTGACATTTTTGACTTTTTTAACTGACACTTTTCACATTTTTGTCATTTTAGACATTTTTAAAACTATTTACTTTTTTGACTATTTTGACATTTTTAATTTTTTTAAAGTCTAAAGAGTCAAAAACGTTTTTAAAAAAAGTAAAAATTTTCTAAAAAATACAAAAAAGAGTCCCAAGTTAACATTTAATATATTAAATGTCAAAAAAGTAACAAATGTCAAATATGAAAATATCGAAAATTCTATACAAAAATAAATAGGTCATGTAATTCGGAAAGTCGTGTGGTGCCCACACCAGATTTTTTACTTTTTTAACATTTATTACTTTTTTTTGGCATTTTTGACTTTTTTCGCATTTTTAACGTTTTTGACTTTTTGTTGCATTTTTTTTTTTTGATATTTTTGACTTTTTTAACTGACACTTTTCACATTTTTGACATTTTAGACATTTTTAAAACTATTTACTTTTTTGACTATTTTGACATTTTTAATTTTTTTAAAGTCTAAAGAGTCAAAAACGTTTTTAAAAAAAGTAAAAATTGTCTAAAAAATACAAAAAAGAGTCCCAAGTAAACATTTAATATATTAAATGTCAAAAAAGTAACAAATGTCAAATATGAAAATGTCGAAAATTCTATACAAAAATAAATAGGTCATGTAATTTGGAAAGTCGTGTGGTGCCCACCCCAGATTTTTTACTTTTTTAACATTTTTTACTTTTTTTGGCATTTTTGACTTTTTTCGCATTTTTAACGTTTTTGACTTTTTGTTGATATTTTTGACTTTTTTAACTGACACTTTTCACATTTTTGACATTTTAGACATTTTTAAAACTATTTACTTTTTTAACTATTTTGATATTTTTAACTTTTTTTTCGCATTTTTAACGTTTTTGACTTTTTGTTGCATTTTTTTGTTGATATTTTTGACTTTTTTAACTGACACTTTACACATTTTTGACATTTTTGACATTTTTAAAACTATTGACTTTTTTGACTATTTTGACATTTTTAACTTTTTTAAAGTCTAAAGAGTCAAAAACGTTTTTAAAAAAAGTAAAAATTGTCTAAAAAATACAAAAAAGAGTCCCAAGTTAACATTTAAGATATTAAATGTCAAAAAATTAACAAATGTCAAATATGAAAATGTCGAAAATTTTATACAAAAATACATAGGTCATGTAATTTGGAAAGTCGTACGGTGCCCACACCAGATTTACTTTTTTTAACATTTATTGCTTTTTTTGATATTTTTTACTTTTTTCGCATTTTTAACGTTTTTGACTTTTTGTTGTATTTTTTTGACATTTTTGACTTTTTTAACTGACACTTTTCACATTTTTGACATTTTAGACATTTTTAAAACTATTGACTTTTTTGACTATTTTGACATTTTTAATTTTTTTAAAGTCTAAAGAGTCAAAAACGTTTTTGAAAAAAGTAAAAATTGTCTAAAAAATACAAAAAAGAGTCCCAAGTTAACATTTAAGATATTAAATGTCAAAAAAGTAACAAATGTCAAATATGAAAATGTCGAAAATTCTATACAAAAATAAATAGGTCATGTAATTTGGAAAGTCGTGTGGTGCCCACACCAGATTTTTGACTTTTTTTTAACATTCATTAATTTTTTTTTGACATTTTTGACCTTTTTTTGCATTTTTTTTGTTGACATTTTTGACTTTTTGAATTTTTTTACATTTTAGACATTTTTAACATTTTTTGACATTTTAAAAACAATTGACTTTTTTTTACATATTTGATATTTTTGACTTATTTAAAGTCAAAAGAGTCAAAAAAGTCTAAAAAACTGTAAAAATTGTCCAAAAATTCAAAAAAAAGAATAAAAAATGTCAAAAAAAAGAATCAAAAATGTCAAAAAAATTGAAAATGTCGAAAATGTTATACAAAATTAAATAGGTCATATAATTTGGAAAGTCGTATGGTGCCCACACCAGTTTTTTTTTTAATCAACTCACCTTTGCGTCCAATTTGAGTCGTTTCAGCAGTAACAACTGTTCGCGATTATTCCTCAGTCGCAGATTGTCCATGTTGAAGGAGAAGAACAGATTGGGAAGATAATTCGTATCATCAGTCTGATTCAGTGTATTAAATCGACAGCTGACCAGAAGATTGTCCAGCGAGGAATTGAAATCGGTGCGACTGTTCTCGCGAATACCACGCAGCGTTGTATCGTCGATTTGTATCACAAAATTCTTCAACAAAAACACACATAAAAACTAACAAAACATTTCTAGATATAAATGCGATGAGCAAACCCCGAAACAAAAATTTTAAAGAGAAATCATCTCTGACTGCATTTACATACTTTAGATTGTCATTTAACTAGACTTTCTTGTATATTCAATCCAAAAAATAAAAATAAAATTAAAAACAAAATAAAAAATAAAATAAAATAAAAAATAAAACAAAAAATAAAATAAAATAAAATAAAAAATAAAAAAAAAATAAAAAATAAAAAATAAAAAATAAAATAAAAAATAAAAAAAAAAATAAAAAATAAAATTAAAAAAAAAATAAAAAATAAAATAAAAAAAAAATTAAAAAAAAAATAAAAAATAAAAAAAAAAAAATAAAAAATAAAATAAAAAATAAAAAATAAAATAAAAAATAAAATAAAAAATAAAATAAAAATAAAAAATAAAAAATAAAATAAAAAATAAAAAATAAAAAATAAAAAATAAAAAATAAAAAATAAAAAATAAAAAATAAAAAATAAAATAAGAAATAAAGACAGATTTTTATGTTTCAATCTGTGTTTTTCGAGGTTTTCAGGTTTGAAACATTGAAGAACTACAATTAACTCCTGAAAAACATCAATAAATCTTTGTTTTATATAAAAAAATACCGTTTGAAATGTGGAAACGTCAATTAAAACCTGAAAAACGTCGAAACAGCGGTTTCAACATGATAGCATGAATTAAAACCTGGTTTTTTCATGTTTCAATTGATGTTTTCCATGTTTCAGGCGGTGTTTTCAAATTTTTATTTTCAGGGTTCAACATTGAAGAACATCAATTGACACCTGAAAAACATCGATAAATCTTTGTTTCATATAAAAAAACACCGTTTAAAACGTGGAAACGTCAATTTAAAAAAAAATGCCGAAACCTGCGTTTGCAACATAATAGCACCAATCAAAACCTGTAAAACATCGATTAAAACATGAAAAACATCGTAAATTTATGTTTTTAATATCACAGACTGTGTTTTTCGAAGTGTTTTCATGTTTTCTATGTTTCAGGCGGTGTTTTCAGATTTTTATTGAGATTTTTATGTTTCAAGCGATGTTTTTCGAAGTTTTTCAGAGTGTAAACCATTGAAGAACATCAATTGACACCTGAAAAACATAGATAAATCTTTGTTTCATATAAAAAATACCGTTTGAAACGTGGAAACGTCAATTAAAAACAAAAAAATGCCGAAAAATGCGTTTGCAATATGATAGCATCAATTAAAACCTGGAAAACGTCAATTAAAACATGAAAAACATTTAAAATTTATGTTTTTAATATCACAGACTGTGGTTTTCGAAGTTTTTTCATGTTTTAATAGATGTTATAAAATATACTGTGTTTTCCAAGTTTTTCATGTTTTAATTAATGTTTTCCATGTTTCAAGCGGTGTTTTCAGGTTTTAATTGAGATTTTTATGTTTCAATCTGTGTTTTTCGAGGGTTTTCAGGTTTTAAAACATTGAAGAACATCAATTGACACCTGAAAAACATCGATAAATCTTTGTTTTATACAAAAAACACCGTTTGAAACGTGGACACGTCAATTAAAACCTGAAAAATGCCAAAAACATGATACCATCAATTAAAACCTGGAAACAGCTGTTTTTAGAGGTTACGCAATTAAATAATAATAATTATATAACATACTTTTGGTATTATTGGTGCAAATCTGGCGAAAATGTTGTTGCCCATACTCCGCCGCACCTGCGTTTTCCTCTCGCTTCCGCTCTCCTGAGCCAGCGTGTAAAAACCATCGCTTACAATCGCGCTGGTTTGCCACATGCCAATATTTAATTTCTTAAAACAATATAATATTAATTAATATATGACTCAGTGACATAAGCATAAGAACTACATAACAGATACCATTGTGAACAATTCTCATCATTATGTGTGCTTTATGCGTTATATACTTCTTATGCTTATGTCCATTGTGAACAAGCACTCATCGTCAATAATAATAAATATTATTAATATTATTATTATATGATTCTTACTTCGAATGACAAAGGTCCTTGCGCTACCAGCGTCGCCTCCATTGTGATGGCGAAACTCAGCTCGCCCAAACATGAGTCCTCATTGCTTTTCTTCTCGGGGTGCCTCAGTACTTTCGCCTTCGCCTCAGACAAATTTACGTTCACTAGTAACGTGCGGGAATTCTGCACGATGCTGCCGTCCAAGTGCAATTCACTAGCGGTGGCGTGGATTAGCCAGCCTGGACTCTCCGAACGGAGGAGCATTGCTGATATGTTATAAACATGAACAGCCATAAACTACAAAAAATTACAATCATCAATATAAACGGAAATATATCAATGTCTTTTCAGAATAAGAAAGAGTACGACTTAATGCGAGACATGAGGTCATCATTTATATTTGGTTTTGTAGAAGAATGCAGTCATATACATTTTCTGCTACAAAAAATGGCAGAAGGTTTGGTGAAAAATTATGTGACAGTGTTTTTATATTATAGAAACAGAAAAGAAAAGAAACAAATTTAATTTTTAATTATACCTGTGCAAACGTTGTAATAAAATGCGGAATTTTCCGATTCCGAAAATCAAGGCCCTCATTCTCGTAAGCAGAGAGGCCTTGTTGCTCCTCACGATCCCCAATATCCTTATGAATTCGAACATCCTTCACTACTAGTGTCACCAATTTGGTGAGCTCGGAGTTGAAAAAGCTGCTTTTAACACTAATCTCCTCGATGTGCTATAAATACAAGATATAATTATTTTAAGTAAAAAGTAATAAAGGTTCTTTTTAGTTATTAGAACAGCCTCTTAGGTTTCATGGTAGAAAGCCCTTAGACTCATAGCTGTATTCAATTAAAATATTTTTAGTAGTAAAGAGAAAACTCAGCTAAAACTTACAATCGTAACACCTTTCTTTGTAAGATTAACATCACATAGCTTCAAGTAAGGGATGCCAATTCGGCCAGTACGTAAAACCACGTCGAACTTCCTCTCGAGCGTCCACGCAATTACTTTTGGTAGCACCCTGTAAATAAAAGCAAACCTGATTATCAAAATAATAATAATAAGCTTAATTAGCGACAAACATCTAGAATAAACTAAGATACATAAGTCACTACATACAACAAGCCCCTAAAGTGTGGAATAAATTTGATAAAACGTTATTTATGATTCTTGCAAAATTTGCTTGGACACGTAACAAATTGGTAAATGTAATTTTATATATTGTCTGTCCATTTCACAATATACAGACACTTCGATCATAGAGGGAGAGAGGCAGAAAGAGGTAGTAGGAAGAGTGGGCAACAAATATTGTGCAAGATTGGTGAATATGGCAGAGAGATTGTCTGATAATAAAGGACTGAAGGGGTTGAGGATGGTGAGACAGGAGATAGGGGTGACTAGAAGAAGGTAGGAAGAGCACAGCAAAATCAGGGTGGGTTTTGGAACATATCTGGACTGAATTTTTGTACAAAATAGGGATGAGTGTGGCTCAACTGTTGAAAATTATTTAATAAGAATTAGGTAGATTTAAAAGAAAGCAATTTTCTGATCGCATCCTCAATAGCTGAGCTACACCACAAAACAGCTACACAGACAAAATCTCATTCTGGGCATTAATCTAATTCTAAAATATTGACAGTATTACTAACCATGTAAGGTATATTAATGATGGAATCAAGAGAATACAGATGTTTATCCAGATAATTGATTACTTGATAAGTGGTGAAGGAGGATTCAAGAAAATACTGACAGTACTACGATTGACAGTATTATTGACCATGTAAGGTGCCTTAGACAGATATTGTGTCCATTTAGCCATGACAATTCTTATTTTAATCTTAAATTTCTATATGATTTGAACACATTATGGCTGTATGTAGTATACCTTCACCCAAAAACAACATAACCTAAACGATTATATAAAAACAGCTAATTACTCGCTCACCATGATATCGCAATGTACAGCACTATGAGCACTAGTAGGAGCACCACTAGCCCATTCATCTTGCTTAATTTTATTTGTGAACGTTACATATTTTCGTGGGCCACAGGCTATTTATCCATTTCATCCAAACGTCAAAATATTATGATTGAGCGCCAATGCTGCCAACGCGTGCGCAATAAAGTCAAGGTCGAGTGTTCATCAGCGGTACCTAAAAGTTTTAACATATACTTTATTTTTTAACAATTTATTAGCAGAAAATAAGTCATACAATTACTAGGCAATCTTACGTACTATGACCAATCTTGTTCTGCGCAAGTCTTTTATTCAAGACGTGATTGGTGATAATACGATCTACGAGCACTTGTATATATAAGCTGGAAACAGGTTTCTTGATGAATCTACTACAATGTAATTCAAGTTTAATCAACTACAACCTTAACTCACGATTATAACAGGGCATGAATGCTAACAGAGAAATGGAAGGCAGGAAGAAGGACTTATTATAATAATAATATAATATATTATTTGATCATCCTGAATTAGTAGATAAACCTAGGCAACCAATTCGTCAATAGTGGTCTATGGACGAATTGGTTGCCTAGGTTTATCTACTATTTCAGGATGATCAAATATTATATTATTATTATAATAAGTCGAGGGACCCAGCTCAGTCGCCGAGTGGTTAGAGGCGTCGTCTGTCTCGTACTGAGCATTGGGGAGCTTGAGTTCGATCCCCAGCGGGGAGCGAATTTTCGCGAATCACCTTTCACAGTTTTTCAGAGGTTTTCTGTGAAGTTAAGGTAAATACCGGGTGATTAAACTCCTCTGAGCTTCTCCCTTGACCGGCAGAAAAGCCTCACGGCTGATAGCCTTATAAAGATAGAATTTTTTTTTAAGTCGAGGGACTTATTATAATAATCCTTCCTTCCATTTCTCTGTTAGCATTCATGCGTCAGTCAATCAGAAGCTAGGTTTGAAGTGAGAACAGCTGATCCAAAACTAGCCTCTGGTTAGCAGACGTTGGAACAGCTAAAGACGTATTCATCATAGAAATTCATGTTTAATTTGACAGAAAAGTTTATTGAAGCGCCATCTCCATGATATAAAAACATCCATCTAATAAAATATAGTTTGTTTTTGTAAAACCAAATCTAATCGAAGTCTCTTATCTCAAAACACTTTTGAAACGCACCAACGCACACTTAAGTGCTTTCAACGCAGCTCTCCGATTCGCCCACGTGTGACAAAACAATTCAAATCTCGCCCGCGCGCGCTCCGTCGACCAATCAGCAAATTCCACACAAACCCATCCACGGCCTGTCACCAAAACACACACTCGCCGGCTCATTTGTGCACGTAAACATGTATCGAGCGCTACTAGCCCTAGTGCTTTCGTTCACGGGGGCGTTAGCCCTCTACAACGACCCCACCGTCGTCGAGCTGACCTCCAGCAATTTCGCCCGGCAGGTGCTCAACGGAGATGAGGTCTGGGTGGTGGAGTTCTACGCGCCGTGGTGCGGCCACTGTCAGCAGCTAGTGCCCGAGTACAAGAAGGCCGCGATCGCCCTCAAGGGGGTTGTTAAGGTGGGCGCGGTGAACGCAGACGACCATAAGGACCTGGGGGGCCAGTACGGCGTGCGCGGCTTCCCAACCATCAAGATCTTTAGCAGCAACAAGAACAAACCGGAGGATTTTAATGGTGGGCGGACGGCGGAGGCTATTGTGGACGCCGCGTTGGCAGCAGCTAAGTCACATGTAAAAGCCAAGCTGGGTGGCAAAAGTTCAGGCAAGTCGCAGGGTAGTAAAGAGGATGTTATTGAATTGACCGATTCGAATTTTGATAAGTTGGTTATGCAGAGCGAGGACATGTGGTTGGTTGAATTTTATGCACCATGGTGTGGGCATTGTAAGAACTTGGCACCACACTGGGCTAAAGCGGCTGGTGAATTGAAGGGGAAGGTTAAGTTGGGTGCTCTAGATGCCACTGTGCACCAAGTAAAGGCACAGAAGTATGGAATACAAGGATATCCTACAATTAAATACTTTGCTGCTGGTAAAAAGGACTCGGATTCTGCACAGGACTATAATGGTGGACGGACTGCTAATGATATTGTTAGTTGGGCTACTGATAAGGTATCCGAGAACATTCCAGCACCTTCAGTTGAACAAATTGTCAACAGTGGTGTATTTAGTGAGGCATGTGATAACAAACCATTATGTGTAATTGCTGTGTTGCCACATATTTTGGACTGCCAGGCAGATTGTAGGAATCACTATATTCAGTTGTTGAATGACATGGGTGAGAAGTACAAGAAGAAAATGTGGGGTTGGTTATGGGCTGAAGCTGGTCAACAGTTGGAGTTGGAAAATGCATTGGATATTGGTGGTTTCGGGTATCCTGCAATGGCTGTTGTTAATGCCAAAAAGATGAAGTACTCCATATTACGAGGGTCATTTGGACGGGATGGATTGAATGAGTTTTTGAGGGATTTGTCTTTTGGAAGGGGTAATACTGCACCTGTGAAAGGAGCTGCTTTGCCTAAAATTAGTAAAATTGATGCATGGGATGGCAAGGACGGTGAAATGCCTGCTGAAGAAGAAATAGACTTATCTGATATTGAGTTGGATGAGAAGGATGAACTTTAAGGATGAGTTGGCTTAGTATTTATTGTTGTGTACTGATTTTGTATCCTGTATGATGTTCATTTGTTCCTTTTGTATAAATGTTTTTCAGGAATTTGATAATAAATGATTAAAACTCTTTTTCTTTATCTGAATCTGATTTTAGTTTGATTTATAATTGCCAAAAACCTGTAATTTATGACTTATACTACCAGTATATGTCATGACAAATATTTTTATTACAGCTTTGTTATCTTAGAAGTTGCAACTGCATAGTTAGAAGAAAATGCATGGTACACAATATAACATCAATAATATTTTGAGAGGTAAGTAAAGAAATAGTCACACAAGCTCAGAGCAGTTGGTGGGAATTTCATCTAGTAATATCTATCTGTCCCTACATAACTTCTATGCTAGTAGTACAAAATCTATCAGTACAAGATTGGCACAATATTAAACAGTATCAACTATACAAAACCTATCAATACACAAGATTGGCACAATATTAGACAGTATGAAATATAGCCCAAAATATTGTTTGCAATAAAGACTCCAACATTTATTGTAATATTAGTCCATTCTTCTGAAATATTGTTCCATGTTGGCCAACTACTTTTATTATCTTGATCCTTTACTGCCAAATATTTTAATAATCCTTTTGTATGAATGAAAGTAAGTGAACACGACCGTAAATACTCGAAGTGCCTATTTCAACAACATTCAACTTATAGAAAATTGCTACATTTGTTAGACATATTGTAAGACCCCAAGTTCTAGGCTATATTTCTCTCAAAAGACCTTGATAAAAACAAACATAGTGTCATACAGCTATTATAGATAATGACCTTCACAAGATTTATATCCATGAATAATTCAAACCTCCCGCCCCCCAGCTGTTGTAAAATTCCTTCCCGAGTGGTTTATTCTCGGCTGTCACATTTCGAAATCCAAAAGAAACACCGACAGCAGTTTTAAGAGCAAGGACGACGTCGAGCAGGCTGTGAATGGGAGCGCAACAGCAGCGATTATATAATGAAGTGAGTAACACCCCCGCTGGCCCATAATCATAACCTCCCTAACAAAACGCCGGCTGCAGTCTTTTCAGCACGAAAACCCTCACGGTGGTGCTGGGCATCTCCCTGTGCGGCGTATCTAGCTACCTGCTGTACCTCCTGCTGCAAAACGACGAGGAGGATGACGGCATTAAGTTCGCACCCCGATCAGCGAAATTCAAAGTGTCGGAGATTCGCATCCCTAAGGACTGCGTGCGGGTGATTATAGGCCGCAATGGGATGAAGATTAAGGAGATTCAAGAGGCTTCTACTACGAGGATTAATTTTAAAGATGAAGATGCAAACAAGAATGATAGGATTTGTATTATAAAAGGGTCTGTTGAGGGGTGCTACATGGCCGAACACTTGATAACACAGTTGATCGCAGAGCAGCCTATTATGGAGTGTGAGGATATGTGGGTGGTGCAGACTGTTGTTGGGAAGATTATTGGTCGATGTGGGGAGACTGTCAATCAGATTTGTTTGCAGACTGGGGCACAGATTAAAGTGTGTGATGGCGAGAGGAGTATGGCTACAAGGAAGATTACTATTAAGGGTGAGAATGCTTTTGTTTGTATTTATAAGCAATCTAAGACAGAATATCCCAAAACAAATGCAAACACCTTGAATAGCACCTGCAATTGGAGCTTTGATGACACCTTTTGTTTAATTATTCAGTGTTTCCAATAGAGAGAATCTAAAGGAACTACATTATTTAGATAATGTATTTATAGTTGCTATAACAACAAATACTTATGGGTTCAATATCTATTGATAGATTTATGGAACATTGGTGAATATGGGGGTGATTCAAATGTCACTTTTGACAATATGATGAATTTATATTTTAATTTTGGGTGCACACAGTATAAAGAGGATTAATATTATTTTTAGGTACAAAAAATCAGATTAAGTTGGCTAGAAGCTACATTGATGACATAATCGAGAAACATCAGGTGACAAAGGCTCAAATTGCAATTTCTCTCTCAAAAAGAGAACCTCGTGTGCCATTGAAAAATACGGATAATGTTAAAGCACAATTGGAAAGCCCTAGGGTGGAGCGAATTTCACCAATACCAGGTAGATATTTGTTTTATTAATGACTGATTCTAAAGCATCAATTACATTGTACTAGATTTGTCAATAAACTTATAAAAAGTTTGTAGTATTAATGCCTGTATGTTGTCACCAACATCCCATAAACTTATATAATAATTTTTGTTGTAAAGGACAATCCGACAGTCCATTTGAGGTGTATGTGTCTGCCATGATTGACCCATCAAGGTTTTGGGTGCAAATTGTGGGCCCCAAGGCAACTGAATTGGACCTGCTAGTCGAAGAAATGACTGAATACTACCGGAAAGCAGATAACAAGGATTCACATGTGTTGGAGAAGGTGCAGCAAGGAGATTTGGTTGCTGCCACTTTCCAGTATGACGATAAATGGTAATATATGAATTTGTAATAATACTCTTGGTGAGAAATATACAAAATAAAGAATTCTAATGAAGAAATGTATGAGCAACTCAATTCTATAAGTTTTAATGAGATATCACTATTATCTTCAAAGATATCTCTAAGTTATATAGAAAATTTATTGAGTTGCTTTTATTTGTATGATTAAATCTATTTTTCACAATGTAAATTCATAATGTTTGGATAATTCTAATGAAGAAATGTATGAGCAACTCAATTTTATAAGTTTCAATGAGATATCTCTATTATCTTCAAAGATATCTGTAAGTTATGTAGAAAATTTATTGAGTTGCTTTTATTTGTATGATTAAATCTATTTTTCACAATGTAAATTCATAATGTTTGGATAATTCTAATGAAGAAATGTATGAGCAACTCAATTTTATAAGTTTCAATGAGATATCACTATTATCTTCAAAGATATCTGTAAGTTATGTAGAAAATTATTGAGTTGCTTTTATTTGTATGATTAAATCTATTTTTCACAATGTAAATTCATAATGTTTTGATAATTCTAATGAAGAAATGTATGTGCAACTCAATTTTATAAGTTTTAATGAGATATCTCTATTATCTTCAAAGATATCTGTAAGTTATGTAGACAATTTCTTGAGTTGTTTTTATTTGTATCATTAAATCTATTTTTCACAATGTAAATTCATATTGTTTGGATAATTCTAATGAAGAAATGTACGAGCAACTCAATTTTATAAGTTTTAATGAGATATCTCTATTATCTTCAAAGATATCTGTAAGTTATGTAGAAAATTTATTGAGTTGCTTTTATTTGTATGATTAAATCTATTTTTCACAATATAAATTCATAATGATTGGATAATTCTAATGAAGAAATGTATGAGCAACTCAATTTTATAAGTTTCAATGAGATATCTCTATTATCTTCAAAAATATCTGTAAGTTATGTAGACAATTATTGAGTTGCTTTTATTTGTATGATTAAATCTATTTTTCACAATGTAAATTCATAATGTTTTGATAATTCTAATGAAGAAATGTATGTGCAACTCAATTTTATAAGTTTTAATGAGATATCTCTATTATCTTCAAAGATATCTGTAAGTTATGTAGACAATTTCTTGAGTTGTTTTTATTTGTATCATTAAATCTATTTTTCACAATGTAAATTCATAATCTTTGGATAATTCTAATGAAGAAATGTATGAGCAACTCAATTTTATAAGTTTTAATGAGATATCTCTATTATCTTCAAAGATATCTGTAAGTTATGTAGAAAATTTATTGAGTTGCTTTTATTTGTATGATTAAATCTATTTTTCACAATATAAATTCATAATGATTGGATAATTCTAATGAAGAAATGTATGAGCAACTCAATTTTATAAGCTTCAATGAGATATCTCTATTATCTTCAAAGATATCTGTAAGTTATGTAGAAAATTTATTGAGTTGCTTTTATTTGTATGATTAAATCTATTTTTCACAATGTAAATTCATAATGTTTGGATAATTCTAATGAAGAAATGTATGAGCAACTGAATTTTATAAGTTTCAATGAGGTATCTCTATTATCTTCAAAGATATCTGTAAGTTATGTAGACAATTGATTGAGTTGCTTTTATTTGTATGATTAAATCTATTTTTCACAATGTAAATTCATAATGTTTGGATAATTCTAATGAAGAAATGTATGAGCAACTCAATTTTATAAGTTTCAATGAGATATCACTATTATCTTCAAAGATATCTGTAAGTTATGTAGAAAATTATTGAGTTGCTTTTATTTGTATGATTAAATCTATTTTTCACAATGTAAATTCATAATGTTTTGATAATTCTAATGAAGAAATGTATGTGCAACTCAATTTTATAAGTTTTAATGAGATATCTCTATAATCTTCAAAGATATCTGTAAGTTATGTAGACAATTTCTTGAGTTGTTTTTATTTGTATCATTAAATCTATTTTTCACAATATAAATTCATAATGTTTCGATAATTCTAATGAAGAAATGTATGAGCAACTCAATTTTATAAGTTTAAATGAGATATCTCTATTATCTTCAAAGATATCTGTAAGTTATGTAGAAAATTATTGATTTGCTTTTATTTGTATGATGAAATCTATTTTTCACAATGTAAATTCATAATGTTTGGATAATTCTAATGAAGAAATGTATGAGCAACTCAATTTTATAAGTTTTAATAAAATATCACTATTATCTTCAAAGATATCTGTAAGTTAAGTAGACAATTATTGAGTTGCTTTTATTTGTATGATTAAATCTATTTTTCACAATGTAAATTCATAATGTTTGGATAATTCTAATGAAGAAATGTATGAGCAACTCAATTTTATAAGTTTTAATGAGATATCTCTATTATCTTCAAAGATATCTGTAAGTTAAGTAGACAATTATTGAGTTGCTTTTATTTGTATGATTAAATCTATTTTTCACAATGTAAATTCATAATGTTTGGATAATTCTAATGAAGAAATGTATGTGCAACTCAATTTTATAAGTTTTAATGAGATATCTCTATTATCTTTAAAGATATCTGTAAGTTATGTAGACAATTATTGAGTTGCTTTTATTTGTATGATTAAATCTATTTTTCACAATGTAAATTCGTAATGTTTGGATAATTCTAATTAAGAAATGTACTAGCATCTCAATTTTATAAGTTTCAATGAGATATCTCTATTTTCTTCAAAGATATTTGTAAGTTATTTCGAACATTTATTGAGTTGCTTTTATTTGTATGATTAAATCTATTTTTCACAATGTAAATTCATAATGTTTGGATAATTCTAATGAAGAAATGTATGAGCAACTCAATTTTATAAGTTTTAATGAAATATCACTATTATCTTCAAAGATATCTCTAAGTTATGTAGAAAATTTATTGAGTTGCTTTTATTTGTATGATTAAATCTATTTTTCACAATGTAAATTCATAATGTTTCAATAATTATAATGAAGAAATGTATGAGCAACTCAATTTTATAAGTTTCAATGAGATATCTCTATTATCTTCAAAGATATTTGTAAGTTATGTAGAAAATTTATTGAGTTGCTTTTATTTGTATGATTAAATCTATTTTTCACAATGTAAATTTATAATGTTTGGATAATTCTAATGAAGAATTGTATGAGCAACTCAATTTTATAAGTTTCAATGAGATATCTCTATTATCTTCAAAGATATCTGTAAGTTATGTAGACAATTATTGAGTTGCTTTTATTTTTATCATTAAATCTATTTATCACAATGTAAATTCATAATGTTTGGATAATTCCAATGAAGAAATGTACGAGCAACTCAATTTTATAAGTTTAATGAGATATCTCTATTATCTTCAAAGATATCTGTAAGTTATGTAGAAAATTATTGAGTTGCTTTTATTTGTATGATGAAATCTATTTTTCACAATGTAAATTCATAATGTTTGGACAATTCTAATGAAGAAATGTATGAGCAACTCAATTTTATAAGTTTCAATGAGATATCTCTATTATCTTTAGAGATATTTGTAAGTGATGTAGAAAATTACTGAGTTGCTTTTATTTGTATGATTAAATCTATTTATCACAATATAAATTCATAAAGTTGGGATAATTCTTATGAAGAAATGTATGTGCAACTCAATTTTATAAGTTTCAATGAGATATCTTTATTATCTTCAAAGATATCTGTAAGTTATGTAGAAAATTTATTGAGTTGCTTTTATTTGTATGATTAAATCTAGTTTTCACAATATAAATTCATAATGTTTGGATAATTCTAATGAATAAATGTATGAGCAACTCAATTTTATAAGTTTCAATGAGATATCTCTATTTTCTTCAAAGATATCTGTAAGTTATGTGGAAAATTAATTGAGTTGCTTTTATTTGTATGATTAAATCTATTTTTCACAATGTAAATTCATAATGTTTGGATAATTCTAATGAAGAAATGTATGAGCAACTCAATTTTATAAGTTTCAATGAGCTATCTCTATTATCTTCAAAGATATCTGAAAGTTATGTAGAAAATTTATTGAGTTGCTTTTATTTGTATGATTAAATCTATTTTTCACAATGTATATTCATAATGTTTGGATAATTCTAATGAAGAAATGTACGAGCAAAGCAATTTTATAAGTTTTAATGATATATCTCTATTATCTTCAAAGATATCTGTAAGTTATGTAGAAAATTTATTGAGTTGCTTTTATTTGTATGATTAAATCTATTTTTCACAATGTAAATTCATAATGTTTCAATAATTCTAATGAAGAAATGTATGAGCAACTCAATTTTATAAGTTTCAATGAGATATCTCTATTATCTTCAAAAATATCTGTAAGTTATGTAGACAATTATTCAGTTGCTTTTATTTGTATGATTAAATCTATTTTTCACAATGTAAATTCATAATGTTTCGATAATTCTAATGAAGAATATATGACCATTGCAATTATATATATATATATATATATATATATATATATATGTATATATATATATATATATATATATATATATATATATATGTATATATATATATATATATATATATATATGTATATATATATATATATATATATATATATATATATATATATATATATATATACATATATATATATATCTCATTGAAACTTTTAAAATTGAGTTTTATACATTCGATACACAAAAAGTACGATATTTAATTTTACGTTTGTTTTAGGTATCGCGCGGAAGTACTGAATTTAGTTAGCAACGACGTTTCAGAGCCTCACGCCGAGTTGTACTATGTGGACTATGGTGATACAGATACAGTTGCATGCAAGGACCTGTTTGAGCTGCGAACAGACTTCCTCAGGCTGCATTTTCAGGCCATTGAGTGCTTTTTGGCTAAAATAGGTAATGATAATTCACTCAAATATTTTCTGTAGTTATTAGAAAGTGCAGTTAAAAATGAATCTCTAATTCCTGGTACAAGTACTAAGAAACATTAAATAGGAAACTATTAGTGGCCCAATTCACACATAAGCGGCGTAGGGGCGGAGGCGCGGTGTAGGCGAGGTACAGGCGCCACGTCGCACAGACGATTGTGGTGTCCATATGCAGTAAAGGGGTGGACATTGCACCATATGTTTATATAGAGGCGGCGTGGAAGAGTTGTGCCTCTCGCCTTGCAGCCACCCTGTCTCAGGCGAAGAGGCTAAAACGCGGTGCCGGCACGGCGAGAGGCATAAGGCACGAAGCAAATGCCCGCGCCTCATCACCTAAGTGGGCATTGCACCATATGTTTATATAGAGGGGGCGTGAAAGCGTCGTGTCTTTCGCCGCGCCTTCGCCTCCTATGTGTGAATTGGGCCTAAAGTGCCTTACTAGAACAATTTACTTAATGTTATGCAGCAACAAATTGTAAATAAATTGGTTATGAAAATCATCAATTATCTACTCTACACTTAGATGTCAGTACGTTTATGTTTTTTTTTTAATTTTGTTTAGAGCCTACAGGCGATTCATGGTCTGAGGAGGCTGTCGACCGTTTCGAGGAGTGGACACACGTCGCCCAGTGGCAGAAACTATCCGCCAAAATCAATGGCTATTGTGTCCGCGAGAAGACGCGAGCTAAACGCGAGGGCTCGCCCGTGCCCGGCGTCGACTTATTCGATGTCAGCAACAACACCGATAGGGACATCGCCGAGGAGCTGGTGCGTCAAGGATTCGCAGTGTTTAAAAAGGAGAGCGCGCGCTCTAGCCGAGCGACTAGTGTTAGCAATGTCAGTGTGGAGTCCGCGTAGCTGAGCTAGGTAATCAATCGAAAAATAATCGAAAGCGATTTCATCACAGATTATTTTTATTCAATTTGTGACTATACTATATTCATAATAACTGAAAATATAGTTCAAAATTAAGTTTTATCATGATAACAAAATAAACAATTGTTACAACGTTGGTATGCGCCAAGCTCCACGAATGCGAGTGTAATATTGCCTTGAGTCAAATGTCACAAGTTTGTCAAAAATGAGGTTGTGATAGTAAAATGAATAGAATAATAACCTATTTCACTATCTTAATGTCACTTTTAAGAAACTTGTCACTTTTGACAAACTTGTCACTTTTGACAAACTTGTCACTTTTGACAAACTTGTCACTTTTGACAAACTTGTCAATTTTGACAAACTTGTCACTTTTGACAAACTTGTCACTTTTGACAAACTTGTCACTTTTGACAAACTTGTCAATTTTAACATAAGGCAGTATTACACTAGCATTTGCAGAGTGTGGGACATGTGGACAATGCTGAGGCAGTTGTTTATTTGGTTGCCATGGGTAACAGACCAGTCTTCTTTATTACCAGACTGGTCCAAACTTACAGAATAGACTCCCAAATGTTGGTCACAAATGTTAGAATGATAGATGTCAGAATGACAGGTGTTACAATTTAGATTATACCTAAGTAGACATTGTAAATTGTGTAAATATTTTATAAAATGATAGTTTTAGAACTAAATCTTGTGAGTTAATTGTTGGTGTGAATGAGTTTTCATCAAACCACCCCCCCCGAACATTAGTATTTATCAAAAGCTTCAATGTCAAATTGAAATCACTTTTCATTTATTATTGTATTTTACAGACATTGGTGCTAACTAACGTATGTTTTATGTAGATATTTAATTATTGTTTATTTTAATATTTCAAGTGCCTTTACTTAATTTTAACGATACTAACAAATTACTATTTGTTTTACAATTACAAATTATAATAATTATTACAATTATGTGTTTGTGGTAAAAAATCTGAAACACTCTCAAATCGTTTGCTTTTAACTCATATTAGTAATATAATTACTACATGAAATCTATATTGTTTTGTGTGTAATTTATTATTTGATTAAATTAGTAGTGACTGTATTTGTTACAATTCTTTAAGTAGCTATCAACATTGGGGTTTCTACTGAAGTTAATATTACATCTAATTCTATAAAGGAATAATATTAATTATTAATAGTTATTATTTCATTAAAATAGTGAGTCAAAATTAAAAGTTCAATTATCAGGTAGCTAAAAATTAATTAATTATTAACAGACAGTTATGAATATGGTCACTAATGCTACAAAATAGTTTATATAATTATATAGGTAATTCAAGCTAGTGGAGATAATAACTAACTAGTGGTATATAACTACAAACTAGTGATATGTAACTACAATCTAGTGATATATAACTACAAAATAGTGATATATAACCACAAACTAGTGATATAAAACTACAAACTAGTGATATATAACTACAAAATAGTGATATATAACTACACACTAGTGATATTTAACTACGAAATAGTGATATATAACCACAAACTAGTGATATAAAACTACAATCTAGTGATATATAACTACAAGCTGGTGTTATATAACCACAAGCTAGTGATATATAACCACAAACTAGTGATATATAACTACAATCTAGTGATATATAGCTACAAAATAGTGATATATAACTACAAACTAGTGATATATAACTACAAACTAGTGATATATAACTACAAACTAGTGATATGTAACTACAATCTAGTGATATATAACCACAAACTAGTTATATATAACTGCATAATATTGATTTTCCCATCATATAGTTACGTGACTTTACAGGGTATTTCATATTTCACCTAAAATTTAATGATATTCATGTGTGTCCTTGATTTAAGAATCACTCTGTATAACTAGGGGTTTACTATTTATATGTTAAAAGTAAAAACCATCGAATCAATATAAATACAGGCATAGAACTTTTAAATTACATTAAAAATCATGTTTATATATATATATATATATATATATATATATATATATATATATATATATATATATATATATATATATATATGAGCTATACTACTAAATTGTTTACAAGCAAGTAAACCAAATCATTTCACATGAGTGCAATTCAAACGGTTTTAGAGATTTTCAGATATAAATCTATACAATGTATAATTTTGTTGTTTAAAATTAGCAATTGTGAGAAGGATTTTGTAATTTAAGTTTGAAATGTTATACATGATAAATACATTTTATTTGAGATTAATGAAGAATATTATTTATTTAAAAACCCTTCTATTAGTGGTCCATATAATATATAATTTTTCAGTTTAACAATCCAAAAAGACTACGAATAATTGAGATACACATTTCATACTTTGTAGTGACTTAATATGACTATTTATGAATATAATAGTGTAATTTTATAAAATTCTGAACACTACAAACAGTATTATAGTACTTTTTGTTCCATAACTAATGTCAGAATTGTAATTTTTGAGTTTAACAATCCAAAAAGACTACGAATAATTGAGATACACATTTCATACTTTGTAGTGACTTAATATGACTATTTATGAATATAATAGTGTAATTTTATAAAATTCTGAACACTATAAACAGTATTATAGTACTTTTTGTTCCATAACTAATGTCAGAATTGTAATTTTTGAGTTTAACAATCCAAAAAGACTACGAATAATTGAGATACACATTTCATACTTTGTAGTGACTTAATATGACTATTTATGAATATAATAGTGTAATTTTATAAAATTCTGAACACTATAAACAGTATTATAGTACTTTTTGTTTCATAACTAATGTCATAATTGTAATTTTTGAGTATAACAATCCAAAAAGACTATGAATAATATAGATACACATGTCATACTTTATAGTGACTTAATATGAGTATTTATGAATATAATAGTGTAATTTTATAAAATTCTGAACACTATAAACAGTATTATAGTACTTTTTGTTTCATAACTAATGTCATAATTGTAATTTTTGAGTTTAACAATCCAAAAAGACTACAAATAATTGAGATACACATTTCATACTTTGTAGTGACTTAATATGACTATTTATGAATATAATAGTGTAATTTTATAAAATTCTGAACACTATAAACAGTATTATAGTACTTTTTGTTTCATAACTAATGTCATCATTGTAATTTTTGAGTATAACAATCCAAAAAGACTATGAATAATTAAGATACACATGTCATACTTTATAGTGACTTAATATGAGTATTTATGAATATAATAGTGTAATTTTATAAAATTCTGAACACTATAAACAGTATTATAGTACTTTTTGTTTCATAACTAATGTCATAATTGTAATTTTTGAGTTTAACAATCCAAAAAGACTACAAATAATTGAGATACACAGTTCATACTTTGTAGTGACTTAATATGACTATTTATGAATATAATAGTGTAATTTTATAAAATTCTGAACACTACAAACAGTATTATAGTACTTTTTGTTTCATAACTTATGTCATAATTGTAATTTTTGAGTTTAACAATCCAAAAAGACTACAAATAATTGAGATACACAGTTCATACTTTGTAGTGACTTAATATGACTATTTATGAATATAATAGTGTAATTTTATAAAATTCTGAACACTACAAACAGTATTATAGTACTTTTTGTTTCATAACTAATGTCATAATTGTAATTTTTGAGTTTAACAGTCCAAAAAGACTGAATAATTGAGATACACATTTCATACTTTGTAGTGACTTAATGTGACTATTTATGAAAATAATAGTGTAATTTTATAAAATTCTGAGCACTACAAACAGTATTATAGTACTTTTTGTTTCATAACTAATGTCCTAATTGTAATTTTTGAGTTTAACAATCCAAAAAGACTATGAATAATTGAGATACACATTTCATACTTTGTAGTGACTTAATATGATTACTTATGAATATAATAGTGTAATTTTATAAAATTCTGAACACTACAAACAGTATTATAGTACTTTTTGTTCCATAACTAATGTCAGAATTGTAATTTTTGAGTTTAACAATCCAAAAAGACTATGAATAATTGAGATACACATTTCATACTTTGTAGTGACTTAATATGATTACTTATGAATATAATAGTGTAATTTTATAAAATTCTGAACACTACAAACAGTATTATAGTACTTTTTGTTTCATAACTAATGTCATAATTGTAATTTTTGAGTTTAACAATCCAAAAAGACTATGAATAATTGAGATACACATTTCATACTTTGTAGTGACTTAATATGACTATTTATGAATATAATAGTGTAATTTTATAAAATTCTGAACACTACAAACAGTATTATAGTACTTTTTGTTTCATAACTTATGTCATAATTGTAATTTTTGAGTTTAACAATCCAAAAAGACTACAAATAATTGAGATACACATTTCATACTTTGTAGTGACTTAACATGACTATTTATGAATATAATAGTGTAATTTTATAAAATTCTGAACACTACAAACTGTATTATAGTACATTTTGTTTCATAACTAATGTCATAATTGTAATTTTTGAGTTTAACAATCCAAAAAGACTATGAATAATTGAGATACACATTTCATACTTTGTAGTCACTTAATATGACTATTTATGAATATAATAGTGTAATTTTATAAAATTCTGAACACTACAAACTGTATTATAGTACTTTTTGTTTCATAACTAATGTCATAATTGTAATTTTTGAGTATAACAATCCAAAAAGACTATGAATAATTGAGATACACATTTCATACTTTGTAGTGACTTAATATGATTACTTATGAATATAATAGTGTAATTTTATAAAATTCTGAACACTACAAACAGTATTATAGTACTTTTTGTTTCATAACTAATGTCAGAATTGTAATTTTCGAGTTTAACAATCCAAAAGGACTATGAATAATTGAGATACACATTTCATACTTTGTAGTGACTTAATATGACTATTTATGAATATAATAGTGTAATTTTATAAAATTCTGAACACTACAAACAGTATTATAGTACTTTTTGTTCCATAACTAATGTCAGAATTGTAATTTTTGAGTTTAACAATCCAAAAAGACTATGAATAATTGAGATACACATTTAATACTTTGTAGTGACTTAATATGATTACTTATGAATATAATAGTGTAATTTTATAAAATTCTAAACACTACAAATGGTATTATAGTACATTTTGTTTCATAACTAATGTCATAATTGTAATTTTTGAGTTTAACAATCCAAAAAGACTATGAATAATTGAGATACACATTTCATACTTTGTAGTGACTTAATATGATTACTTATGAATATAATAGTGTAATTTTATAAAATTCTGAACACTACAAACAGTATTATAGTACTTTTTGTTCCATAACTAATGTCAGAATTGTAATTTTTGAGTTTAACAATCCAAAAAGACTACAAATAATTGAGATACACATTTCATACTTTGTAGTGACTTAATATGACTATTTATGAAAATAATAGTGTAATTTTATAAAATTCTGAACACTACAAACAGTATTATTGTGCTTTTTGTTTCATAACTAATGTCAGAATTGTAATTTTTGAGTTTAACAATCCAAAAAGACTACAAATAATTGAGATACACATTTCATACTTTGTAGTGACTTAACATGACCATTTATGAATATAATAGTGTAATTTTATAAAATTCTGAACACTACAAACTGTATTATAGTACATTTTGTTTCATAACTAATGTCATAATTGTAATTTTTGAGTTTAACAATCCAAAAAGACTATGAATAATTGAGATACACATTTCATACTTTGTAGTGACTTAACATGACTATTTATGAATATAATAGTGTAATTTTATAAAATTCTGAACACTACAAACAGCATTATAGTACTTTTTGTTTCATAACTAATGTCAGAATTGTAATTTTTGAGTTTAACAATCCAAAAAGACTATGAATAATTGAGATATACAGTTCATACTTTGTAGTGACTTAATGTGACTATTTATGAAAATAATAGTGTAATTTTATAAAATTCTGCACACTACAAACAGTATTATAGTACTTTTTGTTGAATAACTAATGTCAGAATTGTAATTTTTGAGTTTAACAATCCTAAAAGACTATGAATAATTGAGATACACAGTTCATACTTTGTAGTGACTTAATATGACTATTTATGAATATACTAATGTAATTTTATAAAATTCTGAACACTAGAAACTGTATTATAGTACATTTTGTTTCATAACTAATGTCAGAATTGTAATTTTTGAATTTAACAATCCAAAAAAACTACGAATAATTGAGATACATATTTCATACTTTGTAGTGACTTAATATGACTATTTATGAATATAATAGTGTAATTTTATAAAATTCTGAACACTACAAACAGTATTATAGTACTTTTTGTTTCATAACTAATGTCATAATTGTAATTTTTGAGTTTAACAATCCAAAAAGACTACGAATAATTGAGATACACATTTCATACTTTGTAGTGACTTAATATGACTATTTATAAATATAATAGTGTAATTTTATAAAATTCTGAACACTATAAACAGTATTATAGTACTTTTTGTTTCATAACTAATGTCATAATTGTAATTTTTGAGTTTAACAATCCAAAAAGACTACAAATAATTGAGATACACATTTCATACTTTGTAGTGACTTAATATGACTATTTATGAATATAATAGTGTAATTTTATAAAATTCTGAACACTACAAACTGTATTATAGTACTTTTTGTTTCATAACTAATGTCATAATTGTAATTTTTGAGTTTAACGATCCAAAAGGACTATGAATAATTGAGATACACATTTCATACTTTGTAGTGACTTAATATGACTATTTATGAAAATAATAGTGTAATTTTATAAAATTCTGAACACTACAAACAGTATTATAGTACTTTTTGTTTCATAACTAATGTCATAATTGTAATTTTCGAGTTTAACAATCCAAAAAGACTATGAATAATTGAGATACACATTTCTTACTTTGTAGTTACTTAATATGACTAGGAATATAATAGTGTAATTTTATAAAATTCTGCACACTACAAACAGTATTATAGTACTGTTTGTTCCATATTGAGAACTTGTGAGAATCGAGGACTTCGTTCTCGAGAACATTTAGGAATAGAGTACTCAAAAAACGAGAACGGAGAACAGTTTTCTAAGGTATCTAGCACATCCCGGGGGAGAATGTCTTATCGGTCTCCCGGGCGCCTTTGAAGATTGCCCACCTCAAGCAAAAAAACGCAATAAACAAAAGTGACAAATTACAGAAGAAAGTGAATTGTGGTAGATATATTTGATGACAAATAACATACAAAAGTGACAGATAAATTTCATAGCTGAGAAATAAAAGTGAAAGTGACAAATAATACAAAAAGAAAGTGACAGATATATTTGACAGGGCGCCTTTGTAGATTCCCCACCTCAAGCAAGGTATTGAGTACCTGAAATTGAAGTATTTCAATATAGTAGCAAATATTAAACATATTCCCTACTAAATATAGTTCATATATCTGCCACTAGAGTAGAGTATCTTAAATCGTCTATAGATTACTACAACTTTCTCCAATATCTAACATTACATAGCAGCGCTAATGCGGCATGAAGCAAGAATTAATGAACCCCATAAAAATGTTGATGAATGAAACATGCGCATGTTTCACACCAATTACAGTTCGCTGTTTAACCGGTGGCGTGACAGTTGTTTTGGTGCGCCGCTCACTCGAGATTTCCAATGAGTTCGGTGTTGTTGCAGGACTAACTGGGGCAACTCTGTGCCGCCACCGAATGTTGCAGACACCGCCTGGAAGCTGCTGCAAGTGCTCCATACGGAAATCATATTGGCGGTGAGTAGAATTCATCTATGGTAAAAACGTCAACCCGCTCGACACACACCCCCCACCTCTTATAAAAAACGCGAACGCGGGATTGTTGCACAATTTGAAATTTAAAAATACTCGAATGATGCAATTTATTGAAATCGATAATTAATTGAAATTTATTAATTTTTGACTATAATATTAATAATAGTATCTGTAAATAGATTAAAGGTTATTATTGAATATACTAGGATAACATACAAATGATATTTGAGTAATAAAATCAAATAAATTAAATTTCACAGTTAAAATAAAATACATTCTTAATATGTATTTTATTTTAAGTGTGAAATTTAATTTATTTGATTTTATTACTCAAATATTATTTGTATGTACTAAGGCAAAAAGGCCACTGGCCAATAGCCTAATAAACATTGTTTTCTCTCTCTCTCTCTCTCTCTATTAATAATATGGGTAATAAATATGGTAAACTGTCTTTAATTTTAATTGATAATGTTGCATGATTGTTGTTGTAAACATTGTCTGTAAAACTATAAAAGGATTAAAGATGCAATTGTTTGTTATATATATATATATATATGTATATATATATATATATATATATATATATATATATATATATATATATATAAAAGAATTGCATCTTTAATCCTTGAAGTAGTCTTTTATAGTTTTACAGACAATGTTTACATATATATATATATATATATATATATATATATATATATATAAATTACATCTTTAATCCTTGAAGTCTTTTATAGTATTACAGACAATGTTTACAACAACAATCATGCAACATTATCAATTAAAATTAAAGACAGTTTAATGATGTTTAAATATTTAGGATTTATAAATTTATAAATTGAATTATAGTGTGGCTATTAAATAATTTGATTTTTAATAATTTAGAATTTTTTTTGTTATTATTTGAGCAATCAAGCTCAAGGTATAGTGATTTTAATAACTTGTGTATATGGAAAATAAATTAGTTTGATGTTTAAAAGCTTGCAATGAAATTTATTTTGCAAATATCTTTTTTGAATTATTATGTGGGTATTAAATAATTTGCTTAAATTTGCTTTAGAAAGTTGTGTTTTAATCTACTCTATTTATAATCTTTGATTTTATCCCATGTATCTTTCATTATCCATATCTTCAATTTATGTTTCATTCTTCACAATAAAAAAAAATTGAAGAGAAATTTGTATTGCTTTTTTCTTCGATTTTTTTTGTATTATTAAGAACGAAACATAAATTGAAGATATGAATAATGAAAGATACATGGAATAAAATCAAAACACGTAGAGTAGATTAAAACACAACTTTATAATATCATACATAATGACATAGAGGATTCCTGGAAGAATTAAATGACATAACTAAACAAACGGCAGTAATCGTTCATTTCCTTAGCAGTTCAAGCTTTTTACGTGTAAGGTTGCTAGCCTTACGGTCAACCTTCCTCCTTTCTCATCCTGGACTTAGGACCAGGCAACGGCGGAGTTATTGACGAATCCAGTACAGTGTAATTCACTCTTATGCGTGTGATAATAATTTGTATGCTGTGGTAATAATCCCAGAATTAGTGTAAAAAAAACCATAGATATGTAATATATATTTAATAATTGTCAAAAAAACTGTCATTGTGACAGACTGTGCCAAAACATATGTCAAACACTTTGAATGGCGCTTGTGATTAGACCTTTTGTTTAATTTTCAGTGTTTCCAATCAAGAGAATCTAAAGTAACTACATTCACTAGATACTATATTTATTGTTGCTATAACAACAAATACTTATGGGTTCAATGGACATATATAAGTGTGAATCCACTTCTTAGCAATCATCATCACTAGCTGAGCTACACTGATGAGATCCTAATAAGATCGAAATCTAGATATGTAGATTGATAAGAGGTGGACTCATACGTATATATGTTTTATAAGATTGGCCTTGTGCTGATATGTCAAGCACTCTGTTGGAATAATATTCCCTAGAGGGCACTACCTGGTGATCCTGATGGCATGAGCATGTTGACGGTTATTACCATATGGGTGTGCATTGAGAATTGATGTGGTGCCGCCAGATGGTGTTTAACTTTCCTTCTAGGGAGTTAGTTGTATAATTTTTATAAATAAGATCAGTGTTAGATGGATGGATGTGGTTAGAGTGATAAGATGTGCTAACACGAATGAGTTATGAAAGGCTGGTTAAAATCGTTATGAATGTACACAAAAGTGTCTGAAATTTAAATAGTTTTATGAAAAACCTTGTTTGCAATTTGCTGAAGTGCAGAAATGACAGAAGGAGGGGGTTAGGTCTGAAACAAATAAATAAAAAAAATCACTAGCAAGGTTTATTATCTTTAAAACAGTCGATTGGTGACTGGTCTCCTTTCCATAGACCGTTGATTGGAATTTAAAAAATATAACAAAAAATATTTAAAAAAATACTCCTGGACAGTCCATCGACGATCTATGAAAAGCAGACCACTCACGCTGTCAATCTGATATTGAAGAATGGACCTATATAGGTACACCGCCGTATATATATATATATATATATATATATATATATATATATATATATATATATATATATGTGTGTACTGTAACAAAAACCGTTTAGAACTAACGGAGATACTGGATGGGCTCGAGAAGGAGGCAGATGAATGGATCGTCGGGGGTGACTGGAATGTGAGGGTGGGGGAGCTCGAAGGAGGAATCGGAGAGGGAGGGGAATGGAGAGAAAGACGATCGCAGGATAAAGTAATCAACCAGGACGGGTAGAGAATGGATCCAATGGGTGAGAAAGTCGGGTGGGATGTACTGAAGGAAGGGAAGAAGACGTTCTGTGGACACGGAGGAGGTTCGGTTTTGGACTATGTGGTGGTCAAAGGTATCGGAAGGGAGGAGTTGGAGTGCTTCAAGGTGGAAAATGTGGGGGGGTCGGGCCATGTGCCGGTGGAAGTGGTCTTGAGAAGGACAAAAGGTTTGAAGAGGGAGCAGAAAAAGGGGCAGCAAGGGTTTGGATGGAGCGAAGTAGAAATTGCGGTGTATGAGAAAAACCTAACGGGCGTGAAGTGGGAGGAGGTGCAGTCGATGTTACAGTTGGAGAGAGTGCTGGCGACTGCGTTGGTGGTGAGGAAGAAGAGTGGACGCCAGAGGGAATGTTGGTTCTTCTTTTGGACGAGGAGTGTAAGATAAAGAAGACGAGGTGGCGGAGGGAAATGGCGAATTGGAGGTACGGCAGATGTGCAGTCGAAAGGGTTAATCAGGCGAAAAGGGAGTTCGAGAGTACGTGCGAGAGGAAAAAAAATAGAGGAGTTGCAGAAAGTGGAAAAGAGGTTGAGGGAGTGTTTGGTGGAGAAACGGATGTGGGAGATCTTAAAGGGAAGGGCGAATCAGGGTAAAGTGAACATAGAGCTAGCAGAGTGGCAGAGGAGTTGTAAACAGATAGCAGGATCTGAGGTGGTACTGGGCAGTTCAAGTGCGAGACAGGTGGTACGAAGGGAGGTGTTTTCGCGGAAAGAGGTGGAGGTGGCCCTCGCACAGTTAAAACTAGGAACGGCAGCGGGGGAAGATGGGCTGAATTAGAGGCTTTCAAAAAGTTACCGGAGGAAGGAAGGGAGAAGGTGCAGCAGAGTATTAACAAGGTGTGGAGTGGAGAGGAGGAAGTGCCGGAAAAGTGGCGTGTGGGGGTGGTGGTCCCGGTGCACAAAGGAGGAGAGACCTCGGACGTAATAAATTATAGAGGGATCACCATTATGAGTGCCGGTTATAAATTGATGATCACTATGATGAAAAATAGAATGGATAGGGAAGTGGAACAAAAAGGGCTGCTGCCGGAATGCCAGGGTGGGTTCAGAAGGGGAAAAGGGACGAGGGAGTAGATTTTCACGCTGGCGAGAATGGTGGAGGAAGCGCTGGAATGCAAAGGAGGAGTGTATGCGGTGTTTGTGGATTTAAAAACTGAGTCCTGGAGGGAAACTGGAGGAATGTATGTATAGATTGGGTATGGAAGAGGAAGGAGTGGAGTGGGTGAGAAGGGTGTATAAAGAGTCATGGGCGAAAGCAAGAGTGAATGGGGAAATATCGGAGAAATTTAGGGTGAATGTGGGAGTACGGCAGGGGTGTCCGCTGAGCCCCCTCCTGTTTAATCTGTACACGAGCGAGTTGGAAGAGGTGCTGAGGAGAGGACAGGCAGGAGGGGTCGTAGTGGGTAGATCCAAAGTGTGGATGTTGGCGTATGCAGATGACGTGGTGCTGGTGGCCAAGAGAGTGGAATAGATGCAAGAGATGTTGGAAAGAATGGGTAGGTACCTGGATAAGAGGGGGCTAGTGGTGAATGTGGAAAAGACCAAATGGATGTTGTTTAGGAATAGGGGCAGGAGGGGTAAGGACGAAGGTTTGAAATGTAAGGAAAGGCTGATTGAGAGTGAATGGCTTTAAATATTTAGGCCTTTGGTTTGACTGTGGAGGAGGGCTTAGGATGCATGTGGAGTGTATGCAGGCGAAAGCAAGAATGGCTTGAGGGATTGCGTGCAGAAAATGGGGGAGTTTGTGGGGTGGTAACCTCGTAATGGCGTGCAAGATATGGGATGCGTGTGTAAAACCTATATTGTTGTATGAAGTGGAAGTGTGGGGATTGCGTGAATGGGAGGCAATAGAAAGGGAGCAAGGTTGGTTTCTGAAGAATCTGCTAGGGCTCGAAAGGTCGACACCGAGGGCAGTGCTGTTGCAGGAGACAAATCGTATGAGTATGTGGTGGGAGTCGTGTGTGAGGGTTGTGAAGTTTGAGGAAAGATTGCAGGATTTGGGCGAGGAAAGACTGGTACGGGAGGTATGGATGAGTTGTAAGAGTAGAACAGAGAGTAGATGGATGAAGGATAGAGAAAGGATGTATGAAAGAGTGGGTATGTCTGAGGTGTGGGTAGAGGAGAAGCCGGGAGAAAGGGGTAGCCGAGGAATTGAGATAAGGGATTGATTGAGGGATATTGAGTGGCAAGAAAGGCAAGTGAGAATGCCTGAGAGCTCATACAACCCTGGCTACATAGAGTGGCAAGTGCAGGGGATTCTCCCGAGCTACTTAGCCAGGGGAGAGTGGAGCAGAGAAGACAAAGTATGCATGGCAAGAGCGAGGTGTGGTTCAGAAGAGCGAGGAAGAAAAGTGTGGATGGGGCTGGGGTACACCGCGTGTGCGCTGTGTAGGAAGGGGAGTGACACGTGGTGGCACCTTAGCAAAGAATGTGAGGGAGTGAAAGAAGAGTGGGTTGGAGAGTGCAGAAAGCTGACCGAATGGTTAGGAGAGGATGGGAAAGGCGTGAAAATCTGTAGGAGGCTGACGTGGGAAAGGAAATTGGCGAGGACAGAAGGGGTTTATTTTAATGGATACAAAAATGTATTTTATTTTAATTTGTATTCTTTTTTTTTGTGTCTTTTTTTTATTTCTTTCTGTGAAAGTACGGTTTACACACATTGTAAAAGGGAAGGGTTGGGCTGATATGCCAAATAAATATATATATATATATATATATATATATATATATATATAAATATATATATATATATATATATATATATATATATATATATATATATATATACATATATATATATATATATATATATATATATATATACATATATATATATATATATATATATATAAAAAAGCTGGCCTTTTCTACCACAGTGTGATGTTAAGGGGGCAGGATGGTTTACTACTTAAAAAAAAAAAAATTTTCGATATTTTTTTAAATGAAAGTATAACATCTCAGGAATATCCTGTGAAAATTTCAAGTAGATCGGACTAAAACTCGCTGAGATACCAGTTATTTCGTAATCGTGTTCGGAGGCCGCCGAAATCGCTCAAGCCAGGTATACGGCGGCAATTATTTGTCACCCCTTTTTCTCAGAAACAATTGTTCGCACACCAATATATAGTATTAATAGGCAATTAGTGTTACTAGGAAGTACTTGCTTACATAGTTTGGTATAATTCTACAAGAAACCGAAATAGTGAAGAAGAGTGGCTTCAAGAGCATGAAAACGAATGTACGGCCAACCATCAAGGATCGGTAAAATGGAGGTGGATTCCGTCATTGAAATGTTCAAGCGCTCTTTAGAAAAATATAACGTAAGATATTTACAATATATCGGAGATGGTGACTCAAAGACTTACAGTGGTATAATCAAAGCTGCTCCTTATGGTCAAGATGTAGTCCAAAAAAAAAGAATGTGTTGGTCACGTCCAAAAAAGAATGGGCACCCGTTTACGAAATTTGGTAAACACAACTGTGGAAGTTATAAAAACAAATAAAGGAAAAGTAACAAAGAAAAAGCTTCAAGCTGGCTACCGGTGATTGAACTGGCTGCAAACATTGCTGCATGTATATTCAATGAAGGTACCACGGCTCATTTAAGCAATTTACATTCGATGGGAGTCAACCTCGGTCATTCTGCCCACGAATATGCTCGGAAAGAGGACACCACTCGAATAGAACACGCCGAACGAAAATCGTCGCAATGCCCTAAGGAGGAAAGAACAGTTCGTAGACAACAAACCAAAGATTCTATGGACTCTACAACTGCTTCAGAGGATGCCCACTATGGCCCTGGAAAAGATGATTCCATGTAAATTTGAAAAAAACATAATTTTTATACTTTCAATTGCTTTTAAAACTTTATACGCGTTTTTCTCAAAACTACTTTTTTGAAGTCGGTGCGTAACATAACTCCAAAAGTAATGCACCGATCTGAACTCGAACTTTACAGACATCTTTTATATGATAAATACTTGCGGATGAACGATCGTTTTAATTTAAAAAAAAATAATTACTATTTTTTACAGACAATGATAGGCTGATTTTTTATGTGAAAATGATACCTTTATATTCAAAACCGCGCCAAAAATCGAAAATCGCACATTTTTCAATATAATTTCGTTCATCCGCACAAGAAACTAATATATTAAATAAATCACATCGATTTTTTGATTTGAGATAACACTGTGAGGCTAGGTTTTACGCACCGCACGACGCCTTTTTTTCTAAGCGCCTCCGATCTACCGCCACCACGGGATAAATAGTGAATATTTTTTTATACAAAAATTCCTAAATACTCTCCAAAGCTAGCTCTTTAATGTGTAATAAAAATTGTTTAATTATATTTACTCAGAACTGAGAAAAAAAATCGCAAAAATCTACTTATTTTCGGCCTCGGAAACCATCCTGCCCCCTTAAGGTTCATGTACATTGTAGATGGTTTAAAATACCAATAAATGTCTATATCATGATTATTGTTGACTTTTTTTTAGCTAAAGAAGAAATATAAATAAACATAGCTGAGTTCATCCCACTTTCTCTTTCTCAAAATAAAAAAAACAGCTTCCGGTATTACACACTCGATTACGTGAGTCTCTACACAAAAAGAACAGCGCATCACCATGCTATTAAACTTTTTTGTGATCTAACTGGGCCACTGGCGGTTTTTCTCTCTCACCATTCAGTGTCACGGTCGCGTTGGAAAGCCTCTACATTTTTTTTTACATAATACACGCGGTACCTGCTGGAATGCGCTGCCCCGCTGGAGGGGAACGCGCGCGCCAGTGTGTGTGTGTGTGCGTTTGGAAATGTCGAAAGTGAAATTTAATTGTTGCCTCTTCTTCACAGCGCTCGCACCAGTCGACCGGGCCGCGGAGATATGTGTGCAGCGTGAAAGTCAGCACCTGTGATTTTTGCATTATCAGCCAGCAAACGGGAAGAAAAAAACCAGCAGCACGATGGCTTTGAAAAGTGAGAATAGGAAGCTGGAGTTTGTGGCCAAGAATCTCCTAGCTGGAGGTGAGTTTTATATTTAACACTTGTATTTTTTTATCACAACTTTCTTCGCGACTTCAATGAGAAATTTTATATTGTATAAATTACAATGAAATTTACTTGATTCTTAATTAATTTTACTGTCATTAGATGGCGTGTTTTTGGTCATCATCATAGACAACTAGTCATCATTCTGTCTTTATTTATCTTAATTTGAACCTTTAATGCCAGGGACCACAACCATCCTGGGGTACGATTGCCATTACCATGCGCTATAATAATAATCTTTATTTCCAATAAATGAATCGTTTACAAGACTTACAAGTTAGATTAGATTGGAAAATACTGTCAGATCTAAAATAATATAAAATGTGGAATGGGCAGTAGTGCATATTATTACAAATATATATATATATATATATATATATATATATATATATATATATATATATATATATATATATATATATATATAAAGATAGGTCGAACCTTTCGCGAAGCGTAGGGTCTCAAATCGGTACCATTAGCAATAATAGCGTATGTCTCTATATTCATAGTGATTGGTCGGTCAAAAATACATCCCCTGGAAATGGTCATCGACTGAAGGGAGAAATCTAAAATATTTTATTTTTATTTAAGTTATAATAAATAATATATATATATATATATATATATATATATATATATATATATGTGTGTGTGTCTATGTCTATGTCTATGTCTATGTCTATGTCTATGTCTATGTCTATGTCTATGTCTATGTCTATGTCTATGTCTACGTCTATGTCTATGTATATGTATAAAAAAAATCATAAATACTAATAGTACGATTTCTGTATAAACCGATTTGTAAAGATAAATTTATACTGACATAAAATAATATATTAAACAGATGAATTAGTGAAAATAAGATATATTCATGCTCACAAATTAAGAATATTCACTAATAATTTAGTTCTTACAACTTATTTTGTTACAATAAATAATATTATGGGAAATAATCCTCTGAAATTAACTCCTTATTTATTATATTATTTATGATAACGAGGGTTCTAAATAAAATAGTGGCAACATGGATAGAAAGAATTTTACAAAATTGCTGTCTATCCATGTTGCCACTATTTTATTGAGTACCCTCGTAGATGATACGATAAAGAGTCAATTTCAGAGGATTATTTCCCATAGTATTGTGTAAAATTTTAAAATTATGCCACCAAAGCCTAGTCCAGACCTACACATACTTGCCCACAAACAAATATTTGTAAAAACTTGCCTGCAAACAAACTGTTTTCTTTAAACGTTTTTTAGGCGTGTTTTGCTCTTATAGGTTTTTTGATATTGCTTGGCGTTTTATTTTTATGTTGCGTCGTGACATTTTCTATGTTACCTGCAGTTTTTACTTTTATTCTTATTTGACATTTTTCTGAAATTATCTTAAAATAATCCAAATTCTAATACCTTTCGGGTGTCGAGATTATGTAAGCGTATATTTTAAATCTACTGTATTTTCTGTAGAAATTAAGTTAATTTTATTATAGAAATTGCTATACTTTATGTATACCTGTATGATAAAGTACGAATGCATAATTATATGTATGCACATTTAAACGCAGAAATTGTAATGCAAATTTAATTTTCAAATATATATTTAACATGATGATAACGATATTTGATATCTGGCTATTGATTAACAATGAATAAACAATAATTTTTATGTATTAAAACCTGACGAAATCAATGATTGTGGATTGCGGATATTTCATGAAACATTTAATTATGTAAAGGGACATTCACAATAAGCGTGGTAGTGGTAACGTAGCGGTCAGCAATGTAGACATACAAAACATTGCTTACCGCTACGTTACCGCTACTACGCTTATATAAAAATTCAGACCGTCAGAATGAGCAGAAATGGTGTAGTGTCTTATGGGCCATTCACAATAGGTGGTGGTAAGGTAGTAGTAAGCAATATTTTGCAATGCTATAACAATTCAGTCGTTCAGAATTGGGCAGTAATGCTATGCAATAATTATGGTAGGGATGATTACCCATGTTCTGTCATAGTTTTACTGCGCTGCTGTCAATGCCCGCATTTTTATACATGTGTGCAATTTCGCTTACCGCTACGCTACCCCTACCGCGCTTATTGTGAATGCCCAATTACGTGAATAATTAGAATGAAAGAAAGAAATTATAGAAATTATATATGATAATTTCAGTTTCGGTAGCAGTTATATCCTAGAATAAGAAATATATAATACATACAGAAGTCAAGTATTTCGATACAAATACCAAAATCCTTCAATAATAACTAGTTTCAACTGATAGTTAGTAAGTACTGCAAGGTGAAGTTTAGCAAAAAGGTCAAACTTTTTTTTTGTTGGAACAGCGTTTTATTATCATATGTTTACGAGAATTTTCTGCATGCATATCGGCAAATTAACGGATCACAGATAAAGGAGCCGTGACTGCGCAAGCTACTCTTATCTGACAACGCATTCTGTTCGAATATATTAAGGAAGGCAAAACAAAACTAACATCATTGGCGACAGTAGTGAATCCCAAAAACGAGGCCGAAATTTGTATATCGTGTGATTTATTTAACAAATTCAATTTGTGCAATTTGAATTACAAATCGAAAAGTTTGCATTTTATTTATTTAGGTTAAATTAAGTATTTAAAAAAAACTTGTATTTATCTATTTATGAATAATATATTTTTTAAAAACATATGTAAGTGTGAAACCACCTCTTAGCAATCTACATATTTAGATTTCGATGCTATTAGATCTCATCAGTATAGCTCAGCTATGTTGACGGTTATTACCATATGGGTGTGCATTGTTAATTTTTTATTTTTTTAAATTTATTTATTTATTTATATATTTATTTATTTATTACCTCTAGTACATTCATACAATATATACAAAAGAACAATAGAAATATGGGAGGTAATGATTAGGTTCGGGTTAGTAGATTATTTAATCTACCCCGGTCTTCCACCTAATCATTTGTAATTGATGTGGTGCCGCCAGATGGCGTTTAACTTTCCTCCTAGGGGGTTAGTTGTATCATATATATTTTTTAAATTAGATACATCTATCAATAGCTATTGAACCCATAAGTATTCGTTGTTATAGCAATAATAAATACATTATCTAAGGAATGTAGTTACTTTAAATTCTTTCTATTGGAAACACTGAATAATTAAACAAAAAGTATCATCAAATCTCCAATTACAAGCGTTCTTCAAGTCTTTATTCAATAGCTTATCCCCCGTATTCACCGACGTTCCATAAATCTATCAATAGCTATTGAACCCTTAAGTATTCGTTGTTATAGCAACAATAAATACATTATCTAGAGAATGTAGTTACTTTAGATTCTCTCTATTGCAAACACTGAATAATTAAACAAAAGGTGTCATCAAAGCTCCAATCACAAGCGCTATTTAAGTTGTTTGACATTTGTTTTAGCAATTTCTGTCACAATGACGTTTTCAATTTATCCATTCAATAACTTATGGGACTTATAAAGTTTGTGGGATGTTAGCTGTAAACACGACTAGTTTTACATGTTGCCTGTGACAGTTAATACCTAGCTGAAAAACGCCTTTTTCAATTTCCAGGTATTGCGGGTATGCTCTCCAAAACCACAGTAGCCCCCTTGGATCGAGTCAAAATCCTTCTGCAAGCCCACAACAAGCACCACGAACGCAACGGCGTTTTTTCAAGCATCCGCCATATAGTTGCGAAGGAATCCCTCTTTGCTCTCTACAAAGGAAATGGCGCGCAAATGGTGCGAATATTCCCCTACGCCGCCATTCAGTTTACATCCTTTGAACTCTACAAGAAATCACTCGCCGGCGTTTTCGGGCCTACCTCACATATCGACAAGTTTATAGCAGGCGCTGGCGCCGGTTTGACGTCTGTCACTATGACATATCCTTTGGACACTATTAGGGCTCGACTCGCATTCCAGGTAAGCAACTAAATACAATTTTCTTCATCACTATTCGCCATTCAAACGTTAACGGTTTTCTTCAAGGTAGTAGTTAAACAGATCTTTGTTATTGTTTGATCAGCTAATTGCATTAAAATTATATGATTTCAGTCACTTCTACAATAATGCGCTATTGTTAATGTACTTTTAAGGTATAAATAGTATAACCTTGGCTTTATAGTCATATATAAGATGAAAAAACAAATTCCCTACTAAATGTAGTTAATTTCCTGCCACCAGATGGATTATCAGCCGGCTTGAATCGCAAATAATATAAAAACGAACACATTTTTTTTGCCGATCGACTTGTCATTTATGTATTTTTGCTGTTAGTTCTATCAATTCAAAAGTGGGGGTCCCAGGTTCGAATTCCTACCGAGACGATTTTTTTCTTTAACTCCTTTCTACATGATTTGAGATAAAATATGTTAGTGGTGCTTGGGCTACCACTAATATATATGTTTTTCTTCTTAACTCCGTTCCAAGTTGTTTACGTAAAAATGTCCCAAAATATACATTCGCCGGTAGAAGTAGGATTGTAAAAGTTTATTTATTTAACACTTATTTCACGAATAGCCTTATTTCTCAGTTAAATGTCAATTGTAGAACCTGTCCTTAATGACACTAACCCCGGTATTCTTCAACGTTCCATAAATATTTCAATAGCTATTGAACCACACAGAGTTTTTTATACAAGTTTTTATAAATCTAACCAACATTAATTAATAAACTTGATTAAATAAGAGGAACTTACAGATAATAGTATAGTGAAAAGTTTAAGTCATTTGAAATAATGGACGGGTATAGTTTGGTTGGTAGGGGGGGACCCCCGCCCACCCCACCCTTGCTCGCATTGTTATTCCATAGATAACACTCTTCCTGGAATGGCTGGAACAATATAAAACGTCTGCATCCATTGAAAAAACTATGCGAACAAGGGTGGGGTGGGCGGGGTGCCCCTACCAACCAAACTATACCCGTCCACTATTTCAAATGACTTGAACTTTTGACTACACTATTATCTGTAAGTTCCTCTTATTTAATCAAGTTCATTAATTAATTCTGGTTAGATTTATAAAAACTTGTAAAAAAAACTGTATGGTAGAGTTCAAGTCGTTTGAAATATTGGATGGGCATAGTTTGATTGGTAGGGACCACCCGCCCACCCCACCTTCGCTCGCATAGTTTTTTCAATGGATGCAGACGTTTTATATTGCTTCAACCATTCCAAAAACAGTGTTATACTATGAAATAACAATGCGAGCAAAGGTGGGGTGGTCGGGTGGTCCCTACCAACCAAACTATGCCCGTCCACTATTTCAAACGGCTTGATCTCTACCTCACAGAGTATTAGTTTTCATAAATCTAACCAAAATTAATTAACGTACTTGATTAAATTAGAGGAACTTACAAATAATAGTATAGTGAAAAGTTCAAGTCATTTGAAATGGTGGACGGGTATAGTTTGGTTGGTAGTGACCAACCGCCCACCCCACCGTTGTAGTGAACACCCGCCCACCCCACCCATGCTCGCATTGTTATTCCATAGATAACACTCTTCCTGGAATGGCTGGAACAATATAAAACGTCTGTATTCATTGAAAAAACTATGCGAACGAGGGTGGGGCGGGCTCAAGTCGTTTGAAATAGTGGACGGGTGTAGTTTGGTTGGTAGGGACCCCCCCCTACCAACCAAACTACACCCGTCCACTATTTCAAACGACTTGAACTCTACCTCACAGAGTTTTTATACAAGTTTTTATAAATCTAACCAACATTAATTAACGAACTTGATTAAATAAGAAGAACTTACAAATAATAGTATAGTGAAAAGTTCAAGCCATTTGAAATAATGGACGGGTGTAGTTTGGTTGGTAGGGGCCAACCACCCACCCCACCCTTACTCGCATTGTTATTCCATAGATAACACTCTTTCTGAAATGGCTGGAACAATATAAAACGTCTGTATCCATTGAAAAAACTATGCGAACAAGGGCGGGGTGGGTGGGGGGCCCCTACCAACCAAACTATACCTGTCCACTATTTCATATGACTTGAACTTTTCACTACACTATTATCTATAAGTTCCTCTTATTTAATCAAGTTCATTAATTAATTCTGGTTAGATTTATAAAAACTTGTAAAAAAAACTCTGTATGGTAGAGTTCAAGTCGTTTGAAATATTGGATGGGCATAGTTTGATTGGTAGGGACCACCCGCCCACCCCTCCTTCGCTCTCATATTTTTTTCAATGGATGCTGACCTTTTATATTGCTTCAACCATTCCAAAAAGAGTGTTATACTATGAAATAACAATGCGAGCAAAGGTGGGGTGGTCGGGTGGTCCCTACCAACCAAACTATGCCCGTCCACTATTTCAAACGGCTTGAACTCTACCTCACAGAGTTTTTTTTATACAAGTTTTCATAAATCTAACCAAAATGAATAAACGAACTTGATTAAATAAGAAGAACTTACAAATAATAGTATAGTGAAAAGTTCAAGTCATTTGAAATAGTGGACGGGTGTAGTTTGGTTGGTAGGGGCCACCCGCCCACCCCACCCTTGCTCGCATTGTTATTCCAAAGATAACACTCTTCCTGGAATGGCTGGAACAATATAAAACGTCTGTATCCATTGAAAAAACTATGCGAACAAGGGTGGGGCGGGCGGGGGGGCCCTACCAACCAAACTACACCCGTCCACTATTTCAAACGACTTGAACTCTACCTCACAGAGTTTTTTTTACAAGTTTTTATAAATCTAACCAGAATTAATTAATTAACTTGATTAAATAAGAGGAACTTATAGATAATAGTATAGTGAAAAGTTCAAGTCATTTGAAATAGTGGACGGGTGTAGTTTGGTTGGTAGGGGCCACCCGCCCACCGCACCCTTGCTCGCATTGTTATTCCATAGATAACACTCTTCCTGGAATGGCTGGAACAATATGAAACATCTGTATCCATTGAAAAAACTATGCGAACAAGGGTGGGACGGGCGGGGGGCCCCTACCAACCAAACTACACCCGTCCACTATTTCAAATGACTTGAACTTTTCACTATACTATTATCTATAAGTTCCTCTTATTTAATCAAGTTAATTAATTAATTCTGGTTAGATTTATAAAAACTTGTAAAAAAAACTCTGTATGGTAGAGTTCAAGTCGTTTGAAATATTGAATGGGCATAGTTTGATTGGTAGGGACCACCCATCCACCCCAGCTTCACTCGCATAGTTTTTTCAATGGATACAGACGTTTTATATTGCTTCAACCATTCCAAAAAGAGTGTTATACTATGAAATAACAATGCGAGCAAAGGTGTGGTGGGCGGGGGGTCCCTACCAACCAAACTATGCCCATCCAATGTTTCAAACGACTTGAACTCTACCATACAGAGTCTTTTTTACAAATTTTTATAAATCTAACCAGAATTAATTAATGAACTTGATTAAATAAGAGGAACTTACAGATAATAGTGTAGTGAAAAGTTCAAGTCATTTGAAATAGTGGACGGGTATAGTTTGGTTGGTAGGGGCCCACCGCCCACCCCACTTGGTAGGGGCCCACCGCCCACCCCACCCTTGCTCGCATTGTTATTCCATAGATAACAGTCTTCCTGGAATGGCTGGAATAATATAAAACATCTGTATCCATTGAAAAAATTATGCGAACAAGGGCGGGGCGGGCGGGGGCCTCGTACCAACTACACCCGTCCACTATTTCAAATGATTTGAACTTTTCACTACACTATTATCTGTAAGTTCCTCTTATTTAATCAAGTTCATTAATTAATTCTGGTTAGATTTATAAAAACTTGTAAAAAAAAACTCTGTATGGTAGAGTTCAAGTCGTTTGAAATATTGGATGGGCATAGTTTGATTGGTAGGGACCACCCGCCCACCCCACCTTCGCTCGCATAGTTTTTTCAATGGATACAGACGTTTTATATTGTTTGAACTATTCCAAAAAGAGTGTTATCCTATGGAAAAACTATGCGAATGAAGGTGGGGTGGGCGGGCGTCCTCCACCAACCAAACTATGCCCGTCCACTATTTCAAACAACTTGAACTTTGCACTACACTATTATCTGTAACTATTATATATATATATATATATATATATATATATATAATAATAAAACAATTGTGAACAATGGTGGGACTGCTGGGGAAAGACCAACCAAACAATTCATAAGGTGTTTGACATTTGTTTTGGCATATTCTGTCACAATGACGTTGTCAATTTATCCATTCAATAGCTTATAGGACCTATAAAGTCTATGGGATGTTGGTGAATACGGGCATAACACATCTACAAGCTTTTAAGATCAGATCCGAATAAATTGATATCGGCCCAATCTTTTGCCAGTATCATACCGAACTGGATAACTGTTGATCGGTGCGTCAATACTCTTGTTTATGTCGGAGCTGATAATTGTGAATATTTATTAGTTAAGTATGATTTATTTTTCAGATCAGTGGCGAGCACGTCTACACAGGTATAACTCATGCCGCGGTGACGATATTCCGTGAGGAAGGCGGCGCGCGGGCCCTCTACCGCGGCTTCCTGCCCACCCTAATGGGCATGGTGCCCTACGCAGGCCTCTCGTTCTTCTGCTTCGAGTACCTCAAGTACGGTTTCATGAAGTACCTACCGAAATTCTCAACGAAACCCTGCAAAAACAACACCGGCGGCGTGGTGCTGACCGTACCGGCTAAATTAGTATGTGGCGGATTAGCGGGGGCGGTTGCTCAGAGTGTGAGCTACCCGTTGGACGTCACGCGGCGGCGGATGCAGCTAGCGCTATTGAGTCCTGAAACGAGGCACTACGCCAAAAGTATGGTGGGCACACTGAAATACATCTACGCAGAGCATGGGGTGGTGAATGGTTTGTACCGCGGTATGTCAATTAATTACTTGCGAGCTGTGCCAATGGTGGCCGTTTCGTTCTCGATGTACGAGTTGCTCAAGCAACTGCTGGAGCTTGATACAGGTCTGAACGTTTAGGTAATTTATTTTTTAATAGGGATTTTTTTTTTAAATAATTAATTGAAATCATGTGTATGGGCATATGTTACTTTCAGAGAGAGAGAGAGTGAGAGAGAATCAATCTTTATTTGGGCTATCAGCCAAAGGCCTTTCTGCCAGTTTTATTTATATGGGAAACATCAATTTAATATAACTTTCCTACTAGGAGGAAAGCTTAACGCCATCTGAAGACACCTTATGTGCTAATATGATTTAATAAACGTATAAATAGTGATGGGCACTATCAAATGTATTCTATGGCTGTTTGACAGAATCTGATCAAGGGTATGATTCCTAATGTATACGTTTTCCTGTAAAAATATGGATAATTATCGATTTCAGTTCATTCAATAATGGAATTTCGGTTTACTAGTGTTTTAAATAATGTCAACTATAATTGTATGTATGTACAATAATCAAGAATTAATAGAGTAATCGGTGTTAGGGGTGCGATTCCTGACACCACTCGCATTCGTTTAACTGTCAAGGTCGCTCCACAATATACCGACTACGATATGAGTCTGTAAAAAGATGGAATTTCGGTTAGCATTAAAAATACTTTGTATCTAGTAATTCCATCATTGAACGAACTCAAATCGTATATAGTCCATATTTTTCGGCACCACTAGTAAAACGAATAGCCACCCCAGGGGTGCGAATCCCATGGGTCCATTCTGTAAGTTCAGAGAGGTCTGTTATTTATAGCAATGAAATAAACATACTGTTGGTATGTTACATGCTGTAATGATAGTGCCCATTACTATCTAAGTAACAATTGGTAGATTGTGTATTTCTTTCAGTTAGTGACCGTTTCCTATACACATATGTTATTGCAGTGTCGCTGGCTTGAATATCAGGTCAAATTGTCAAATTAATTTTTTAAATACTTTTTATATGAAAAAGAATGGAAAATGCAATTAAAAAAATTGGAAAATCACGTGACAATGACAATGTTTAGATGACAAATATACGAATTTATAGATTTCACATGCGTGCAAATGATTAGAAGCTCGAAACATTTTTTTTTTAAATTATTATTTACATTCCGGCTATAACTGAAATATAGTACTATTGTTATGGATAGTAAACCAGTGCGATTTTTCTTAAATGCGTGCCTGTCGCGTTTGTAGCACGCAAGTTATTTATTTTTTATGTGTTTTCCAGGGATATTTCAATTGTTTTGTTTGTTGATATTTATATGGTTGTATTTATTACACACGAGGATATTTATTTTTTATGTGAAATAAACTTTTATAGTGTTGATAAATGCCATTTCATTTCAACCTTGATCAAAATTATATAACTCCCTCTGTTTGATACATACACATTCGTGAATACTGTACTCTAGTGCCATCTAATAACTGATACTCGTACTAACAAATAAATGAATTATAATTCATCTAATACACCTTAAATTCCTCCACCTTAATAAATTTAAATATAATTATAGAAATTCGCTATTTATGTGTGTAAAGGCGCATCCAACACTATGCTAATAGACTGTAGTTTTTATCAGTTTTAACAGCAGATAAAGTTATCTGATAACAGCTGTGGCTGAAAAGTTGAGTAACAATTTTACATTTTATTACATTTATAGTTACAAATCGTTTTTATTTGTGCGCTTGTCGAACCGAGTTGACAGGCATAGCGACGGCGAGCAGGAAGAGCGCGATCCGTTCAAACCGCGATCGGGAAAGTGCGCGAGGACGATGAAAAAGAAGAAAATAAGGGGAGCTGGCGCTGGAGGAGGCGGAACAAAGTATAGAGCACCTCAAAATAATGTCAGACGTGGTAGAGGAACTGGAAGAGGCGGCGAAGAAAACCAGAGAGGATAAGTAGAGTTGGGTGGTTATGTGGAGTGGCAATGTGCTGAAGAAATCCTCGAGGTACATAACCAGGGAAGGGTGGGGCAGAAAGGACAAACTATGTATGGCAAGAAGGGATTCTTACATCCTTTAACAATCCAAGACGATGAAATACTTTCTGCAGGTACTCTGAAAAAAATAATAGAGCATAGGACACATGCTCTTCACAACGTAAGATGGCGAGAAACGCTGGGCTGCAAGCAATCAAAAGTAGCAATTAGGCAACCTTGTAAATTTGCAGCCACGGTCCGCCTTATCTAGAACTAATCTGAAATTATTGACCAACATCCTAATTGGCCACTGCCGGCTAAACAAACACCTACACACGATGGGTCTGGTGGACAGCCTGTTATGTAGAGGGTGCAATGAAGAACTAGAAACAGCAGTGCATGTAATATGTCTCTGCCCAGCTCTAGTAAACACTAGGCATCTAATACTAGCGGAGTGCAGGCCTAGTATGGCCAGCATTGACTCCTCATCCGCCAGAGTTTTGCAGCTCGCACGCAAAATTGACTGGTGGGACGAGTGAGCAGCCTTAAAGGTTTCACAATGGGCCCATTTTGAGGCCTAAGTGTCTGTAGCTATGCTACCCTTCAGCCAACTATCCAGAACTATCCAGAATGTATGGCAAGAGCGAGGTGCGGATTAGTAAAGCGACGAAGGAAAGTTTGGATGGGGCAAGAATGCACGATGTGTACAGTGTAAGTATAGTAAGAAGAGTGACACGTGGTGGTAACTAAACAACGAATGTGAGGACGTGAAAGCAGAGTGGATAATCCCCATCCACTCTCCACATTCGTTGTTTAGTTACCACCACGTGTCACTCTCCTAACTATACTTACACTGTACACATCGTGCAGAAAGCAGAGTAGATGGGGAATGCTGAAAGCAGAGTAGATGGGGATTGCTGAAAGCAGAGTAGATGGGGATTGCTGAAAGCAGAGTAGATGGGGATTGCTGAAAGCAGAGTGAATGGTTAAGAACGGATGAAAATGGCGAGGTATTCTGCAAAAGGCTGACGTAGGAGAGGAAATGGGTGAGGGAAGAGTACAAAGGATGAGAGTTATAGTTATTCTTTTTTATGTAAAAAAGAATCATTATTTGGCATAACCCCCAAATAAAGATTGTTTTTAACATTAATTGGTAGAGAAATATATATATATATATATATATATATATATATATATATATATATATATATATATATATATATATTAAAATAAGATAATTGCAAGTTTATCAAACAAACAAAAAAAAAACTAATTTATTTTCGCATATGGTTGCATACAATTAACAGTGTAATTAATAAAGTGTAGATCCTGCATCATCTGTGTTACTCGTTTGAAGTGTCTTTCAGTATAGGGCAAAGCGCCTTCTATAGCATTGTTAAGCCCAACCGGCCTAAACGTCCCAGTTTGTAGTTCATTAATAAGCACATTCAGCACCAACTGTGCCGGCTGGCAATTCCTGCTATTCGTATTCCACTCCATCGCGCATTTCAGTAACGCCTCCTTCTGGTCATCCCGCAGCTCCTTAATAGAATCCGCCAATCCAGTATCACCCTTCTTAATAACACCCTGTACAATCCGTAACACCTGCAGCGGCCGATTCAGTTTCAACGCGAGCTTAAGCGCTTTTAGCAGCTCATCATTATGAATATAATTACTCAACTGTTGCTCTTCAAGCGCAGCTTGCTCCATTTCTGCCACTCGCTCCACGCGTTTCGACTCAGTAACATCCGCCCATTTAATCAGAGTGGAATCAGCCCCACCCGTTATAAACATACTCTCATCTTTTTTAACACTCACAGCCCAAATGCGCGCCTGGTGCTCATCAAGCGTCCCAGTGCATTCAGACGTTTTCAAATTAAACAACTTAACCAAACCATCAGCTCCGACGGTTAAAATCTGCATACCCGCCGAAATAAACTCAGCCCTGATCACACTCGACTCATGTCCTTCAATAGTCTTCAAACAGCTCAACTCGGATATCGACCATAATTTTATAGTGCAATCAGCGGATGATGTCAGTACAACCTGATCGACTGGCGAGAATCTCACACACCAAACACCTCGCCGGTGGCCCTTTAAGACCCCTAATAAAGTCAAATTATCACTCCATAATTTAGCAGTTTTATCCTGAGAGCCTGTTGCGATTATTTTATCATTCGGTGAGACGTTAACGCAATTAATATCTTTCTGATGGGCCACTTCTGTGGTCCTACAAATAATATTATTGACAGTTGTAAGATCATCAGGTACATCCCAAATTTTCAAACAGGTGTCCTGGCTTACAGAAGCTACAAATCTGTTTTCACGTCCAAACGCAACGGATCCTATAGAACCTGAATGCCCTACTCCAATACCCACACATGTAACAATATTATCATTTAATAACCATAGTCGTATCGTATTGTCCTTACTAGATGAAATTATAAGGTTGCAATTAAAATCAGCTTTGTTTAAAGCCAGTACCAAATCGGTGTGTCCTTTTAATAACTGGCATCCCATAGTTGAATTATCATATAGCTTGATGTCATTAGAATTAGTAGCGACTGCTATATGGCTATCACCGTCCCCTACGTAAATAACATCAAGTATCTCATCACTAAACCCAATGAACTGCTTTACAACCTCAAACGATTTGATTGTGTGTATAATTATATTCTGTTCAACACTAACAACAGCTATATTCTTACCGGTTTTATCCAATAAAAGCCGCGTTATAGCCAAACCGCCCTCCTCCAAAGATTTAGTAACGAGTGAATTGTCTTGCGCGTAGACCTGTTTGGATGTAAGCACATCCCAAACACGCACAACCCCATGTTCGCCACCCGTAGCTACATAAACCCCATCTGCTGATTTAAAACCGGGCAGTTTGAATTTGTTGGGAAGACTTATTATAGATTCAACCCCCTCGTAAACCGGAATGGTTCGTAAGGAAGCGCTCTTATTCAGCTCCCATAAAATAAGTACTTTATCCCTTCCGCAGCTTACCAAATGTTTTCGATTGAAAGCTATTGCGGTCACTTTACTGAAATGCCCGCTGTACGCCACCGTGAGTTTGCCCTTGGTGTAGCTGTTTATTTTACCATCATCACCTGAAGCGAAAATCAGTTCGTGATTGTTAGGATGAAACTCGATGACGTTAATAACACCCTGACAGCCTTTCAAAGCGAATATGCAAGCCTGGTGTTGTAAATCCCATATGCGCACCACCCCATCAGAGCCACCACTCGCTAAAACATCGGCGTTTAATTTTAAAAGCGCTATAGGGCCTTTGTGGATGTACTTCCATTGCTTTTCGATCTCGCCCTTTTCGTTCCAGAGTTTTAGGAGGCCGCTTTTGTGGGATGACACTAGTTTTAGTTCGTGCACCGTGAATGTTTGTAGGGTGTCCGCGTCTTCGGATGCCTCCTCCCCGATTTCAGCTACTATGGTGCCTGTTTCAACGTTCACTTTGGAGATGGTAGTGGCTGTTTGGCAATAGAGGTGGTCGTCGTGCCACTCCACGTTGCCGCCCGTGTAGAACGCGCCATGTTTGGATTCTACAGCAAAGCTATTAAAGAAAGTAGTTATAGTATATAACTGTTAAAGAAAGTAGTTATAGTATATAACTATTAAAGAGAGTAGTTGTAGTATATATTAGTTTTAAAGAATGAATAGAGCAGGAGATTGTATGTAGTGAACCAGAAATGTTAGCATATCGACGGTGTAGCACAAGAAGGGCCAATCCGATTTATTAACAAAAGGTTCAAAACTAAGGCTCGGTTGTATAAAGTAAATAATTTCGAATTATATTTCAATTCGTGTTTAACCTCACTTTTGCCAACTTTGACACATAATGCGATGTTGCCATATATAAAAAGACAAAGAAGGTACATGAGGTTATGAAATGGAAAGTTATAAACAACTTATTCAACATCCAACAAACAATATAATATAATATATATATATATATATATATATATATATATATAATATATAATCACGGGTTATAGTAAACTCGTCTTTATACAACCGAGTCTAAAAGGGCCAATCTGCGGCTTCCTTTCAATTCATTATTTCACAATAGTTAAAAGTTAACTATTAGTATTAATGCCCGTATTCACCAACATCCCATAAACTTTATAGGTCCCATAAGCTATTGAATGTATACAATGTAAATGTCATTATGACAGAAATGGTCAAAATAAATGTCAACACCTTGAATAGCTCTTGTGATTGGAGCTTTGATGACACAATTTCTTTAACTTTTCAGTGTTTCGAATAGAGAGAATCTAAAGTAACTACATTCCCTAGATAATTTATTTATTGTTGCTATAACATCGAATACTTATGGGTTCAAAAGCTATTGATAGATTTATGGAACGTTGGTGAATACGGGGGTAACCCTGGTATTCACCAACGTTCTATAAATCTATCAATAGCTATTGAAACCATAAGTATAGAACGTTGGTGAATACCAGGGTTACCCCCGTATTCACCAACGTTCCATAAATCTATCAATAGCTATTGAACCCAAAAGTATTCATTGTTATAGCAACAATAAATAAATTATCTAGGGAATGTAGTTACTTTAAATTCTCTCTATTGGAAACACTGAAATTGTGTCATCAAAGCTCCAATCACAAGAGCTATTCGTTGTTATAACAACAATAAATAACTTATCTAGGGAATGTAGTTACTTTAGATTCGCTACATTGAAAACACTGATAAAATTAAACAAAAAGTGCCATCAAAGCTCCAATCACAAGCGCTATTCAAGGTGTGACATTTGTTTTGGCATATTCTGTCACAATGACGTTGTCAATTTATTCATTCAATAGTTTATGGGACTTATAAAGTTTATAGGATGTTGGTGAATACGGGCACTAGTCCTTTAAATCAGTTTGGTTCTTTTGTTAAAAAAGCAGATTGTACTACACAGTCGATATGAGAAAAAACTAAAGGACATGAAATTCCCACTTCACGTGCACTCGATTCAACAGTAGAAGACTGTGATGAGGCTGCGTTGATGAGGAAGAAATACAGAGGCTTCACTGATTTGATGAAGTGTGTAAGAAGAATAAGGCGATATGACGGAAGGAAACGGCGCAATGGAGATATGGGTGAAGTAAGTTAAGTTACCATTGCATTATAACTTTTCTCCCACTCGGCCCAGATCTATGTCACTCATACGGGGCCTTCACCGCTCCACTCCACATCCACACTGATGCACTGTAGCACTTTCTTCCTACCCTCCACCGGCAACGTCTTGCTTCAGCATTTAACCCACCTTCTTCCGCCTTAAACTCATCTTCTTCCGCCTCTTCAATTCCAACTGTTATTACCACCTGTCTTGGATCACCTGCTCTACAACTTTTCTCCCACTTAGACCAGGTCTATGTTTATTTTAACTTTTGTTTTTCTTTTCTACAAAATCTCCTTCAACACACACACACACACACACACGCGCGCGCGCGCACACAGACACACACACAGACACAAACACACACTCTCACACACACAAACACACACACAAACACACAAACACACACACAAACACATACACAAACACACACACAAACACACACACAAACACACACACAAACACACACCTTTAGCCTGTGTCCACCTTCTGAATTTCCTTCATTTCATCAAGAAGAATAAGGCGATATGACGGAAAGAGATGGCGGAATGGAGATATGGGTGACTTAAGTTAAAGGCCAATACGGCGAAGATAAATTTCAAAATTCCTCTTCGTCGTATTGGCCTTTAACTTACGTCACCCATATCTCCATTCCGCCATCTCATTCCGTCATATCGCCTTATTCTTCTTGATGAAATGAAGGAGATTTAGAAGGTGGACACGGGTTAAAGGAGTTTATGTTGAAGAAGATTTTGTAGAGAAGAGAAACGAAAGTTAAAATAAACATAGATCTGGTCTGAGTGGGAGAAAAGCAGGTGATCCAAGACAGGTGGTAATAACCGTTGGAATTGAAGAGGCGGAAGAAGATGGGTTAAAGGCTGAAGCAAGACGTTGCCGGTGGAGGGTAGGAAGAAAGTGCTACAGTGCATCAATGTGGATGTGGAGTGGAGCGGTGAAGGTGCGGATGAGTGACGCGTGTGTGTGATTATTCCAGTGCATAACGAGGGAGTAAACCACATAGTGATCACGTTAATTAGTGTGGGGTAAAAGCCAATAATGATAATGCTGAAAACAGTCTAAAAGGTGCATAGTCAAGTTAACGACTTGAACTATGCACTGCATTGTTTTTCAAATTTGTTTATGAATTAGGCATAAATCAATAAATGAAAATAATTTAATCATAGAAAGTAATGGATAACAGTGTAGTGCAGAGTTCAAGTCATTTGAAATAGTGGACGGGCATAGTTTAATTGGTAGGGGCCACCCGCCCACCCCACCTTTGTTCGCATAGTTTTTTTCAATGGATATCGATGTTTTATATTGTTTAACAAATGCCAGAAAGAGTGTTATCCTATAGAAAAACTATGCGAACAAAGGTGGGGTGGGTGGGCGGTCCCTACCAACCAAACTATACCCGTCCACTATTTCAAACGACTTGAACTATGCATTACATTATTTTTAACATATATATTTTTTAATTAGTCTTAAGTTAATAAATGACATTAATTTAATCATAGAAAATAACGGATAATAGTGTAGTGCATAGTTCAAGTCGTTTGAAATAGTGGATGGGCATAGTTTGGTTGGTGGGGAACACCCGCCCACCCCACCTTCGCTCGCATAGTTTTTTCATTGGATATAAATGTTTTATATTATTTAAACTATTCCAAGAAGAGTGATATCCTACGAAAAGACTATACGAGCAAAGGCGGGGTGGGCGGGTGGTCCCTACTAACCAAACTATACCCGTCCACTATTTCACATGACTTGAACTCTTCATTACACTGTTATCCATTACTTTCTATGATTCAATTATTTTCATTTATTTATTTATGCCTAATTCATAAACAAATATGAAAAACAATGTAGTTCATCGTTCAAGTCGTTTGAAATAGTAGACAGGCATAGTCAAGTTAACGACTTGAACTATGCACTACTTTGTTTTTCACATTTGTTTATGAATTAGGCATAAATAAATAAATGAAAATAATTGAATCATAGAAAGTAATGGATAACAGTGTAGTGAAGAGTTCAAGTCATGTGAAATAGTGGACGGGTATAGTCTGGTTGGTAGGGGCCGCCCGCCCAATCCACCTTTATTCGCATAGTTTTTTTCAAAGGATATAGATGTTTTATATTGTTTAAACAATGCCAGAAAAAGTGTTATCCTATGGAAAAACTATGCGAACAAAGGTGCGGTGGGCGGGCGGCCCCCACCAACCAAACTATGCCCGGCCACTATTTCAAATAACTTGAACTATGCACTATACTATTATCCATTATTTTCTATGATTAAATAAATGTCATTTATTAATTTAAGACTAATTAAAAAAACATATGTGAAAAATATTGTAATGCATAGTTCAAGTCGTTTGAAATAGTTGACGGGCATAGTTTGGTGAAATGGACAAAAGGTTGCTAGTTAGTAGTATTTTGTTGTATGCAACCAATACATCGCTCACAAATACATTAAAAGACACATGCCGAAACCATAACCTCAAACTGTCGAATTATTGTAAGTAAAATATTTCTATAAACAGATAAAGACACATACCACTCTTTTAGTTTCACACTACTTCCCATTCTGCACAAATTGAAGAATTATTTCAAGTAGACATACAATGAACGACGCGAAACTCGAATTATTTACACCACACAAAACAAATGCTCGTCTAACTTAAAATCGAATAAGCATATAAAGTTGCCTATAGTGTAAACGTAAATACAGTGGAATACGTTTTATTAAGGAATGGCGTCATTTTCTCCCAATTAAGTTGCATATAAGTAATTAATAAAATTATTAATTACTTATATGCAGCTTAATAAAATTATTAATTACTTATATGCAGATTAATAAAATTATTAATTACTTAAATGCAGCTTAATAAAATTATTAATTACTTATATGCAGTTTAATTGGGATGTATGTATTGATGGAATTTTTAGGTGTATCCTTAATATTATTATACCATAGCATTCAGAACGTTCTGAATAATTCTGATCGTTTTGAAATTATAGAATGGACAACGGGTTTTACTAAAATATTAATATATCTTCTAAACTTGCAGAATTTTTGGAGAAAATGTTGAGACGAATCTTAAAAGAAACCAATTTAGCCCAGCCAGTTCGTTTTATCAGCAGTGCCAGCAACAAACCTACAGAAAAGCCTTATACAGTTGATAAGTTCACCCCAATTTACAAGTTCCCATACATAAAACCCTTCAGTGCGTTGAACAGACTCAAAGTCTATCAATCACTTGGCACAGCGTTGTGCACGCCGCTCTCATTAGGGCTGGCAGAGGCTCAAATTATCAACTTGAATACGTCTTTTGCAACAATTCTTATAGGTAACTATTTTTTATAGCTATAATTTAGAGATAGAAACAGTAGGACTTTAGTGGAAGTAAATCAGATATTCAAATTCTCGCTTTCTCAGCCAATGATCCAAAATCACCTAAAACGAAAATCAGTTCGTGATTATTAGGATGAAACTCGATGACGTTAATAACACCCTGACAGCCTTTTAAAGCAAATATGCAAAAATTGGGAAATCGGTTGAGAAAATTAGCTGGGGTGATCCCGTGAATATTTGAACACAATCTGACATCTAGAGGCGGCGTGGAAGATTTGTGCCTCTCAGGCGAACAGGCTAAGGCCCAATTCACACATAAGCGGCGTCGGGCGGAGGCGCGGTGTAGGCGAGGTGCAGGTCCAACGTCGCACAGGCGATTGTGATGTCCACATGCAGTGAAGGGGTTGACATTGCACCATATGTTTACATGGAGGAGGCGTGAAAGAGTTTCGCCTCTTCGCCTACCGTGTCTTAGGCTCAATTCACACATAAGCGGCATCGGGCACAGGCGCGGTGTAGGCGAGGCGCAGGCGCGACGTCGCACAGGCAATTGTGATGTCCATATGCAGTGAAGGGGTGAACATTGCACCTTATGTTTACATAGAGGCGGCGTGGAAGAGTTATGCCTCTTCGCCTACCATGTCTTTGGCGAAGAGGCGAAGACGCGGTGCCGGCGCTGCGAAAGGCACGACGCTTCAAGCCCCCTCTATATAAACGTGTGGTGAAATGCCCACTTAGGTGACGAGCCGCTGGCATTTGCTTCGTGCCTCTCGCCGCGCCGGCGTCTTCGCCTAAGACACGGTAGGCGAAGAGGCGAGAGGTATAACTCTTCCACGATGCCTCTATGTAAACATAAGGTGCAATGTCCACTCCTTCACTGCATATGGACAACACAATCGCCTGTGCGACGTCGCGCCTGCGCCTTGCCTACACCGCGCCCGGCGCCGCATATGTGTGAATTGGGCCTTAGGCGGATGCCCGCGCCTCTTCACCTAAGTGGGCATTTCGCCACATGTTTATATAGAGGGGGCGTGAAAGCCTCTGGCCGCGTCTTCGCCTGATACACGGTGTCTTCGAGGCGAGAGGCATAACTCTTCCATGCCGCCTCTATGTAAACATAAGGTGCAATGTCCACTCTTTCACTGCATATGGACATCACAATCGCCTGTGCGACCTTGTGCCTACACCTCGCCCATACCGCGCCTCCGCCCAACGCCGCTTATGTGTGAATTGGGCCTAAGACGCGGTGCCGGCACAGCGAGAGGCACAAGGCAAATGCCCGCGCCTCGTCACCTAAGTGGACATTGCACCATATGTTTACATAGAGGCGGCATGGAAGAGTTATGCCTCTCGCCTCGCAGGCACCGTGTATCAGGCGAAGACGCGGCCAGAGGCTTTCACGCCCCCTCTATATATAAACATGTGGCGGTATATAGAGGGGGCGTGAAAGCGTCGTGCCTCTCGCAGCGCCGGCACCGCGCCTTCGCCTCCTATGTGTGAATTGGGCCTTAGCCTCTTCGCCTGAGGCACAACTCTTCCACGCCGCTTCTATGTAAACATATGGTGCAATGTTCACCCCTTCACTGCATATGGATATCACAATCGCCTGTGTGACGTCGCGCCTGCACCTGGCCTACACAGCGCCTCCGCCCGACGTCGCTTATGTGTGTATTGGGCCTAACGTGAACGTTATTTACATCCGACATTTTGTTTTGCGTATAACTTTGTACCGTTACAAAATGATACGCAAAACAAAATTTCAGATACAAATAAATTTCACGAAAATATTATAGAAACATTGTAGGTGTATATGTACTTTTATTCTGGACGTTTTATTAAAATCATTGGTGCAAAATAAACAATAATAAGAAAAGTCACGTGATCGTCACATGTACACCAGATATTTTTCATGTTGATTTGTTATGTTTTCCTGTATAAGAACGTCGTGTTAGTTTATTTTTATAGAACATACTTACACAATGATTGTGTATAGTATTATATATATTATCTATTGCCTTTTACCTTTCGGTGTAAGCTCAATAGTATAGTAGTAGTGTATAGTATTAATATTTAGTAAATGATTTGTATTTCTGTAGGTCTTTCTGGATGTGTACTATTATACACGTTTGGCGCCCTCTCCAGCAAGCTGGTGGGTTTCATCTACATCAACCAAACTCAGGATAAGGTGAAGATTTCTTATGTCGACTTTTGGGGCGCCAGGAGGGACGAAGTGATGGATGTCAGTGACGTCATACCCTTCTCTGAGGTGCCTCACAAAATCACCGACGACCTGTTTTTACGAATCAAACGATACTCCACCAAGGACACACTCAAAATCAGCGTCAAGAAGGGAGTCATCATTGATAAAGCTTCGTTTAAAAACGTTTTCTCTTAGAAGAAAAAGATATTGTGTTTTAGAATAATGTTTTGTTAAAATACTTGAAGATGATGATGATGATGATGACAAGTATGGGCTGATGGTAGTAATTAATTATCTGTAGTATACTGTCAGGTTTATATTAATTAATTATCTGTAGTATACTGTCAGGTTTATATTAATAAATTAACTAAGAATGAGGATGCATCAAATTATTTAAGTTTAATCCCAATATGCAGTTCAGTCAGATGGCTCGGGTGTTTACCACTCACGGTGAAGCCAATGACAGGCTCGATGACTCGGGGCTATGGATTTTGGAATGATTGAAAATCCAACACGGCGGCTCAAGTCCACGAGCCTACCCACAGGCGATTTTGGCTTGCCTCTGGGCCATTTGGAGTGATAAATGGTTCGTGTATGGGGGGGGGGGGGTCTTAATATATGACAACCAGCTGAACTGGCCGCCATCTATTGTTAGTAAAATGTAGTTGGTAATACGGTAATAATAGCACGGGCTTGCATTTGTTTATATAAAATAAACAATGGCCAATTATGTCGTCAATACTTGATTATAAATTTAAAAAAAGTCTATTATATAGTAGTATATATAAGTCGTTATTCGCTATTCAATTGCTAACAGTTTTTTTCGATTTAGTAGGTCAACAGCTGATCTTTGTTATTGTATATCAGCTGATTGCATTAAAATTACACTTTTTCAGTCACTTATACAATTATGAGTGATAGTTAATGTACAGTGACAGGTGATTCAAAAAAATTAGCCCCAGGGATTTGAACTTTTTGAAATTTTTACTAATTTGTTATGTCTTATTTTCATTTTGTTTCAATATGAGTTTATATTAAAACAAAATGAATTATTATTATTATTATATTTTATATAATAGACCCCCTGAACTGGCTAAAACGCTTTTAACCAACTTCTTTTTAAATTAATTTCATCCCTACATTCCTGATATAACTTGTTGTACCTTATTGTCCTACGACTAGCAACAAACATTATAATTATTATAATCAATTTGAATCTCAAGCTTGCATTTCGCGCGTTATTTAGTTTGTTACTTTTTGTTGGAGTCAACTGGTGTCTGGTGGGGGGGAATGGATCAATAAAAGCTCAGTTTCAAAACGTACCGTGCACCGTTCGTATTTATCTCAGCTAAACATCATTATTAATAGTAAGTTGAGATTGAAACTAAATGATATAGCTCATAATCAGTCTAATAAATCCAATGACCAACAGGGAATCAACTGACAACTCAAGTAACTTCTAATTTATGAAGTGATATAGTCGCCATATGGAGTGCCGACAGTGAGACGTTTATTACTGTTTTATTGGATAATACAACATTGGCTGCGATGTTTGGTGGTATTTATTGTTATTTAAGAACTGTTTGATTTGAATTGAATCCAAAATTTCAATTATAACAAAAAATAACAAATAATAATTAAATTATTTGGATGGATATTAATAAGTTTAAGCATATTAATTAATTATCGATGTTCAGGGGTTTCTAAAAATTAGAAACATTTTCTATAATTTCTATTACTTAAAAAAATAATAGATACTATTTTATGAAATAGTTTAGATTTTAAATATTCCCTTTCTTTTTTTAATTTTAAATTTTTTTTCTAGTTATTTTTTTCACACAAATATTGCTGCGTTGGCTACGATATGTAACTATATAATAAAACTGCGTGTCCGTTATTACTCTTGTTATATAATAATTTTGATTGAAAATTAGGTACGATGACCGTACGACACTTAACAGCCGCTTTAGGCGCGGTAGGCATGGCAATAGTTTACGGCCTAAAAGTCAACCTGAGTGTGGCCATCGTGAGCATGGTAAACCACACCTTCCAGGCAGACGAGAGCCCAAATTTACGCACGGATGATCTCATCTGCCCTGGAACAGTCGAATTGCACGAGGTACGAAACAAATTTCTACCCTGTAGCCCTATATTATGTACCTTTTAAGTTTAAGTGTTTTTCTCAAAAGAAAAATAACACATCAACTAAACAAGACAATTTATTAATTCATATCTTGAACAACTTTTTTATCAAGAAGTTGTCTTTTCTAAAATGAGTTTAAGGGGTGAATATAAAATATGACTACTGTTTCATACTGTTATAATGTGCTGCAATGTGTTAGAACAAAAATATGCGATATATATATATATATATATATATATATATATATATATATATATATATATATATATAAGTGTGAACCCACCACTTAGCAATCTACATATCTAGATTTCGATCTTATTAGATCTCATCAGTGTAGCTCAGCTAGTGAGGATGAATTCACACAATATATCGAGTGGTTATATACAAATATAATACAACAAACCCCCCAGGAGGACAGTTAAACGCCATCTAGCGGCACCACATCAATTAGCAATGCACACCCATATGTTTTATACGATTGGTCTTGTGCTGATATCTCAAGCACTCTGTTGCAATATTATTCCATAGAGGGACAACCCGATGATCCTGATGGCATAAGCATGTTGACGGTTATTACCATATAGGTGTGCATTGCTAATTGATGTAGTGCCGCCAGATGGCATTTAATTTTCTTCCTAGGGGATTAGTTGTATCATATGGGTGAATATAAATTTTATGGGAACAGGAATTATATTTCATCAATATATCTGGGCTACTATATATAATATAAAACTTCTAGGATGGACCATTTGCTTGGCCCTCCAAGGTCGAAGGCGCCGTATTAAGCTCATACTTCTGGGGGTATATACTCGCGCAATTTCCCGGCGCCCGTTTGGCCGAAATGTACAGCGCCAAAATGGTGATGTTTTTCGCGGTGGCTGTCAACACTGCTGGCACAGTTTTGACACCGATTGCAGCCAAAATTCATTATGATGCAATTGTTGCATTACGGATGTGCTTGGGCGTGGGCGGTGGCGTCACTCTGCCGGCCATGCACGTTTTATTGGCCAAATGGACTCCACCACAAGAGAGAGGATTGATGGCCACAATAGTGTACTCTGGCACAGCTATTGGTACCACTGTAAGTATTCTTGAGAAGATTAAAACTTGATATCAAATTTCTCAGCAAATGATAATCATGTTATTTTTTGAAGAAATAAAAATAAATTTCAGTACTTTTCAAAATTAAATTTCTTATAGATTTTAGCATTAATTTCTTCTAGATTTCATATAGATCCACAGTGGTAACTAGATGAAATAGACTAAATTAGTATATGGAAGTAACTTTTACACTTTCCATCATGTATCTTTGAGAATAACTAAGATGAACAATAGTAATTTTGAAAATTTAATTCTTTATAGATTTTAACATTAATATCTTCTAGATTTCATATAGATTCACAGTGGTAACTAGATGTAATGGACAAAATTAGTATATGGAAGTAACTTTTACCCTTTCCATCATGTATCTGTGAGAATAATGAAGATAAGCAATAGTAATTTTCAAAATTGAATTCCTTATAGATTTTAGCACTAATATCTTCTAGATTTCATATAGATCTACAGTGGTAACTAGATGTAATGGACTAAAATAGTACATGGAAGTAACTTTTACCCTTTCCATCATGTATCTTTGGGAATAATGAAGATAAGCAATAGTAATTTTCAAAATTGAATTTCTTAGATTTTAGCATTAATATCTTCTAGATTTCATATAGATATACAGTGGTAACTAGATGTAATGGACTAAAATAGTACATGGAAGTAACTTTTACTCTTTGCATCATGTATCTTTGAGAATAATGAAGATAAACAAGAGTAATTTTCAAAATTGAATTCCTTACAGATTTTAGCATTAATATCTTCTAGATTTCATATAGATTCGCAGTGGTAACTAGATGTAATGGGCTAAATTAGTATATGGAAGTAACCGTTACCCTTTCCATCATGTATCTTTGAGAATAATGAAGATAAGCAATAGTAATTTTCAAAATTGAATTCCTTATAGATTTTAGCATCAATATCTTCTAGATTTCATATAGATTCACAGTGGTAACTAGATGTAATGGACTAAATTAGTACGTGGAAGTAACTTTTACCCTTTCCATCATGTATCTTTGAGAATAATGAAGATAAACAATAGTAATTTTCAAAATTAAATTCCTTATAGATTTTAGCATTAATATCTTCTAGATTTCATATAGATCCACAGTGGTAACTAGATGTAATGAACTAAATTAGTATATGGAAGTAACTTTTACCTTTTCCATCATGTATCTTTGAGAATAATGAAGATAAGTAATAGTAATTTTCAAAATTGAATTCTTTATAGATTTTAGCATTAATATCTTCTAGATTTCATATAGATCCACAGTGGTAACTAGATGTAATGGACTAAATTAGTATATGGGAATAACTTTTACCATTTCCATCATGTATCTTTGAGAATAATGAAGATAAGCAATAGTAATTTTGAAAATTGAGTCTCTTATAGATTTTAGCACTAATATCTTCTAGATTTCATATAGATTCACAGTGGTAACTAGATGTAATGGACTAAATTAGTATATGGAAGTAACTTTTACCCTTTCCATCATGTATCTTTGAGAATAATTAAGATAAGCAACAGTAATTTTCTAAATTGAATTTCTTATAGATTTTAGCATTAATATCTTCTAGATTTCATATAGATTCACAGTGGTAACTAGATGTAATGGACTAAATTAGTATATGGAAGTAACTTTTACCCTTTCCATCATGTATCTTTGAGAATAATTAAGATAAGCAATAGTAATTTTCAAAATTGAATTTCTTATAGATTTTAGCATTAATATCTTCTAGATTTCATATAGATTCACAGTGGTAACTAGATGTAATGGACTAAATTAGTATATGGAAGTAACTTTCACCCTTTCCATCATGTATCTTTGAGAATAATGAAGATAAACAATAGTAATTTTCAAAATTCAATTCCTTATAGATTTTAGCATCAATATCTTCTAGATTTCAAATAGATCCACAGTGGTAACTAGATGTAATAGACTAAATTAGTATAAGGAAGTAAATTTTACTCTTTCCTTCATGTATCTTTGAGAATAATGAAGATAAGCAATAGTAATTTTCAAAATTGAATTTCTTATAGATTTTAACATTAATATCTTCTAGATTTCATATAGATCCACAGTGGTAACTAGATGTAATGAACTAAATTAGTATATGGAAGTAACGTTTACCCTTTCCATCATGTATCTTTGAGAATAATGAAGATAAAAAATAGTAATTTTCAAAATTGAATTCCTTATAGATTTTAACATTAATATCTTCTAGATTTCATATAGATCTACAGTGGTAACTAGATGTAATGGACTAAATTAGTATATGGAAATAACTTTCACCTTTTCCATCATGTATCTTGGAGAATAATGAAGATAGGCAACAGTATTTTTCAAAATTGAATTTCTTATAGATTTTAGTATTAATATCTTCTAGATTTCATATAGATTCACAGTGGTAAGTAGATGTAATGGACTAAATTAGTATACGGGAGTAACTTTTACAATTTCCATCATGTATCTTTGAGAATAAGGAAGATAAGCAATAGTAATTTTGAAAATTCAGTTCCTTATAGATTTTAGCATTAATATCTTCTAGATTTCATATAAACCCACAATGGTAACTAAAGTGTCTTATAGATTTCATTTAATTACAACGTCTAATGGACGAAATTGGTAAATATGAGAATTTCTCCAGCATACACCTTTGAATGTAATAAAGATAAGTTTACGTACTTTTCATAAGTTGACTTCCTTATAGGTTTTATTGTTGTTATCTTCATATATTTTAACAAACACATCATTATAAGTCGAGTTTTTTATAGGTTTTACTGTTGGCATGTTCATATATTTTTACATATAACTCATATATAAGTCATACAACTGTATGACGATATGACTAATGTCTTATTATTAACATTTATTTAGTTCAGCATGAGTACTGCGAGTATGATCGCATCACATATGGGATGGGAATACATATTCTACCTAATGGGCGCCGTTAGTGCCGTTTGGCTTGTGTTTTGGGCATACTTGGTAACGGATGATCCACGCGAACACCCTTTAATCAAGCCTGATGAGCAGGCGTTTATAATCCAGTCATTAGGAGAAACTATTGAGAAAAAGGTTAACCCAACTATACATATGGTCGGATATTTATAGGATTGCTCGTCAAAGATATGCTAGTTTATAAATATAGAGGCTCAGAATATTAAAAAAAAAGTTTATATAATTCTCAGGCTGGGAACTTATCCGCTGGTAAAAGCAGTAGCTTAAACGAGTGTAATCAGCTGCAATTTATCTTAATTTCAAAGAAACCCTATGAAAAACCGTGAAAGGTGAATCGAGAAAATTCATCAACAACGGGGTTTGAACGCTTTTCCAATGCTTAGAATGAGTACAAAATATATTTTCCTAAGGTTTACATACAGTCAAAAATCTTGCAAATTATTTTAGTATATACATCACCACGAGTCATCATTTGGTACTGTAGCAATTGAACCAGAACATTTGAGATCGATACAATTGGTTTGAAAACATACTAGTGGTTTAAAAACATACCAGTGGTTTAAGAACATACCAGTGGTTTAAGAACATACCAGTGGTTTGAGAACATATCAGTGGTTTAAAAACATATCAATGGTTTAAAAATATATCAGTGGTTTAAAAATATATCAGTGGTTTAAAAACATATCAGTGGTTTAAGAACATACCAGTGGTTTAAGAACATACCAGTGGTTTAAGAACATCCGAGTGGTTTAAGAACATACCAGTGGTTTAAGAACATACTAGTGGTTTAAGAACATACCAGTGGTTTAAGAACATACTAGTAGTTTAAGAACATACTAGTGGTTTAAGAACATACCAGTGGTTTAAAAACATACCAGTGGTTTAAGAACATACCAGTGGTTTAAGAACATACGAGTGGTTTAAGAACATACCAGTGGTTTAAGAACATACTAGTTGTTTAAGAACATACCAGTGGTTTAAGAATATAACAGTGGTTTAAGAACATACCAGTGGTTTAAGAACATACCAGTGGTTTAAGAACATACCAGTGGTTTAAGCACATACCAGTGGTTTGAGAACATATCAGTGGTTTAAAAACATATCAATGGTTTAAAAATATATCAGTGGTTTAAGAACATACCAGTGGTTTAAGAACATACGAGTGGTTTAAGAACATACCAGTTGTTTAAGAACATACGAGTGGTTTAAGAACATACCAGTGGTTTAAGAACATACTAGTGGTTTAAGAACATACCAGTGGTTTAAGAATATACCAGTGGTTTAAGAACATACCAGTGGTTTAAGAACATACCAGTGGTTTAAGAACATACCAGTGGTTTGAGAACATATCAGTGGTTTAAAAACATATCAATGGTTTAAAAATATATCAGTGGTTTAAGAACATACCAGTGGTTTAAGAACATACGAGTGGTTTAAGAACATACCAGTGGTTTAAGAACATACCAGTGGTTTAAGAACATACCAGTGGTTTAAGAATATACCAGTGGTTTAAGAACATACCAGTGGTTTAAGAACATACCAGTGGTTTAAGAACATACCAGTGGTTTAAGAACATACCAGTGGTTTAAAAACATACCAGTGGTTTAAAAACATACCAGTGGTTTAAAAACATACCAATGGTTTAATAGTAGTTTTGAAACCATTGGTATCGGTCCTAGTTCCACTGCTACATCTGAAGTTATTGTTTTGAGCTGCCACTGGTTACTACCCAAATGTGAAGTAACGCGCAATACATTAAAATTCTACAACTAGCTGAATTATAAAAAATAACAGAAGATGAACATTGTCTGTAACAGAGCTAGTTGTGACGTGCAATCCTCTAAAAATCCATGAATAACCATACCAGGATAATGGTAACTTAATCATATTAAAACATTTCAGAACTTGGCTCCTGTACCTTGGAAAGCAATTTTCAAATCAGAGCCATTCATAGCCCTAGCCATCGCGCATCTCTTCTTTAACTGGGGCTGGTACACCGCACTCATAGAGTTCCCCAAATACATAAAATACGTTCTCAAGTTTGGCAACTACTACAGCGGCCCGATATCCGGTGTGCCGTTTCTGTTCATGTGGTTGTTCAGCATTTGGTTGAGCGTAACGTTGGCCCGCACCGTCGAGAATAACGTCATGTCCAGGACGACAGCTCGCAAAATTGCAACCGGCATTTGTTGCGGTGTGCCCATGATCTGTTTCGCGCTGATGACTTTTGTTGAATGCAGACGATACGTGGCGCTTGCTTTGATTACCATCGCTGTCACAGCTATGGGAGGAATGTACAGTGGGTTTCTTGTAAATCATATTGATTTGGCGCCCAACTATGCGGGGACTTTGATGGCGATTACGAACACGTTTGGGACTATGTCTGGAATTGTTGTACCGATTTTCTTTGCTGATTTGACTAACAGTTTTGTAAGTAGTTATGTATTTAGTAGCTTGAATGAGGGTATGCACAATAGCACTGGGTATAAGATAAAGACAAATATTATATTATTTATATTTTTATAGAGCCCTCATAATGCTTGGCAAATATTATTTTGGGTCACAGTTTGCGCGTATATGATTGTGTTGGTGCACTACATGACTTCCGCCTCTGCCTTGGAGCAACCGTGGAATGACTCTCATTATGATCAGACTAAAGCTGAAAAGTTGCCACTGAAGTCAACACAGTCCATTGTAATGGAGTACGAGGCCACCGAGAAGCAGACTGTTGCCAGTGAGGCAATTGAAAAAGAGGTGAATGAGGTTACTGGGTCTCCCAGTATTAACATCGCAGCGGCAGAACCTTAAAGATATCATTGAACTGCTACTATATTTAATTAAATGTGTCAAAATATGTATCCAAAAATAAATCCAAACTATAAAAAGTGTTAGCAGAATAAAATCAGATTTCTATAATATAATAATAATAATAATTTATTGCTGTTTATATACATGTGTGTATTTACAGAGATCAAAATAACATATGTGGTGAAATATTTACGAGAAACATGATACTTATATATCCAAAACCATTGTTTTAATATTACAATACTCTAAATACACTGAAGTTTTACGTTATTTCCATCTATTTTAACTTTTAAAATGAAACACCCAACTCAGTTAGGTCCCTAGAAAACTGTATCAGTAAACATTAAATTCGTAATTACTTAGCTAGCTCCAAAATCCAAATTTCGTATTATAATTTTTTTTCAGTAAGCATTTTATATCTAGGGAATTGAGATGGATCCCGTATCGATCATATTTGATTGAAATGACCTCCGCGTTTTGAAATGAATTAGTTTTAGTCTCACATGTACAATGAAAATGGAAATTTGGTTATAGAAATACATAGAAATATTCGAAAACAAAGTAAGCAGTATTACTTGTAGTTTATAGAATTTCTGTGTTGGGTACAATCATAAAATTGTGTATAAAAAGCTTTAAAGACTAACCAAACTATGCTCATTTTCAATTTGAAATTAACTAACTATGCAATACATTGTTTCCTGCAATTTTCTACGAATCAAAGCTTATTTAATTAATGAACATACTTGAATCATGGTCAGTTGTAGATAACAGTGTAGGGTCTAGTTCAAGTCGTTTGAAAGAGTGAATTCGCATAGTTTGGTTGATATGGGTCACCCATCCACCCTACCTGTGTTCGCATAGTTTCGTTAATGGTTAACACTTTTTTTCGCGTTATTTAAACAATATAAAACATCAGTATCTATTAATAAAGCAACACGGGCAAGGATTGGATGGGTGGGTTATCCCATGCCAATAAAACAATACCCGTTCACTATTTCAAACGACTTGAACTCTACAATACATTATTATCCGCAACTTTATATGAGTTAATCAATTTGCACTGATTAATTCAAGCTTGATTCATAAGAATTTGCGAACAACTGAATTGCACAGCTCCAATCGTTTGGAATGATGAATGGGCATAGTTTGGTTGGTACACAGCCCACCTTTGCTTGCATAGTTTTGCTTAATATATAAAGAGGTTTTATATTGTTTAACAGCTCTAGAAAAAGTGTTATAGTATTAACCTTCGAGTATAGATAGGATATGTGGGTGCCAAATGAACTATGCCCGTTCATTATATCAAACGACTTGAACTCTGCAATACACAGTTTTCTCACAAATTGGTATAAATCAAGCTTGAATTCATCAATGCAAATTGATTGAATCACAGAAAGTAGTGGATTGAATTTTACACTACATTGTTATTCAAAACTTCCCATAATTCAAACAAGTTTATTGATTAATTAAGCTTTAATTCAAAGAAAATGTTGAACATACCAGCGAAACAATGCCCGTTCACTATTTCAAAAAACTTGAACTACACACTACACTATGTGGAGTTCAAGTCGTTTGAAATAGTGAACGCGCATTGTTTCACTGGTATGAACCAACATTTACTTTGAATTAAAACTTAATTAATACATATTGTTTATGGGAAATTTTGGATAACAATGTAATGCAAAATTCAAGTAGCTTGAAAATGGTGAATTAGTTTTGTGGGTTAGGTCATGTACACATCTGTATTTTGAAATAAAATCCATCTATCTAAACTTTCTTACATTAAAAATATGTTCAATTGATTTTAGACAAATTCTGTTGTATGAAATTTCATATAACTTTAAAGAACTTAAGTTTTGAAATAATTTATTTATTTATTTTATTACTCAGATATTGTTATACAAAATATGTTTAAAGAGGAATTATAAATATAAACAATAAAAAAAAAGTGAAATTTTCAATGTACATGTGATTAAGCCTGCCCACCACGTCAAGGTACTAATTCTGCGGGCAGGGGGGATGGGATAGTAGGATGACCCTTTTTCATCCTACACTCCCACCCCCGCCGATTTAATTATCTAATCTCATAAAGAAATCGGGCATTTTTTACTTTATACTCCGTGGAGTTCGAATAGATACAGAATAGATTAGTCTACATGGACGTTTAGAAAAATCTAGACCATAAACGCGTTTGATTGGTTGGGCGCTTCAAGACACAAGAAATATTTATAGAACCTTCTGAAGCCGCTCGCACGTTAGGCGAGCATGAATCAGTACATACATACAAACAATTAAATAAACAAATTGGCCGGCAGCTTTATTTGAAAATGAAAATATTACAATTTATATTTAGTTCAAGACTAAACATTAACCGATTATTACATGTAATTTATACATGTTTATATTAGTATAATTGACTAATATTCGGTTCCGCATTGTAATATTGAAGTTAATTCGCACGAGATTGTTGTTGTAGACGAAACAACATTAGCTAATTTTAATATCAAAACAGTTGACTTTCGCGGCGCATTATATTATATTGTGTGTAGTGTAGTGTAGTGTAGTGTGGTGTAGTGTGTAGTAGTGTACAATTTATATACAGTTGTAGGCCAAAAATTATTAGCCAATTATTGGAATGTACATCCAATAAACGTATGTCAATATTATTGACTTTCCTATTCAATTGCGCATTATAATATTAAATTGTGCGTTGTGTGGTGTGTGTGAGAGTAGTGTATTTTATACAGTTTTAGGCTAAACTATTGGAATGTACATCCAATATGTTAATGTCAATATTATTGACTATCCGATACCGTTTGCGCATTATAATTTTAAAGTAATGTTGAAAAAGTTTGCAAATTACTTAATCAAGTAGTGAATTAATGAAATTATATTGTGAAAAGTTATTTAAAACTTTATTAAATATTCTGGCATAAAAATTAAGTGACTAAAGCTATAAAGTAGCAAATTAAATCAAGATGTCAGTGACAGTAATGCCAAGTGACTTATATAAACCGGGTGATATTAAAAAGTAATTTAATAAATTAGCCAGACTCTAATAACTGGATACAATAACCTGAAAACCCGAAAATTAGATTATATCCGAAACCGAAAATTTAATTTAATTTCTAAAGCTATGAAATGAAACTAAAGAGGACAGTGACAGTAAAGTCAACTGGCCTCTATAAACCTAATCAAATAAACCGACTACGGACTATATTAGTCAACCGGCCGCAAATACCCGAAAACCCGAAAATAAAATTACATTCTAAACCGAGTCAAACTAAATTACTCAAGCTATAAAGTAGCTGATAAAATCAAGAATCCAGTGACAGTGACGTCAACTGGCCTATATAAACCGTGCGATATCAAAAAGTAATTTAATAAATTGACCAGGAGCCTCTCAACTGGCCAAAATAAATTACATCATAAACCGTTAAAGCAAAAACAAAGCTGCCAAGCCAATCATCCCAAGAAGCACACCAATATCTCAAAATCTCTATGGATAATAAGCTATTAATGCACGACTTGAGGGTCCATGTGTCCAAAGCGACGAATCCTTTAGAAAGGTGGGACAATTTCCTTTCTAAAAGTGCGCACCGATTTCAAATTCGCGTGGTCTTAGACCCTGTCCCAAATAAAAAATGCTAAAAATATAGCCCTTTATTTAAGGTGACAGATACGAAAACGAACCGACTTTAAATTCACGTGGTCTTAAACCCTGTCCCAAATAAAAAATGCTAAAAGTATAGCCCTTTATTTAAGGTGACAGGTAAGAGAGCGCACCGACTTTAAATTCGCGTGGTCTTAAACCTTGTCCCAAATAAAAATGCTAAAAGTATAGCCCCTTATTTAAGGTGACAGGTAAGAGTGCGCACGGAAACCCAAGAATTGAAAACTACTTGCTTTGTTGCGGGGTGTATTCACGTTAGGATATACAACCCCGATTGATGTGTTGCGGGGCAGTATTCACGTTAGGATATACTACCCCGGTTGGATTGATGTCCTGCGCGTTGTCCACCATTCCATCTCCAAATTGCTCGTTCATACCGAATTTAATAGAAGAACCCTAAACAATATATACTCGCGAACTAAATTGTAAACGAAACACGAACCTGAAAATATTTGATACTGAACTGATTACTTGGAGGGCATAATTCGGTTTAAAGCACGCGCACTTGTTTGGGGAGACAAAAAAAGAAATACATATGTGTGTGTGTGTGTGTGTTTGTGTGTGTAGGTGATGTAAAAAGTGTAATGTGGCGCCCTGAAAAGTGTGAATTTACAAATTTAAAAAAGCAAGTTCCTTTGTTATTATTTTAAATTGAACTTAATATTGATTTGATTTGAAACTTATAAAAAGTAAGTTTATTTGATTTTATTTAAGTCAAAACTTAATTAAAATTGATTTGAATTTTTAAAAAAAGATGTAAGTTCATTTGGTTTGACTTGAAATTATTTAAAATACGCTGTGATAATTTATAATTAAAATTGATTTAAATTATTTGAAATTTTTTTTTTATACGTGTATATGATTTACAAAATAAAAAAAATGTTTTTAAATTGAAATTAATTAAAATTTAAATGGACTATTGAAGTCAAACTTATTCGATTTGGTTGATATTTTTGATTTAAAGTTAAAAAAAATAAGCAATCAAATTATTGACAATAAAATTAATTAAATGAAATTGAGCAATACTATCAAATTTAATAATTTAAAAAAATCAACCAAGTGTTTTTTTTTAGTGAAATTGAAAAATGCATTGGTAATTCATGCATTCTAATCAGCTTTCGTTTATCATTCGGAAACTGTTCTGGGCTAGTCTTAGCTGGCTTAGAACAGCCCGGTATAATTCACGAACGATAAACAAAAGCGGATCTAGTAAAGGTTACAGTGATCTAAAAAATAAAAATAAATTGTTAGATCAAAATAATTCAAATAAAATGCAAATTTACCTTGATGAATATATCAATTAAGGTCTATAAGTAAACCATATTCAGGCTATGGACCTTTCGAGGGTCCTCTTTATGATTAAACTTTAAATTCAGATATCAGTATGAACAACTTTCAATATACTAGCATTAACAGCAGCTGAAAGAAAAAAATACAACATAATTAGATAAGTATTTGTAGGCCTACTTAATTTAATCTAATATACCCTAGGGGTAGATATTAAGTAGATAGTAAGTTACACGTGATTAAAGCAGACACTTCGTATATTTATGTTCGTGTTCAGTTCATTTGATTGCGAAAAACAGTGTAGTTCAGAGTTCAAGTCACTTGAATTTGTGAAGGGGAATTTTGGTTGGTTTTGAAACACTCCCTCATTCTATTATTGTCCACATAGTTTTTTTATATGGATACAAAAGTAATACATAGTTTCAACAACTATAAGACGATACATTAACATAACTATACTAACATAAGTATGGAGGGCAAGTGACTTCAGACCAACTAAACTATACCCATTCACTGTTTCAATCGACTTGAACAATGCACAACACTGTTTTATATGGTAATCTACCATTTCCTTATTTTAGCGATTGTACCAGCGGGTGATGCTATTGATAAAATTTAAAAAAGTTAGGTTACCATATAAAACATTGTTGAGCACAGTTCAAGTCGATTGAAATGTTGAAGGGGAAGAGTTTAGATGGTTTGAAGTCACTTGCTCTCAAAACAAATGCACCCTACCCTATGTGTACTGAAAGTAAATGACAAAAAAAAATACCCGGTCCTGTTTTGATTTGTATCTCTTGAGTACGAGTTTGCTTCAGGTTAGTGAAAGCTCAAGGAAGAATTATGGTTACCCTTAATCATTGCTATCATATCAGATCTTGGTTTTCTTCAATTATATTTTTTTTTCTTTTTACTTCTACTAACAAAGCGAATATGAAAGAGTTGTTAGAATCTTGCGATTCCTCACAAATCACTCTCAGTCATCGCCACCCCACTAGCTTGCTTCACTCTTTATTTACTTATAATAGCAAGCTACATCTCTGCTTTCTTGCTTGATTGAGTGAATTTCAAATTTTCATTAATTTATATTAATACTATAATACAAAAACTATTAATTTTTGTAATAATTATTATATGTCTTTAAATAAAATGAAATTGTCTCACCAATAGTTACTATGTAATACTTATTTGCAAGATAAAACAAATAAACATGTAAACATATATATTCAGTGAATGTGTATTTAGAGTTAAAAAAAACCTCTTCATGCATAAATAAAAACTATGCGAAAATGGGTGGGATATGACCAAATAAATTATGTCCATTCGCGATTTCAAGCTACTTAATTTCTACATTACACCGTTTTTCGCAATTACCTATAAATCAAAATTTAATTAATCAAATAAATTGATTGATATAATTCATAGAAAATAGCGAAAACGGAGCACTGCAAAGTTCAAGTCACTTGAAATCGTCAGTGGCTATAATTTGGTTGGTTTTGGCTAAACTAGGCTCAATTTCAAACTATAATAAGAAATCATTTGTATTTACCTTATAAATGTTATTCCACGTCGCATATTGACAGTACAACTAAAACAGAAAAAAGAAACTATGAAATACAAAGTCCAAAAATTATAAAAATCAAAATCACTCACCATTAGTTCTACATGTCATTGCAACAGTGGAGAAGTAAGCTGGTTAGTCTTTGCTCTATTATCTTTGTCCAAATTAATTATTTTTATCCAATCAGTTGTGCTTGTATTAAATAAATATATTAGAAGTGTCTGAAAAATAAACATAAATATTGTTAGCTTACTATTATACAACCATTTTCAATATGCCAGCATTAATAACAGCTACAATAAAAAAAACAATTGTAAAAAATTGGTTTTAGCTAATATTAAACTAAATAACTGATGTTATCACTTTCTATTCGCAAACCACAAGTAGCCATTTTTACTAATAATGCGTTGACATTAATGCTTTAAGGATAGCAATTATCTAAGAGCTACAAGTAGTTAAAATTTGCACTCGTTTGTGGTTGGATTAGCAGTCATGTAACTTAATCAAAACAAAAGTCATGTCAAATCAAATGGACACCCTCCATTAATAACAGCGCTATATTAACTAAAAATGGCTAGTCGTGAATCTCAAATATAAAGTGAATCAAAAATAATAAATCCCATAAAATACCTTTGAAAAGTTTGCGTTGATACTGTGCAATCTTCAATTTCAACCCCACGTCGCGTATTGACAGTAACAACTAAAACGTAAAAAGAAAATAATAAAATACAACGTCCAGCAATTATGAAAATCAAATTCACTCACCATTAGTCGTCTGTGTCATTGCAACAGTAGAGCAAATGGTGCAATCGCTGAAATAAAATACTGCAACACACGGATTAGTACTGTAGTAGTAGTATTTGTACTCTCGAAGCCACGATAGTAACCGGTACTTTTATTTTAATCCGAATATAAGTTTAAATCAAGCTAAATTAAATATGACTTTAGTGATTAGTGACAAGTGACATTCTTCTATTAACGCGAGTAAGAATGATTGTGAATTAAACCTAACTGGTTCTCCCAATTACCCCGAATGGCAGTTGTATAAACGGTTCTATAGTTGATGAGAATGGAGAATGGTATAGTTCTATTGGTTTGGTGTCGACGCTTTATTGGGACGATGGCATAGGTAAACCTATGAGTTTTAATTGTTTATCCCTCCTATAACAGACATTACTGATAAATCCCATTATCCACTAAAATGTAATGTCTGTTTAATAAATAAAGACGACATTTGGGCCTGGAAGACAATGTCCCCCAGGGCAACAGAATGCGTCACTAACTTGACCTGCCTAAAACGTGACACTATTAAGTAAATAACAACAACTCTCCATGTTGATTAGTGTCAGTTTATAATAAGACAACATTGTGCCTTGGGGAGCAAGGCCCCCCAGATTAACACAATGAGTTCCTAACTTGACTAAATTGACCTACCTAAAACTTGACGCTATTATTAAGAGGATAAAAACAAAGAAATCTCCATCAAGGTTTAAATTAAATTAGCGTCAGTTTATAATAAAACAACATTGGGCCTGCGAAGCAAAGCCTCCCAGGTGGTCGCAATGAAGCTCTAATTTGCTTTAATTGACCTGCCTAAAAACTAGTACTGCTATGAGAGAAAAAAAAAACATGAATCAGAATGATTACTGAAATTTAATTAGTGCTAGTTTAATAATACTTCATTGTGTCTAAGAAGTGAACACAATGAATCTCTAATATGGGTAATTGACCTACCTAAAAACTTGCAAGATGTGAGACCTGATGCCTACTATCGATCCTGATTTTCAATTACTATTCTGGGCATATACTTAGAGAAGAACTAGGAAATGAAGTGGGCAATATATTAAATGGGAAACGGCTGAACAATATTAGATATGCGGATGGCACCGGTATTTTTGTGCATGATGATATTCAAGCACTACCAAATAATGGACAATATGAACGAAAGCAATCGTCCGTATGAACTAGATATCAATGTCTGCAAAACCAAATTCATGGTTATAAATGTCAGGCTAATTATTCATCTATGCAGACGATAATTGCGTGGTATATACCGGAAAGAAGTAAAGAAAACTGGAAGAAAGAGGCAAAATGTAGCATTTAAAAATAATTCATAAATAAATAGAACGAAGGCAACTAGCAATAATAAATGGGCAGCTAGTTATATACCTCAGCACCATTATGACCAATGAACATTCTGTAGAAATTAGAACCAGAATAGAAAAGGCCAGAAATATATAATTCATAAAAATGGCCGCATCTTCAGAAGCCATTTCACTACAAATTAAGGTGAGAATGCTGAGATGTTATGTATTCTTCGTCCTATTCTATGGATGAGAAACTTAAGGAAGGCATGGGACAGAAGGCGTTTGAAATGTGGCTTTACCTAAAAATGCTCAGAATCTCATGGGTCGATCACATAACCAACGATGAGATGAGAGTCTGAATAATGGCAAAAGATCTAGAGGTGATTAACACCGTTAATAGTAGGAAATTATAGTAATTATGCTGTATAATTCGAAATTGCAATAGATATCAACTGCTGCCAAATATAATGCAAGGCAAGATAGAGGGAAAAAGAAATGTTGCACGCAGAAGAACCTCATGGCTAAAAAACCTCAGAGTCTGATTCTTCATGACAACAATAAAAAATTTCCCAGTGGCAGTCAACAAAGTGAATATATCCTAGCTGACTGCATGAATAAGCTCTTATAGAAAAAGAAAAACTAGTATTACTTTGAAGAAGAAAAAAATTGATCTGATTATTGTATTTGAATTAGTGCAGGTTTAATAAAATGAAATCATTGGGCCTGAGAAGTAAAGCCCCCCAGGTGATCACAATGAATCAGTAATATGACTTATTTGACCTGCCTAAAAACTTGCACTACTATGAACAAAACATACCATCAGTATGATTATTGAAATTGAACTAGTGCCAAGTTTAATGAAAATACATCATTGGGCCTGGGAAGCAAAGCCTCCCAGGTGGACACAATGAATGTCTAATTTGAATAATTAACCTGCTTAAAACTCGTACTGCTTTGAACACAACATGATTATTATAATTGAATTCATGCAAGTTTAATAAATCATTGGGCCTGGGAAGCAACGCTCCCCAGGTGGACACAATGAATCTCTAATTTGACTTATTGGCCTGCCTAACTACTCGCAGTACTATGAAAAAACAAACATTCAATAGAATGATTATTGAAATTGAATTGTGCAAGTTTAATGAAATGACATCATTGGGCCTGGTTGGTGAAGCCCCAATGAATTAGTAATATGACTAATTTGACCTGCCTAAAAACTTGCCCTGCTATGAACAAAACATGCATCAGCATGGTTATTGAAATTGAACTGGTGCCAAGTTTAATGAAAAGACATCATTGGGTCTGGGAAGTAAAGCCCCCCAGATGAACACAATGAGTGTATAATTTGACTTAATGACCTGCCTAAAAACTAGCACTGCTTTGAACAAAACATGATTATTATAATTGAATTAGTCCAAGTTTAATATAACATTGGGCCTGGGAAGCAAAGCTCCCCAGGTGGACACAATGAATCTCTAATTTGATTTATTGACCTGCCTAAAAACTCGCACTGCTATGAGAGAGAAAAAAATGCAACAGAATGATTATTGAAATTGAATTAGTGCAAGTTTAATAAAATGATATCATTTGGGCCTGAGTAGTGAAGCCCCTCAAGTGATTACAATGAATCAGTAATTTGAGTTATTTGACCTTCCTAAAAACTTGCCCTTCTATGAACAAAACATGCATCAGCATGAATATTGAAATTGAACTGGTGCCAAGTTTAATGAAAAGACATCATTGGGTCTGGGAAGCAAAGCCCCCCAGGTGAACACAATGGATCTCTAATTTGACTAATTGACCTGCCTAAAAACTAGCACTGCTTTGGAAACAAAAATGTGTATCATCGTGAGTATTGAAATTTAATTAGTGCTAGTTTAATAAAAAGACTTCTATGTGTCTGAGAAGTGATTAATTATTTTGACCTAAGTGACCTGCCTTAGAACAGACTTAAACTAGCAAATCCCAATCCACTAAAATGAAAAAAGAAGTCTGTTCACTAATACTATTATTGGGTTGGGCTGAATGCCTCCAAATACTATCATGAGTGACTGATTTAACAAGCCTATAAGGCACGTTATTAATTTGATATCATTGTTTAAATTATCAGTTAAAATAGGGCAAAACATTGGGTCTGCAAAATGAAAGACACAAGTATCAGAATAAATCGTTAACGCACCCCTATTTGAACAATATATGAAAAGTACCTCATTTGATTAAAACCTGACCCTAATATAATTGAAACAAAAATTGACTTGAATACTTTTAATATTCAGCATTTCTACCGCATCAGATCTGCCACCAAACTGTATACACTATCCCATAAGCAAATTCATACAAACAAAACTATTCCATACTACTAATACTACTATTCCCCTACAAAGCACACGTCATACACTCGTGGGGGCGCCCCCTTATTCACACACACTATATAAGTGCAATGGCCATTGACTACTACTACTACTACTACAGTTTGGCTTTAGAAATGTTTGGTTTATAAATGCACACAAATTGACTAAAAAATATCTCAAAAAATATTTGAAATTACACTATAAAAGTCTTTCATATATCAGAATTAAACCCAAATATTATTAATATATAAAAATTTCCCAAATTATGATTTGCTGAAATTGTTATTATATTTTAAATAAATATATTTGTATAAACGTGATTATAAATCACAAAGGCTAGGCAATAAACATATATTTTATTACTCTTAAAAAAATAATTATAAAATAGCAGCGAGTCAATAAAAACAATTGAAATATAAATATCATTAATAAAACGATCCCAAAATCATTTAAATAGGCTGTTTAATAATTAAAATTAGCTAAGTTTGTAAATAGTTATAGTAAAATATACTAAATGTGATTATAAACCACTAAAACAAGCTAAAAAATTTATGTTAGCAATTGAAATACTTCAACAAGTTATTATAAAATGCTGACAAATAAATAAAATCAAATAAAATATAAATATAGTTATAAAACTATATCATTATAAAAGGCTGTTCTATAATTAAAATTAGCTAGGCTATTATCTATCTATATATCAGTCTTGTGTCATTAGACACTGTCTGATTCCAAAACAGCTCTCTAGTATGGTACTGCGGTATATTTGGACTAATTTTTTACTTCGTTTGTTAGTAGCGGGGCAAGTGATACGTTATTAAAGTGTATTAAAATATCCTCAATCTGATATAAATCACTCAAGTTAACTAATAATTCTATCATTTGCAATTGCAATTGTTAAAAAATAATTATAAAGTGCAGGCGAGTAAATAAAACTAATTCAAATACAAATATCAGTAATGAAACTAACTGAATAACATGTGTATTGTATTAAACAAGTCATGAAATTGAAATATCTTGGTGTAGATATAACCAGCTAAGCGAATCTTCATAAAGAAGTGATGTGACAAGTACATAAAGCCAACTTAGTCTGGGATTATATTAATGGTTTCATATGGCAAAATAAATACCTAAGAACGGAAAGTAAGGTGTGTATATATAAAACCTGGGTAAGATTCATTCTAATCTATGAGACTAAGGTCAGCTATAAGAACAAGTTGTGCTCTCAGAACAACAGAGATGAAAGTACTAAGGAAGATAACTGGAAAAACACTATGGGATAGAGTAAGATGTGATGTTATAAGGGCACACAGGGCATCGTAAGATGGGCACGTTAAAGAAAAATGTGGAACACTCACATCGAGCGAATGGGAAATAAATGACTCCCAAAAATATTAAGATACAGGAGAAAACCTGGTGGACATTCAAAACGAAGGCACGAGAGCTGGTCGTTTTAAGTCCCAAGAAAATCAGAATCGACAGGTCACAGGCGTAGAGTAAGAATAAGAAGAGGAATAGCATGTCAAAAATCTGCTGTATGCTGAAAATTAGCTAAGTTAAATTAGATATTATTAATAAAATATCCTCAGTGTGATTATCAATCACTCAAACTAGCTATTCATTATATATTAGCAATTAAACTCTTTAAAATATTATTATAAAGAGCTGGAGAGTATATAATAACTAAAATATAAACATTAAACTAAAAAAGTTTATAAATTGGGCAAATCTCATAAAAAGATAATAGCCCTCTAAATGCTGGAGAGCAAATAAAAATATTTAAAATAAAATTATATCGAGGTATTAAAATGTGATTACATATAACTCAAATTAGACTAGATATCAGTAAAAATAATGTCAAACCTAGCTAAAAATATAAATATTCATGTCAAAATTTCATTATACTTATATGTCATAGAAATACAATATAAGTATGTACATAAACCTGAGTAATAAGCTACATAAATTATTGAATATAATGGTTAAAATAGTAAAACTCATCAACAAATGGTAATTCAATTAAAAATATGAATAAATAAATGCAAATCAACACAGTTAATGTTCTAGAAGTAAACTTGCAACTTGAAATAATAAAACCCTTGAGTGTTGATGTTATAATTATAAAAAATAACCAAAAACAAAGCTAACTGAATTCTACCCAAAACCGAGAGGTTTCTATCCACCCAGCACCGAAGTGCTGAGAAAGTTGTTTATTGGTTATGGAAAAGGGCACTTTTATAGTTTAATATTTATTGCACCCTAATAGTTCTGCATTAATAAATGCAGTACTCTTTATTCTAATAAATACCCCATTGATATAACCGTGATACTCGATACACGATACAACTGCCGCACATAAAATAAAATCAAAAATAAACTCTAACCTAATGGAGCTGAATCCGATTCAACTCAATATTAGCGTACGTTCGTACGGACCGAATGTGCACGTTGGTGGTTATAAACCGAAACGATCTCAAGACATAATTTCCACGGGAAATGTAGTACTCGGTCAAAGTAACTGACATTAAATGTATATCCCGAAAAGGACACGATCCCCACGTTAGTAGCAATAAACCCACGGAACGCGACGAGTGATCTCAAGAACCGACTATTCCCGGGAGAACCAGAGTCAGACTTGTGACCTAAATAGTATCAGGCCAAAGTAACTGACACTTTGAAAATTTTCGCGTTCGCATCTAAAAACCGGCCATCTAAAAAACCGACAATTTCTGGAAGAACATTAGTGGCGAGTGAAGACCGTAACAAATACCCGGTAATTTTGACACCGATATATGGAAATAATGTAAAACAAAGCATAGCACCGTGCATGACTAGTGAGTAAATAAACCGAAACAGTAAGAAAATGGAAACACATCATTTCATTAAATCACTCACCCTACCCAACGTGTCATAATTTTAACATTATTCATGCCAGTTTAGGCAGTAGGCAGCATACGTGGGGACAACGCCACCAAACATGGTATACCAATCTCCATTAAACTACAACAAAATACTACAATAAAAACATGATCAAAAAACAAACTACAAAATCAACTATAATAATAATAATAAAAGGTACTATATGCAAACAACATTAAAAACTATTATAAATGCTATAGCTAGCACAATATAAATGTAAAGAATACTGATAGCTACATTTGCAAGGAACAAAGTGCTAAATACACTAAAAACACTAGCTTATTTCAAAATACTTAAAATGTCTCTTATTAATTAATAATAATAAATAATAACTATTATTATTAAAAACAATTACTATTAATAAGGATTATTTATTATTAACAGGATAATAATTACTATTATTAAAAATAATAGACTAATATTTTAGCCATCATTTTTATTAAGATCTACTACTCTAATAACATTCACTATCTAAATGTATTTACTTTAAAAAATACTGCAATTCAGTTATTAATTACTTAGATAGATACAAAAAACATATTCTGTAGCCTATAGAGCACTAGGTCAAAATAAATTAAGTTAATAGGATTATAATAAACTACTAATTATTTAAATTACTACTTTAGAACCCTGTAAATATGTTTACAACAAAAATATGCATTTCGTAATCATTTCATATATATGTTTGTCATATACTGAGTCCATACAGCACCAGGGTTGTGATTCCTGACATCACTTAGTACATGTTCTGTCAGTCACTCCACAAAATATATACAATCCATGATACGAGTTTTCAATATGATATCATTTTTGTTTATTAGTGTTAAAAATAAACAGTAGAAATTCCATCATTAAACTCAAAACGTGAATTGTCTGTATATATTGAAGTGGCTAGTGATTAACAGCAAGATGTATATATTTGGAATGAATTGTATCAGAAAACACACCCTAGCATGTTGCAAATGGGTCTTGAATTGCACCCATACAAGAACTATTGTTATAATCATAATATTATTATAACAAGTGCAATAGTTCTTAAAACAAAGTTCTATATCAATATTGTAATATGACAAGCAAATTTTACTCAACATAGAGTAAATATAAGTAATAATAAAATGTGATTTGTTATCAGCTCATACCAAATTAGAGACATGAAATGTAGTATAGCATTGCCACTTGATACATTTATAATGGCAGTATACTTTTGTGTAATAACAATATTGCATGTATTCATATGAAACACAAATATAAAATTCTGTATGGTTGCAGCTTCTACTATATAGAATTTAAATTTCAGCAAAGAAAATTAATAAAGTTGCTTTATTACCAAATTTATTATTGGTGACAAAAAGGAAATCATTTTGTAGTAGAACATATGAAGCTTGTTTTAATATGTGATTGGTTATATCAATTAGAAGTTAACATATAATTTGAGGTGTGTCAAACAATAAATTAATTGATAAATAACGAATCACAAACATAAAAAATCTTTGATAACAAAATACAAAATTGTATTTTTTTTGAGTCACCAATAATAACAACTCTAGACATAATTATTTATTTTATTTATTTTTAGATTTATAAGCTGAAACAGGTGTTGTAACACATACTGTAACTACGAAAGGCGTGAACATATGCAAATAGTTGGCATGGTAAAGAATAAGAGTGAGGGTAGAGAGGGACTTTACCCTCGCTCACTTTCTTGATGAGGGTAGTTCAACTTTACCCTTACTCATTTTATTTCTCATGTCAGCAGGAGGAGTATTTTTATAATTTGAGGATTATACTTTACTACTAGATATTATATTGTTAGATTTGTTTTTGTTGTTGTGTGTAATGGTTATGCCAAATAAAAATTAGTTTTTTTTACTGAATCACTACTGATCAACTTTAGTTTAAAATATTTTCTGATAATTTGAATAAATTCATTATTATTAGGACCAGTAACTTCTAGTAGCTTCTAATATTCAGAACTGTGTGTCACATTTGTATTAAATTATGTAAAATGTAAATGTGGTTCAACAAAACTTGCAAATTTGCAGTTGCATTATTATATAAATTTATAAAAAAAAAAAATAACAACCTGGATAATATCGCTGGGAAACATTTGCTAGGACATTGTTGCCCATTATCAGTTCCTGACCATATCGACAAATACAATCCAGACAAATAGTATACAACAATTGGTTAGGGTTCAACATGTATCCATCAACAAATAGAGCACTCTCTGTTAATCAAACCCATGTCAGTGCAGGAAGATGGCGAGTCAAGGCTTGTCAATCTCCATTTAACTATAACAAAATATAACATAAGAAACAAAAAACACATGCAACAATATTAAAAATTAAGGTGAATATAAGCTCATACACTTTCGTATATTACAATATATATATTTTGCTATACACACTGACTAAATGATTACTTTTGACACTGTAAAAACAAAACGACAAACAGTTGAATATCAAATACAAGAATGTATTTTTTGTATTTACATGTGGGTTTATGTTGACAATAAAAAAGGAAATATGAAATAAAATAAGGAATAATGAATCAATTTATTTTCTATAATATTGTTAATTGTGACAAAATAAGTAATAACAACTAAATATTCTTATTTTATGAGCATATATGAACCAAAATAAACCTTATTTCCATTAATTTCTTCTGCCTTATTTTATTTATTATTTCTTACTTTATGTCAGTATAAACTCACCTTAATATATAATCAAGACCTTATTATTATAAGATGTTTTATCCTTTATTTAACTGATTTGTCTTTAACAGACCTGTCCCTTATTTAACAGGACTTACACACAGCCAAAATACTAGTTATTTTTGGTGCTACGTTTTTCATACTTTACTCATACATATTAGTACTATTTAAGAGAACAATTTAAAACATTCAATTGATTCTGATTGATTTTAACGAAATTAGAAAAAAAATTGTACAATCAAATACTAAATTAAACACTCATTAAAGTTATTTAGCCAAAATACTGGTTATTTTTGGTACCATGTATTTCATATTTTGTTCATATATATTAGAACTATTTAAGAAGATAATTTGAAGCATTCAATTGATTTTGATTGATTTTAATGAAATTAGAACAGTATTTGTCCAATCTAATATTAAACCATATGTTGTAGTTATGTAGCCAAAATACTGATGCCACATATTTCATACTTCATATTCACAAATATTAGAACTATATAATTGAACAATTTAAAAAATACAGTTGATTGTAATTGATTTTAACGAAATTAGAACAATATGTCATCAATCAAATATTAAATAAAACACTTATTGTAGTTATATAGTCAAAATATTAATTTGCATTCATCACCAAACAATTCACTATATAAACATGCCCATTGATTGTTTAAAGAAATGCCATGGGGATTAATTTTTGTTCCCCCATGGCTGACCAAAATATACAATTTAATTTCCGCCGAGCACAAAAATAATTAATAAATACAAGTTACATACCATTATTTGCTGCCCAAATCCATATATGCAATCCAGACCAATAATCAATCACTCGCTCTTAGTTAGATCCATGCCAGTGTAGTGGTAAGCAGCTGGCAATCAAGACTTGCCATGTCGCTACATGTAGTAGGACAATATCCATTAACTACAACAATGAAAAACTAACATAAAAAACATGCCCAAAATAAATTATAAACAAGTAACAAAATTAAAAATTATGATAAATATAAGGTTCATAAACTGTAAGGTTGTACAATTTGTACATATTATTAAAGACACCCTGACTAACTGAAATAATTATCAATTATAACTAAAGTGCTTATCTTGAATAAATATAATTTCAAAAATTAAAACAATAAATATAATAAAATAAGCTTGAGTGGAGCACCTAAATTTATTTGTTCAAGCAACAAATAACTTAGATTTAAATTCAACCAAGGTGGTTTAAATTGTATAATTAGTTATCGAATTGCTGAAATATGTTTTAATAATAAATAAACCTAAATTTGTTTGTTGAGATGATGAAACAGCTTTAATTTAGGGTATTTGTTACATTTATATTACTTAAATGATGTAATTAGCTATTGAAGTCACAGGCAATATATGTTTGAACAATAAATAAATTGTTTAAAGTAAAAGCGAAACCATTTGGGACATAAATTAATGTGTTTCAGTAATAAATGCTATAGATGTGTCTTTAAATGCATGAAATCTATAGCTTTTACTGAAACAAATTAATTTATGTGCCTCAAATTGGTTCGCTTTTACTTTCAATAGTTTGTTTAATGCATAAACATAAATCGGCTGTGACTTCAATAGCTAATTATACCTATGAATGTAACAAATACCATAAATTTAAGGTATTTTGTCATCTCAACAAAGAAATTTAGGTAACCCAGATTTCTTATTTTTGTCTCTAAATGTATTAAATTTATAACATTCAAGTGAAACTTATTAATTTGTGCCATAAATTATTTCATTGTTAGTTTTTAACAGTTTATTTATTGTTTAAGCATACATTGGCTGTGACTTCAATACATAATTAAATCATTTAAACAACATACATGAAACAAATACCTTAAATGTGAAGTATTTGTTACCACAAGTAACAAATTTAGGTGCCCATGATTGTTAATTTTTGTCCCGAAATGTATTAAATTTCAAAAAACCTTTAAAAGACTGAATAAATTACTTGAGAACTCGATTGGGTTTTGTTTACAACTAGTTGTGTAGTGATGAGTACAATTATTTAGTTTAAGTTGCTACGATTCATGTTTAGAAAGTAATTACAGTTGAATATAATATTCAAGTCACTTTGGGGTTCTTGAATTGAATTGTTCAGGCTAGAAATTGCTATAAAACAGTTTATTCAAGCTACACATACATGTTGTTACCATTATCACCCAACATTTGATTATATAAACTCATCCCTTAATTGTTTAAAGAAATGGCATGGGGATTAATTTAGTTACCCCATGGCTAATGTAATCTGAATTGATAATACAATTGAATTACCAACAGGCTCGTCACAAATTAATTAATAAACACAAATCACTTCAGGTTATAAGTTATTGAGACATTTCAAGATGTACAAAGTAAAAAATAAACACCGAACAAAATTATTTCAGTCATTACAAGAATACATTTTGCTCGGTATTTTTTTGGATTTTGAGGTGTCTCAAAAATCTCAAAAGTGTGCTGGTGATGTTTATATAACTATGAATTTAATAATTTGTATAGTACAATTACTAATTAAGCTAGCGTTGCTTTTTGTAAAAACAAAATTTCAGATAATTAAGCCATCTGGCAAATTTCACAATATTTATACGAAAAACAAACAAAAACCAATAAAATCCACTTGCTTTTCATGGTTTTTCCTCATAGAAATTATTAAATTCATGATTATATAAACACCTCAGCACACGATCGTATTTTTGAAACACTAAAATGCACGAACTCAAAGAAAAAACGAGCTAAATTATTACAGGACTTACAGTCGTTTGCATTCCAATGGTTTCCCCATAAAAAAATATTAAATTCGTAACTGTGTAAACTGTATAAGCCCCAGCTTGGGATTTTGTTTCAATAAAAATGAACCAACACTAATTTTGTTTAAACAAATACATTTTAACCGAAAATAGAATTTAATTAACCCTAACCTCGTCACCAATTAATTAATAAACGCAACTTACATGATTTTTATAACTGTTGGTTACATACAAAGACATCTCAAAACGCACAAACTCAAAAAAAAATCCGAGCAAAATTATTGTTGTCATTACCGGTCAACAGTCCGCTTGCAACTGCCGTAACGGTTTTCCATAAAACCCGAACAAAATTGTAAACAACATAAAAAGCACCAACGGTTTTTATGTTTGGCTACACCGCGCCCCGCGGGGCAACGTTGCGGAAGCTACGTCACATCCGACTAGAAGTGACGTCGAGCTTTTGCAACGTTGCCACGCAGCGCGAGCCGCGGTGTTGCCAAACATAAAAACCGTTGGTGGTTGATGAAAATGCGCGGGAATGTTTTTCATAACGGCCTGAAATAATTATGTACATCGGGTAAATCACAAGTTATGAGAACGCGGAAACAGGTTTTATGGTAGAAATTGGATGGCACACATGATTTTCAGGAAGCATCACGCGATTTCACATAAAACAAAATTACAGATAATTAATGCCTACTGTTTGTTGGTTAATTTTTGTTTAAACAAACTCCCAGTCTGTGCTGGCGATGTTTTTATATCCACGAATTTCACATTTTTAATACGAGAAACAACGAAAATTACTTGATTTCCATTGTTTTCCCCACACAAATATTAAATTCATAGCTATATAACCACCCCCGGCACAGCTCGGCATTTTGTTTCAAAAAACATGAACTATCAACACTATTTTCGTTTAATTACCAATAAGCACGTGACAAATTAATTAATACACAACTTACATGTTTATTATAACTGTTGGTTACATATGAGACACCACAAATTCACAAACTCAAAAAAATACCGAGTAAAATGATGCGAGTCACAACCAGTCGACAGTCGAATGAAAATGACAGCGGCCTCAGCGATGCTGTTGTAGGGGGCGCTCAAAATGTCGGGCGGTAAATTCGAAAATTATTCGCCCGAAAATTTACATGTTACTCGAGTAAATCAAACGGTATGAGGCTGCGGAAAATGATTTTATCGTGGAAAATAGGATGACTAACATGAATTTCAGCAAGCGCCACTCGTTCCATGTAGTTTGATATTTTTTATTTTCCCAATACAGCACTGCTGTATACGCAAGGTATTGTTTCGAGTTGGGGCAGTGCGCGCATATTCCTGCTTCCAGTCTACGCTCTTGTTGTTACAGCATTATATAATCAAAGACCGGGTTTGGATTAGCTGTTCTTATTATCCGTCTGACCTTAAGGACGCTGTAGGAAAATCAGGAATATGGCCGCCCCGTGAGACGCGTTGGGGTGGACACTTATAACACTAGCCCCCGCCGATTTTAATAAAGCCGGTTGTAAGACATTTGTAATGAGACGTGCATGCAACTACAATAGTACTTAAGTCTACTTACCAAGCATGAAGGATCTTTCTGTTACATATCACGGGCACTTATTAAAATACAGCTGGAGCATCATTGGGGCACCTTCACACACCGGCAACATTTGCATGATGGCGTCACCCTGCACGAAGGGGTCGTGTAGGTACTGCGTTAGTCAAAGTATAACGGTCAACCCTAAAAAAATATACAATTTCAACAAAACACTGATTATTTCTAAATGTTTAAATGCGATATTAATTATATCTGAATATTAGTTTAGTATAATATGTAATTATAGTGTTGTAACACCGAAATTAAGTAAACTGTACATGACTAGTGTAGTACATCCATGTTGATGCCGTGCAACGTTGTCATATTGGTTAATATTATAACATAAACAAATAATAAATATTAATATAATACACGCCGATGTAGATGCAGGGGTGAGCACCCCTACTTTCAGAACGGGCGGCGCGGGTTCGAATCCCGGCATGGCTAGTGGCTATAATTTGTCGTAGATACAATTAACGACTTACGTACACATACACTAACACACGGCAGAAGGACCCGAGTGTCGATAACCAGTAACAAATACAGTAAGTGCTAACATATAATTATAAAGTTAATGAATAATAGTAACACAAAAATTCTGCCCATAAAATGCCCTTAGTCTTTGCAATTCGGTTGTTTGTATCAGCTGTATTCACTTCTCTGCGACTAATCAGCTGATGCGTAAGAACGCTGAGTTTACAGTGATATTACTATCACAAGAGAGAATGGATATGAACTATAGCCACACATTTCTTATGTTGTCACTGTTTTTCAGCATACACATTACAAAATTCACGGCTATTATATATCAAATGTATATGACAATCACTATTTTTTATAACAACAAATAAATAACACCCGAAAATTACATGTAAAACACTCAGGGATGTTATTTGTTAAACATACCGCTTTTAAATGTGAAGCACGGTATAACAATCACCAACCAAACGCAAAACAAGAGCCTAACTGAGTGTGCACATATAAACATTGTGTTGGGGATGGTGCCAATAATGTTTTTCTAATGGCAGGTTTATTAAACAATGTAATCGCTCACCCTTATGATTAAAACCAGATACTGTTGTATTCATACATATACCACTTACCATTAATAATCATCGTGTACGCATTGTTGTTAAACCAAAATGAGGCAAATTGAGGTTACAATTGCTGAGGCACTTTTCTGCATTCGCGTTTGGTTGTTTCTTAGATGTGAAAACAATGGCCAGCGCACGCGCTCCGAATTGATTGTCGCGGATTGGCGCATGTGAAAGCGCGGCAATAGTAAGATATTCAAATAAATGTGACTACAACTGGCTTCCGGAATAAATTAAAACTGTTATATATGATTAATTTCATTAATTATGTCATTATTTATCGAAATAAATTGCATATATATCCGTATTATTGAATAATTAAAATTTTTATATATAATGAAATTTCGATGCAAATTAGACTTTTATAAAATCATTTAACTTAAGATGTTGAATTCTTATATTTAGATTGATTATTAATTAGTTTAAAGATTATTGATTGAATATATAATATACTTGTTGGGTTTATATATTTAACAGCATCTTTCTTCCATTCGATTTCAATTGGTATTACTCTACAGCTGATTTCAGGTCGGCTAAACGAACTATTATAAAAAAAACAATAACACACATCAAGTCATATGGAGCAAATAAGAACAAAAGAAAGACTACAAATTGAAACAGATTCAGCATGGTATCAACTATAAATAAAAATGATCTGAAAACTAGGAAAATGTTTCATGTGCGATTCTGTTTTCGTGCTCAAGTAGGTATGTAACTTAAATAATAGGTAATTGTCATTTTAATTACTTTTATAAACTAGGTTGCCCTAGACCTATTAAATGAGAACAAAAGAAAAAACAGAAATTGAAAGAGATTCAACATGGTATCAACCATAAATAAAGTAGATCTAGAAACTAGGAAAATGCTTCATGTGTGATTCTGTTTTCGTACTCAAACAGGTATGTGGCTAAAAGAATAGGTAATTGTTGTCTTAATTACTTTTATAACAGTAAGATTTTATAAACTAGGGTGCCCTAGCCCTATTAAATGAGAACAAAAGAAAGATTGAAATTGAAACAGATTCATGGTGTCAACATTAAATAAAGTTTATCTGGAAACTAGGAAAATGCTTCATTTGTGATTGTTTTCGTGCCCAAACAGGTATGTGGCTTAAAAAATAGGTAATTGTTGTAATTACTTTTATAATAGTAAGGCATTATAAACTAGGGTGTTGCAACCCATATACATTACCCTAAACACTTCTGGATAGTTGGCTGGAGGGTAGCATAGCTACAGACACTTAGGCCTCAAAATGGGCCCATTGGGAAACCTCCCTTTAAGGCTGCTCACTCGTCCCACCAGTCAATTTTGCATGCAAGCTGCAAAACTCTGGTGGGTGAGGAGCTGCCAATGCTGACCATACTAGGTCAGCACTCCCCTAAACACTTGGTAAAGTGGCTCCTTCATATATACCTTCTACCCTTGCCCACTTCTTTTCCAATGCTAGTATTTTGAAATTTTCAAGACTTTCTCATCTGATATGGAAATTTCCACACTCTTACCATGCTTTCGAAACCATTTACTCACCATTCTGCATTCCTCCACTCCACACTCTCAGATCTTTAGATAAATAGACAAACTCCTTGTGACAGAATATGCCCAAACAAATGTCAAACACCTTGAATAGCACTTGCAATTGGATTATCGATGACACCTTTTGTTTAATTATTCAGTGTTTCCAATAGAGAGAATCTAAAGTAACTACAACCCTAGATAATGTTTTTATTGTTGCTATAACAACGAATACTTATGGGTTCAATAGCTATTGATACATTTATGGAATGTCAGTGAATACTGAGGTTAATCATGGAAGATAAATAAATGAAAACTTCATGAGACTATGGGAAAATAAGTTTGAATGATAAATGAATGCAGCATAAGTAATTCTAAATAATTGTGCCCATATAGGGTTAATAACAATGATTCATTTCACCCATGCTTATTGTAAATGGCCCTTTAGTATTTGCAGCTATGCTATCCTCCAGTCAACTATCCAGAATTCAATCTAAGAGAACATAAAGGGAATTTGAATAAAAAAAACATTTTCATTTACAATTTCATCTTTAATTTCTTCTTTCTATCCTTATTATTTCGTACTCTTTTAACCTGTAATCCCCTATAAACTGTCAATGTCTTCTTTGGCGCATTTTTATTGCCAGAATCTATTGCACCAAACCCAATGAACCCTTCAACATCAACATCCATCCCAAGATTTTTTGACAGCTCCGGAACAAACACCCGTCCATTCACCTTACTGTCCCTATATAGGTACAAATCCTTACAAACCTTCCTCTCATCCAACTCCAAACTCTTCAACGTCACATCCAAATCACCCTCCTCATTGAAACTCAATCTATTGTAATGAACATGATTTTCAGGTACAGCATGCTTTAGAGAAATCTCCTCCGCACATTTCACAATTGTAAACAAACAATTGCCTTCAACCACCGGGCTTTTCACAGCTAATGTGAGGGTTGTGATACCCACCACAGTTTTCAATAGATTACATAATCCTGGCATAACCACCACAGGTGTGTTGTGGTATACACACAAGTCAATCACATGTTTCACCATAAATAGAGGCTTCACATCATCTGCTACTAACATAGCAGCTGCATAGTTGTTCTCCAGTAGTTTCGTCACCTCATTCACCCCAAAAATCAGACTAGAACTAAATTTATAATCAGCAAGTAGAATAATGAGCTATACAATAATAATATATTTAATCATGGAAGATAAATAAATGAGGCACCTTACAATTGCTAATATATCGTACTATAAGGCACCTTACATGGTCAATAATACTGTCAATCCTAGTACTGTCAATATTTGCTTCAATCCTCCTTTTATATTTATCAAGTAATCCATTATCTGGATAAACATCAGTATTTTCTTCATTCCATCATTACTATACCTTACACAATCACTAACCAGGTCAGTATTGCATACCTCTGACAATGCAATACTGATAGCATATCTCCTACTGTCACCACTATTAATAAATAATAATAAATTTATTAAATATTGGATTGCTAAGGTGTATACTTTGTGATAATTCATTGTAAAGGATAAATTTATTGTTTTATTACATTGTCTCTTCATGTATGTGTGTATAATGACCATATTATATACACACACACATACATGAAGAGACAATGTAATAAAACAATAAATGTATCCTGTACAATGAATTATCACAAAGTATATGCCTTAACAATCCAATATTTAATAAATTTATATTATAAATAATAAATTTATATTATAAATAATAAATTTATATTATAAATAATAAATTTATTATTATAAATAATAAATTTATTATTATAAATAATAAATTTATTATTATAAATAATAAATTTATTATTATAAATAATAAATTTATTATTATAAATAATAAATTTATTATTATAAATAATAAATTTATTATTATAAATAATAAATTTATTATTATAAATAATAAATTTATTATTATAAATAATAAATTTATTATTATAAATAATAAATTTATTATTATAAATAATAAATTTATTATTATAAATAATAAATTTATTATTATAAATAATAAATTTATTATTATAAATAATAAATTTATTATTATAAATAATAAATGTATTATTATAAATAATAAATTTATTATTATTTATTACTAATCGTGACAGTTTGTATCCAATTTATATGTATGATATACATATAAATGAGATAGATATTTTTGTTAAAGCTTTGTGTTGTTTAGAATTATATAGGATAAATATTGATACTCCTTGGTGCACACTATTTTCATCAAAAATTGTATTAACATATCAATAAATAATATTACATACAGTACAAACAAAACAAATAATATATAAACTATATAAACGATTGCACATTGCTTATGTAGGCACTTACGTCAAAATTAATGAGGATTAGATAATTAAATGTGTGGCTTACTAAGTTAAGTAAAATTGTATGAAAGGGTTGGAAGTGGAGGGAGGTTATATCTGTTGGGCAGTGGAAAAATCATATCCAGCTGGTGCTGAGGCTTGCTGATTACGATTACTGCCTGTAGCCACTGGTCCATCAATATCCTCGTAGCTGCTTGCATGATGTACTGGTGGAATGATATTACTCAGCAAATCTAGAAGAAATAATTATAAATAAATGTTACAAATCATTGTAGTGGACTTATGCACATATTCACCAACATCTCATAAACTTTATAAGTCCCATAAGCTATTAAATGGACAAATTGATGTCACTGTGACAGAATATGCCAAAACAAATGTCAAACACTTGTGATTGATGACACTTTTTGTTTAATTATTCAGTGTTTGCAATAGAGAGAATCTAAAGTAACTACATTCTAGATAATGTATTTATAGTTGCTATAACAATGAATACTTATGGGTTCAATAGCAATTGATAGATTTTTAAGGCACCTTACATGGTCAATATTACTGTCAATCCTAGTACTGTCAATATTTGCTTCAATCCTCATTTTATATTTATCAAGTAATCAATTATCCGGATAAACATCAGTATTCTCATCATTATATCATTAATATACCTTACACAATAAGTAATACTGTCAATATTTAACAATAATGAACATTTTAAACATATTATCGTACAGTAATAGTGTCATTATTCTAAAATATTGACAGTATTATTGATCGTGTAAGGTGCTTTTATAAAGCACCTAACACGATCAATATTACTGTCAATATTTCAGAATAATGACAGTATTACTGTACGATAATATGTTTAAAATGTTCATTATTCTAAAATATTGCCAGTATTACTCATCGTGTAAGGTATATTAATGATATAATGAAGAGAATACTGATCTTCATCTGGATAATTGATTACTTGATAAATATAAAAGGAGGATTGAAGCAAATATTGACAGTACTAGGATTGACAGTATTATTGACTGTGTAAGGTGCCTTTATTCATAATTGTGAATGGTGAACATGGGGGTATAACAACTTAAACAAATTAAATAACACTTACTAGGATTACCAGTCCTCTCACGCAATACTGATAGAAGATAAATTGTAGAAAATGGTCTCACTATCAGATGTATTATAGCAATGGCTGCTGAAAATCGTTCACGGGCTCCTGCAATAGAGATTAATAGTGTAGTAACAAAATCATACCAGTTGTTCATAAAATTGATAATTATTAACAAATCACAATTGTTTGTAAATATAAATTAACTTACGGTATGACTCAGGAAAACACAATACCAATACAAGTATATCAAGAATGATTGCAGAACCATTGACAGCAAAAGCCTGAAATAATGAAGTAGAATAATAATCATTCTAAAGATATTCCATCCAACATCCCATAAAGTCCAATAAGCTATTGAATGGATAAATTGACAATGTCATTGTGACAGAGTATGCCCAAACAAATGTCAAACCCCTTAAATAGCACTTGCAATTGGAGCTTTGATGACACCTTTTGTTTAATTATTCAGTGTTTGCAATAAAGGCACCTTACACGGTCAATAATACTGTCAATCCTAGTACTGTCAATATTTGCTTGAATCCTCCTTTTATATTTATAAAGTAATCAATTACATGATGAGTAATACTGGCAATATTTTAGAATAATGAACATTTTAAACAAATTATCGTACAGCAATACTGTCATTATTCTAAAATATTGACAGTAATATTGATCGTGTAAGGTGCCTTATAGAGATAATCTAAATTAACTACATCCCTTAAATAATGTATTTATCATTGCTATAACAATGAATACTTATAGGTTCAATAGCTTGATAAAGGCACCTTACACGATCAATATTACTGTCAATATTTTAGAATAATGACAGTATTACTTTATGATAATATGTTGTTCATTATTCTAAAATATTGCCAGTATTACTTATTGTGTAAGGTATAGTAATGATGTAATAAAGAGAACATTGATGTTTATCCAAATAATTGATTACATGGTAAGTATAAAAGGAGGATTGAAGTAAATACTAACAGTACTAGGATTGACAGTATTATTGACCATATAAGGTGCCTTATAGATTTGTGCAATGTCTGTGAATACAGGAGTTACCCCCATATTCACTGACAATCCATAAATCTATCAATAGCTATTGAACCCATAAGTATTTGTGGTTATAGCAACAATAAATACATTATCTAGGGAATGTAGTTATTTTAGATTCTCTCTATTGCAAACACTGAATAATTAAACAAAAGATGTCATCAAACCTCCAATCTGCAAGCACTATTCAAGGTGTTTGACATTTGTTTTGGCATATTCTGTCACAATGATGTTGTCAATTTATCCATTATAGTTTATGGGACTTATAAAGCTTATGGGTTGTTGGTGAGTATTGGCATTAAGGTTATAATCATGTCTATACCTATCTGCTGCTGTGAATTGTAATATTATATATAGCTTCTAAGAAAACCTAATGAACGGAATAACATCCAATTGTAACAAATAATAAAAATATTTTATTCTAGGCTTTGAAATTTATTTTGTAAGTATTTATGACTTTTTACACTCTACAAATATGAATTATGGTAATAAATTGTTACTAAATTAGTTTCAGGGCCAACAACAAAGGTTTTTATTAATTTGCATGAATTGTATGTCATTTGGGTGCTTAGTTTTCACTAAAAGCTGAATAGAATTAAACAATTTGTGCCATAAGTAACATATAGATGTGATCCTACCCTTAACTCTACAAAGGTACTACTTCAGCAATATTCTAGGAAAGGTAGACTTCAGCAATATACTAGGAAATGTAGATTTCAGCAATATTCTAGGAAAGGTAGACTTCAGCAATATTCTAGGAATCGTAGATTTCAGCAATATTCTAGGAAACGTAGATTTCAGCAATATTCTAGGAAAGCTAGACATGCATAAAATTGATAATTGATGAATACTCACCAATTGTATTGGATCCTCCGATTGTTTATTATGCAACCCCCACATTAGTAACAGTATAAATACAAAATTGTAAAATAGATAGGCAGTAGGTGACCATCCTATCGTACTCAGTGAAATCAACAAGAAATGGACTAGAAAAACAATCTGAAACAAATAAACAACAACATAACCTAAAATTAAGATTGTCAACTTTGATTTTTAATTACCTTTAAACGATAATCGATCACTCCCGTTACGTCTGGCATCGTGAGCTCGTTCTAACCACCCACCAACCTGTTTGATAAGCCACTGCTGATAATAGTGCTGATTGTTTCAACAATAATTGTATTAATTTCTGATTTATTACGTCTCACACATAGTGCATTTCAATTTAAATAGGGAGCGGCATCCGGCATATACATTGTCTATGAGCGGCATTTTAAAGCCTAAATTGTATATTTCTGTAGCTTCAAGCAAAGAAAATATAATCCTTCAAGGCTTCAAGTTATTATTATTATTATTATTTACTGATAATATAATTAACGTTGTAACTTGTAGTACTGTCCGCCCTAATAGCATCAACGTTTTAAAACCAGCCAAACTATATCCCTATTCACTACTTCAAGTGACTTTGCACTACACTAACTTACTCTTATGTCCGTATTCACCAACATCCCCTAAACTTTATAGGTCCCATAAGGTATTGAATGGATAAATTTAAAATGTCATTGTGACAGAATATGCCAAAACAAATGTCAAAAACCTTGGTTAGTGCTTGTGATTGGAGCTTTGATGACACCTTTTGTTTAATTATTCAGTGTTTTCAATAGAACGAATCTAAAGTAACTACATTCTATAAATCTATCAATAGCTATTAAGGCACCTTACACGATCAATATTACTGTCAATATTTTAGAATAATGACAGTATTACTGTAGATACTATGCTTAAAATGTTCTTTATTCTAAAATATTGCCAGTATCGTGTAATGTATATTAATAATGCATTAAGGCACCTTACACGATCAATAATACTGTCAATATTTTAGAATAATGACAGTATTACTGTACGATAACATGTTGAAAATATTAATTATTCTAACATATTGCCAGTATTACTTATCGTGTAAGCTATAGCAAGTTATAGTAATGATGGAATGAAGAGAATACTGATGTTTATCCGGATAATTGATTACTTGATAAATATAAAAGAAGGATTGATGTAAATACTGACAGTACTAGGACTGACAGTATTATTGACCGTGTAAGGTGCCTTATTGAAGAGAATACTGATCTTTATCCCGATAATTCATTACTTGATAAATATAAAAAGAGGATTGAAGCAAATATTGACAGTACTAGGATTGACAGTATTATTGACCGTGTAAGGTGCCTTATTGAACCCATAAGTATTTGTTATTATAGCAACAATAAATAATTTATCGAGAGAATGTAGTTACTTTAGATTCGCTCTATTGGCAACACTGAATAATGAAAGAAAATGTGTCTCCAATCACTAGCGCTATTCAAGGTGTTGACATTTGTTTTGACCATTTCTGTCATAATTACATTTTCAATTTATACATTTAATAGTTTATGGAACTTATAAAGTTTATTGGATGTTGGTGAATAACACCCTTAAACCCCGCTCTAAAGAAATGGTATTTCGAACTATATAATATATTTTCTGTTGGTAGCCCTGATTTTAAATTTCATTATTTGTCACTGGTTTCACGTCATTAGTTTTTCAAATTTTCGTCCCTCATTTCTCCTGCCGGCCCCCCATGCATTGTAAGCTGCGGCACTGTGGTCAATTCAATGTTTGCTGTGTTAACATTGGTGCGTTATAGATACGTAGCCGGTTTCATAAGGTTTCAGTCATCATCCAATTCCCCATCCCATAACCTCATCACACTACTGAATAGCATGCCCAAGGAGCAGAAACACGTAGCGGACGCCCAACAGCAGCGTAAGAAGATTAAAGAGAAGTTTTCGAAGTATGTGCCTGCGAAAGTCACGCTGCAAGTGCTGGGCACTGGGGCTGAGGGGGCGCCGAGGTGTCTTTATGTGTTCTCTGATCAAGCGAGGTGAGTTAAAAACCTTAAATGGCTTGAAAAATACTGGTCACTAGTTTTTGTTATAATTTGAGTTCTCAAACTCATTTTATCTACAACATTTCATGCATAATTTTTGATAATGTAATAGATACAATTGTGGTGAAATAGTGTGTCAACAACAATGTGTCCTCTTGAGTTTACCCTCCACATAAATATGGTTGACCTTGGCTATTTTCACCTGCATTTCTTGCCACTTGACATCCCTCATTCTGTTCCTGCTCTCAGTTCCGAGGCTTCCCATTTATTAATGAAGACAATTGTGGTGAAACAGTGTGTCAATAATGGTGTCCTATTTATTGTAATAGGATGTTTACTATAAGGCACCTTACACGATCAATATTACTGTCAATATTTTAGAATAATGACAGTATTACTGTACGATAATATGTTTGAAATGTTCATTATTCTAATATATTGCCCGTATTACTCACCATGTAAGGTTTATTAATGATGTAATGAAGAGAATACTGATTTTTATATGGATAATTTATTACTTGATAAATATAGAAAAAGGATTGATGCAAATATTGACAGTACTAGTATTGACAGTATTATTGATCGTGTAAGGTGCCTTAATAAATAGGATTTGGTAAAAATGTAAAAATGTTATAAAAATATAACATTGACATACAATGGTAAAACCAATAAATAATGTGATATTACATTTATAGATATGTGTTCAATTGTGGTGAAGGCACCCAACGGCTAGCACATGAGCACAAAATGAAGCTGGCCAAACTTGAGCACGTTTTCATCACACAGCCAATATGGAAGAATATGGGTGGCCTTCCAGGCACAGCACTTACCATACAGGATGTGGGTGTGCCACAACTAACTCTTCATGGGCCTGATGGGCTGGTAGGTTGATCTTTAATTTTCAATTTTATTGTGTCTACTTTTCCTCTGATTCATATCTAGCATTGCTACATTTAATATATATATATATATATATATATATATATATATATATATATATATATATATATATATAAATATATATATATATATATATGTATTTTTATAAAATTCTGAACACTACAAACTGTATTATAGTACTTTTTGTTTCATAACTAATGTCATAATTGTAATTTTTGAGTTTAACAATCCAAAAAGACTATGAATAATTGAGATACACATTTCATACTTTGTAGTGACTTAATATGACTATTTATGAATATAATAGTGTAATTTTATAAAATTCTGAACACTACAAACTGTATTATAGTACTTTTTGTTTCATAACTAATGTCATAATTGTAATTTTTGAGTTTAACAATCCAAAAATACTATGAATAATTGAGATACACAGTTCATACTTTGTAGTGACTTAATATGACTATTTATGAATATAATAGTGTAATTTTATAAAATTCTGAACACTACAAACTGTATTATAGTACTTTTTGTTTCATAACTAATGTCATAATTGTAATTTTTGAGTTTAACAATCCAAAAAGACTATGAATAATTGAGATACACAGTTCATACTTTGTAGTGACTTAATATGACTATTTATGAATATAATAGTGTAAATTAATAAAATTCTGAACACTACAAACTGTATTATAGTACTTTTTGTTTCATAACTAATGTCAGAATTGTAATTTTTGAGTTTAACAATCCAAAAAGACTATGAATAATTGAGATACACAGTTCATACTTTGTAGTGACTTAATATGACTATTTATGAATATAATAGTGTAATTTTATAAAATTCTGAACACTACAACTTGTATTATAGTACTTTTTGTTTCATAACTAATGTCATAATTGTAATTTTTGAGTTTAACAATCCAAAAAGACCACAAATAATTGAGATACACATTTCATACTTTGTAGTGACTTAATGTGACTATTTATGAATATAATAGTGTAATTTTATAAAATTCTGAACACTACAAACTGTATTATAGTACTTTTTGTTTCATAACTAATGTCAGAATTGTAATTTTTGAGTTTAACAATCCAAAAAGACTATGAATAATTGAGATACACATTTCATACTTTGTAGTGACTTAATATGACTATTTATGAATATAATAGTGTAATTTTATAAAATTCTGAACACTACAAACTGTATTATAGTACTTTTTGTTTCATAACTAATGTCATAATTGTAATTTTTGAGTTTAACAATCCAAAAAGACTACAAATAATTGAGATACACATTTCATACTTTGTAGTGACTTAATGTGACTATTTATGAATATAATAGTGTAATTTTATAAAATTCTGAACACTACAAACTGTATTATAGTACTTTTTGTTTCATAACTAATGTCATAATTGTAATTTTTGAGTTTAACAATCCAAAAAGACTACGAATAATTGAGATACATATTTTCATACTTTGTAGTGACTTAATATGACTATTTATGAATATAATAGTGTAATTTTATAAAATTCTGAACACTACAAACTGTATTATAGTACTTTTTGTTTCATAACTAATGTCATAATTGTAATTTTTGAGTTTAACAATCCAAAAAGACTATGAATAATTGAGATACACAGTTCATACTTTGTAGTGACTTAATATGACTATTTATGAATATAATAGTGTAATTTTATAAAATTCTGAACACTACAAACTGTATTATAGTACTTTTTGTTTCATAACTAATGTCATAATTGTAATTTTTGAGTTTAACAATCCAAAAAGACTATGAATAATTGAGATACACAGTTCATACTTTGTAGTGACTTAATATGACTATTTATGAATATAATAGTGTAATTTAATAAAATTCTGAACACTACAAACTGCATTATAGTACTTTTTGTTTCATAACTAATGTCATAATTGTAATTTTTGAGTTTAACAATCCAAAAAGACTATGAATAATTGAGATACACATTTCATACTTTGTAGTGACTTAATATGACTATTTATGAATATAATAGTGTAATTTTATAAAATTATGCACACTACAAACAGTATTATAGTACTTTTTGTTCCATATTGAGAACTTGTGAGAATCGAGGACTTCGTTCTCGAGAACATTTAGGAATAGAGTACTCAAAAAACTAGAACGGAGAACAGTTTTCTAAGGTATCTAGCACATCCCGGGGTTCTCCTTTCAAATACAATGGAAGTTATATTTAAAAGCAGGACTATTCCCGAATAGAAAGTTATTTGCCTCTCTCTCTCCACTATCGCCCTTTTCATCATCCATAGTAATCTTTATAGCTTTTCTGCAATTAACAAGTCCCAAAAATAAACAACACCTTTTATATACCCTATACCCTAGATATATTATAGGGTAATATATCTAGGGTATAGGGTATATAAAAGGTGTTGTTTATTTTTGGGACTTGTTAAGTGCAGAAAAGCTATAAAGATTACTATGGATGATGAAAAGGGCGATAGTGGAGAGAGAGAGGCAAATAACTTTCTATTTGGGAATAGTCCTGCTTTCAAATATAACTTCCATTGTATTTGAAAGGAGGATTATTCTTTCGAAATCAAAACTTGACTATCCGATTAGTAACAAAAAAAAAGGCATTTTTGTAGGGTAGTCAGTCCAACATGGACCAGAAAACATCTGAAAAACTGTGACATGTGATGCTTTGCCCCCAGTAAGAGTTGAATTCTCACTCTCAATTCAAGACAAACTGCACTTCTACTAATTAATAAGCTTGGATTAAAATAAAATATATGTTCAAGAATCTAAAAGTTTGCCCTTCACACTTTCTTATTTTGTAATTGTATTGATTTGAATTTTTTTTTCTGTACAGAATGAGCTGTTTAAGGCGACGAAGAGGTTTGTGGTGATGAAAAACTTAAAAATAGAAACTGCTGTCTGTGAAGAGGGCGGCAGTTTTAGTGATAACGTTATGACGGTTACATATGTGCCTCTGGAAAGGCTACAGGAGGAGGAACCCAAAAACACGCCTATTGGTATTGAATGGGCCTACACTGATGTGGAGAAGGGATCACAGGCTGGTAGCAGTATAGTAACTGTAAGTTTTCAACAATATTAAGTTAGTTGATATGCTGCTCTAAAAAAGGACATTAATGAAAGGCTTAATATAGAAAAAATATCCCATGAAACTAACCTATTAATTAACATAATTTCCCCTAATAAATTAAAAGAAAATAGCACACGCTCCAGAATGATAAACGAACGCAGCTGTAAACAATATTAACTCCCCTATTCACCGACGTTCTATAAATCTATCAATAGCTATTGAACCCATAAGTATTCGTTGTTATAGCAACTATAAATACATTATATAGGGAATGTAGTTACTTTAGATTCTCTCTATTGGAAACACTGAATAATTAAACAAAAGGTGTCAACAAAGCTCCAATCACAAGCGCTATTCAAAGTGTTTGACACTTGTTTTGGCATATTCTGTCACAATGACATTAAATTTATACATTCAATAACTTATGGTACCTATAAAATTTATGAGATATTGGTGAATACAGGCATATGTTAGTTTATAGCTGCGTTCGTTTATTGTTCAGGTTGTCCGTCGAGTGATTAATTATCCGTGCAAGCCACTCAAGGAACGAATTTAATTAGTATGCGTGCTTGATTTTTTAAAATCAAATTTTGTTTTACCATCAAATGTTCCGCGCAGTCATGTCGCTTAGTTTCTCGATTGTTAAACATGAGTCAAACATGTTCTGTTTGTGTAAAAGCTCGGATTTTTTCACCTACCATTTCTTAATTTATTGTAGATCGAATGTGCGACTAGTACGAGGAAAGGCAGGAAACGGCGCCGCTCCAAATCACATAGCAGTTCTGTTTCTGATGATGACACCGACTATTATGCACATGAAAGTAAGCTATCACGTTCCCGTCCCCGCAGTAGAAATAGATCCTCAAGATCATCCTCAGGTACCATTTAAAATTTCCATATGTATCCTAAACTAATGTTTTCTCCTAATTACCCACTACTTGTATGTAGTAGTATATAAATCATATCGTACTACTATAAAGCGTGAATTACATTGTACTAGTATGTTGATGAATCTAGTGTACTGTAATTCATGCTTTAAGAATCTACAAATCTAGATTTCAGTTTACTTTATCTATGTATTTTAGGTAGTGAAGATGAATTTACAGAATCTCAAGTGATTTATATACCAATGATTGCACTTTACAAGATTACAGCCCGTATTCATCAACATCCCATAAACTATTGAATTGATAAATTTACAACGTCATTGTGACAGAATATGCCAAAAACAAATGTCCTTGAATAGTGCTTGTGGTAGGAGTTTTGATGACATCTTTTGTTTAATTACTCAGTGTTTCCAATAGAGAGAATCTAAAGTAACTACATTCCCTAGATAATGTATTTATTGTTGCTATAACAACGAATACTTGTGGATTCAATAGCTATTGATAAAGGCACCTTACACGGTCAATAATACTGTCAATCCTAGTACTGTCAATATTTGCTTCAATCCTCCTTTTATATTTATCAAGTAATCAATTATCGAGATAAAAATCAGTATTCTCTTCATTACATCATTGATATACCTTGCACGATGAGTAATACTGGCAATATTTTAGAATAATGAACATTTTAAACATATTATCGTACAGTAATCCTGTCATTATTCTAAAATATTGACAGTAATATTGATCGTGTAAGGTGCCTTATAGATTTATGGAACGTCGGTGAATACAGGGAAAAGTTAAGTTATATATTTTATAAGTAGATGTTAGCAGGTACCTCTTACAATCTATTGGAATATAATTCTAGCATCATTTGGTAATCCGACAAGCATTCTTCACGAAGTTTTATCAAATGGGGTGGAGGGGGGTTTATTATATATATATATATATATATATATATATATATATATATATATATATATATATATATATATATATATAATTAAGCTCCTTAATATATCTCTTTCTAAATAACTAAACCCTAAATTATTTTAGCCAGTGGTTCCCGAAGCTCCTCCATATCCACAATCCCCGAGTCGACGAAACGCCACCTAATGGAGATGAAAGAGCTGGGCGTCGTAATGGCGTATGTTTGCCGCCTCCAGCCACGGCCCGGCGCTCTGGATTTAAACAAGTGCGTGCTGATGGGGGTGCAGCCGGGACCACTGCTGGGCAAGCTGAAGGGCGGGCAGGAGGTGACGTTGCCGAGTGGCAAGGTGGTGAAGCCCAGCGACGTCTGCGAGCCGGACGATCCCGGGCCAGTTTTTATAGGTTTGCAGACATTTAGCAGGCGGGGTTGTGTTTGTGTGTAGTAATTGATGTTGGTGTTAGTTGTCGATTGCCCCACTGAGGAGTATTTAAATTCGTTGATTCTTAACGACAGCATCGGGAAGCACCAGGCGCAGGCCACCAGGGACGAGGATTTGGCGTATATTGTCGTGCATTTCACGCCCAAACATATTTTGGAAAATTCTAGGTGAGTGAAAATGGTTTTATTTATTAGATATTTTTATTCATATATCTAAAGCCATGGTTTCCGATAAAAGAATCCGTTTTTGAACATCCCATAAACTTTATAGGTCCCATAAACTATTGAATGTATAAATTGAAAATGTCATTATGGCAGAAATGGTTAAAAAAAATGTCAACACTTTGAATATTGATTGTGATTGGAGCTTTGATGACAAGTTTTCTTTAATTTGTCAGTGTTTACAACAGAGCGAATCTAAAGTAAATACATTCTTTAGATAATTTATTTATTGTTGCTATAACAATATGGGTTCAATGGCTATTGATAGATTTATAGAACGTTGGTGAATATGGGGGATGATATAATTAATATTTGAATATTTTTTGCTATTATACTTTTTTATACAGCCCTTCTGTATTTGAAAAGTAAAATATTTACTTTTCAAAATTCTTAGGGCTGTATAAAAAAGTATAATAGCAAAAAAGTATATAAAATACATAAGGGCTGTATAATTTATATAGATTTCAATTTTTTTTATAGATATCAATTATGGATGGATCGTTTCTCACCAAGCACCCAGCACCTACTTTTGAATGATGCAAACACCTGTATGGGGAGTGTCTCAGTGCACCGCATTCAGCATAAACTGAACCTACTCAGTAATGATATATTTCCACTACTACAAGACACAGGTATAAACTTAGTCAACAAAATGAGAAAATGAGTTATTGTTTTCTCATTTTGTTGACTAATAAAAACTTTATAACAGAACTATTTTATTCTCTATTAAAATTATTAGTTTTATTTAATTTACTGCATGACTTTTGATGACAAAAAATAAATTCAATGTATTTTAATATAGGAATTATGACAAAAATATTTAAAAAAAAAATGAATGATAAAAACTTTGTGAAAAAATAAATTCAATAATCATTGATTAATTAAAATATGATTGGGTTAAAGCCAAAATGGTATAAGTCAGATTTGAGTCAAGTCAATATTTCTACTCCCTATAATCAAAAGAAGGTTTCTGGCAAATATACCTAAGTCATTGTTCTACAAAACAATTTTATTGAATGGGTTAAAGCCAAAGCGGTGTGTCAGATTTGAGTCGAGTCAATATTTCTATTCCCTATAGTCAAAAGAGGGTTTCAGTCAAAGATACCTAATTCATAGTTCTACAGTACAATTTTATTGTAACGTGTTTTGCTGAAGAAACCCTCATACAACCTATGTAGTTCGTAAAGTCAACAGGACCATCCTAAAACTGCGGGAATACCCCTAAATGCCTATGATCCTGTTAAAGCTTTAGATGTACTCATTTCATTTAAGCAAGGTTTTTTTATAAATACAAATTAGATACCAGTGAATTGGGACAGTCTTTTTGGGATAAAATCCCATCCCTATTCTATACAAATTAAAAAAAACTTCTATCTTTATAGGGCTATTAGCCGTGGGGCTTTTCCGCCGGTCAAGGGAGAAGCTCAGAGGAGTTTAATCACCCGGTATTTACCTTAACTTCACAGAAAACCTCTGAAAAACTGTGAAACGTGATTCGCGCAAATTTGTTCCCCGCTGGGGATCGAACTCAGGCTCCCCAATGCTCAGTACGAGACGGACGTCGCCTCTAACCACTCGGCCACTGAGCTGGGTCTATACAAATTATTAACACAATTGTTTGAAAAATTAAGACTATATTCATCTAGATTTTACATTTGAATGTTGTTACTTCATAATTACACGTTGTATAGGTACGGAAGTGGGCGAGTCGCCTTCTGAAACGCCGAAGATTCACAAACGCTTTCTGGCCACATCGCACTGGGATGTGATTCAACCACGCACGTTCTGCAACTTCCACTTGCGCCCCAAAAAAGGATTTGATAAGTAAGTTATGCTCAACACTTCGTACTATAGTATTATAGCCAGGTTTTGCTATTCTGGCATAATTTTGGAATATACTTTCTAAAATATTCGGATAGTTCAAGGAAACTTTGAACTTGCTTTACTGTATTCGGTGATGAGAACTTCCTCACGTCACTTGGATAGTTCTGAATAGTTGGCTGGAGGGATTAGGCCTTAAAATGGGCCCATTTTGAAACCTAACTTTAAGGCTACTCACTCGTCCCAACCAATCAATTTTGCGTGCGTACCACTTGAGAAAAAATATTTTAAATTTTTTTATTTTTTTTTATTTATTTGTTTCGGGTACATAACAGGTATGGGGTAGATATACCCCAACCCTATGACAATGCACCACAGACATACGTTTTACATTACATGTATGTTATATACAATATACAAGAAATAGAAATAAAATAAAAAAGAAACCAACCACTAACTACTAAAAATAATAACAGCAATTCTAGACTTAAACACAATAAATGACGAATTTGTATTGCAAGATAATCGAATGAACATACTTGTTCGATGATATTGTATTGCATTACTATACCTAATTGAAGATTTTGTGATGACTAGGTTTATATAGTTTTGTTGGTGGAGTTTTTTTTTATAGACCCTTTCTATATATGTTTTTATTTTGTAGCTCTGGCGAGATTAAACTGTGCCCTGCTGACTACATTAAGGAGACGATGGATATCGAAGGATTTCCCAATGAGCTGGAAAAGTTGCATAACAATGTCAACGAGAAACGGAAGCTGCTTAGCATTAGACCATACCCGCAGGTGTTGTTTCTCGGAACAGGATCATGCATTCCTAATAAAACTAGGAACACCAGCGGGATTCTGTTAGAAACAAGGTATATTTTAAATAATTGGCTTGAAAAAAAAATTTCAAGCGACTTGAAATAAAATTATAACTAAAAATACATAATTATTATACAAAATTCATAATTTTTTTTTTCAGGTGGCTTGAAATTTTTTTTTACAACAAACTTTTTTTTTCAAGCGGCTTGAAATAAAATAAAACTATAAATACATAGGTTATTATACAAAATTCATAATTTTTTGAAAAATTATTATTTTATTTAAAAAATTATATTTTTCCCTAAAAAAACACACAAAATTCATAATTTTTTTTTCAGGTGGCTTGAAAAAGGTTATTATACAAAATTCATAATTTTTTGAAAAATGATTATTTTATTTATAAAATTTATATTTTTTTCCCCAAAAAAAAAAACAAATTTCATAATTTTTTTTTAGGTGGCTTGAAATTTGTTTTTGCAACTAACTTTTTTTTTCAAGCGGCTTGAAATAAAATAATAACTATAAATACATATGTTATTATACAAAATTCATAATTTTTTGAAAAATTATCATTTTATTTATAAAAATTATATTTTTTTCCTAAAAAAACACAAAATTCATAATTTTTTTTTTCAGGTGGCTTGAAATTTGTTTTTACAACAAACCTTTTTTTTCAAGCGGCTTGAAATAAAATAATAACTATACATACATAGGTTATTATACAAATTCATAATTTTTTGAAAAATTATTATTTTATTTATAAAAATTATATTTTTTCCCTAAAAAAAACACAAAATTCATAATTTTTTTTTCAGGTGGCTTGAAATTTGTTTTTCCAACTAACTTTTTTATTCAAGCGGCTTGAAATAAAATAATAATTATAAATACATAGGTTATTATACAAAATTCATAATTTTTTGAAAAATTATTATTTTATTTATAAAAATTATATTTTTTCCCTAAAAAAACACACAAAATTCATATTTTTTTTTTCAGGTGGCTTGAAATTTGTTTTTGTAACTAACTTTTTTTTTCAAGCGGCTTGAAATAAAATAATAACTATAAATACATAGGTTATTATACAAAATTCATAATTTTTTGAAAAATGATTATTTTATTTATAAAATTTATATTTTTTTCCCCCAAAAAAAAAACAAAATTCATAATTTTTTTTTCAGGTGGCTTGAAATTTGTTTTTACAACAAACCTTTTTTTTTTCAAGCGGCTTGAAATTAAATAATAACTATAAATACATAGGTTATTATACAAAATTCATAAATTTTTTAAAAACTATTATTTTATTTATAAAAATTATATTTTTTCCCTAAAAAATCACAAAATTCATAATTTTTTTTTCTGGTGTCTTAAAATTTGTTTTTACAACAAACTTTTTTTTTTCAAGCGGCTTGAAATAAAATAATAATTATAAATACATAGGTTATTATACAAAATTCATAAATTTTTGAAAAATTATTATTTTATTTATAAAAATTATATTTTTTCCCTAAAAAAACACACAAAATTCATAATTTTTTTTTCAGGTGGCTTGAAATTTGTTTTTGCAACTAACTTTTTTATTCAAGCGGATTGAAATAAAATAATAATTATAAATACATAGGTTATTATACAAAATTCATAAATTTTTGAAAAACTATTATTTTATTTATAAAAATTATATTTTTTCCCTAAAAAATCACAAAATTCATAATTTATTTTTCAGGTGGCTTGAAATTTGTTTTTCCAACTAACTTTTTTATTCAAGCGGCTTGAAATAAAATAATAATTATAAATACATAGGTTATTATACAAAATTCATAATTTTTTGAAAAATTATTATTTTATTTATAAAATTTATATTTTTTTCCCCCAAAAAAAAAACACAAAATTCATAAATTTTTTTCAGGTGGTTTGAAATTTGTTTTTCCAACTAACTTTTTTATTCAAGCAGCTTGAAATAAAATAATAACCATAAATACATAAGTTATTATACAAATTCATAATTTTTTTGAAAGATTATTATTTTATTTATAAAATTTATATTTTTTCCCAAAAAAAAACACAAAATTCATAATTTTTTTTTCAGGTGGCTTGAAATTTGTTTTTCCAACTAACTTTTTTATTCAAGCGGCTTGAAATAAAATAATAATTATAAATACATAGGTTATTATACAAAATTCATAATTTTTTGAAAAATTATTATTTTATTTATAAAATTTATATTTTTTCCCCCAAAAAAAACACAAAATTCATAAATTTTTTTCAGGTGGTTTGAAATTTGTTTTTCCAACTAACTTTTTTATACAAGCAGCTTGAAATAAAATAATAACTATAAATACATAGGTTATTATACAAATTCATAATTTTTTTTGAAAGATTATTATTTTATTTATAAAATTTATATTTTTTCCCAAAAAAAAACACAAAATTCATAATTTTTTTTTCAGGTGGTTTAAAATTTGTTTTTCCAACTAACTCTCCATGAATTTTGTATAACAACCTATGTATTTATGGTTATCTTCTTTCAAGTCGCTTGAAAACAAAATTGCAATAAAATAATAAACAAGGTATATTTTAAATAATTGGCTTGACATTTTTTTTTTCAAGCGACTTGAAATAAAATAATAACTAAAAATACATCATTATTATATAAAATTCATAATTTTTTTTTTCAGGTGGCTTGAAATTTGTTTTTGCAACTAACTTTTTTTTTCAAGCGGCTTGAAATAAAATAATAATTATAAATACATAGGTTATTATACAAAATTCATAATTTTTTGAAAAATTATTATTTTATTTATAAAAATTATATTTTTTCCCTAAAAAAACACAAAATTTATAATTTTTTTTTTCAGGTGGCTTGAAATTTGTTTTTGTAACTAACTTTTTTTTTCAAGCGGCTTGAAATAAAATAATAACTATAAATACATAGGTTATTATACAAAATTCATAATTTTTTGAAAAATTATTATTTTATTTATAAAATTTATATTTTTTCCCCCAAAAAAAAAAACACAAAATTCATAAATTTTTTTCAGGTGGTTTGAAATTTGTTTTTCCAACTAACTTTTTTATTCAAGCAGCTTGAAATAAAATAATAACCATAAATACATAAGTTATTATACAAATTCATAATTTTTTTGAAAGATTATTATTTTATTTATAAAATTTATATTTTTTCCCAAAAAAAAACACAAAATTCATAATTTTTTTTTCAGGTGGCTTGAAATTTGTTTTTCCAACTAACTTTTTTATTCAAGCGGCTTGAAATAAAATAATAATTATAAATACATAGGTTATTATACAAAATTCATAATTTTTTGAAAAATTATTATTTTATTTATAAAATTTATATTTTTTCCCCCAAAAAAAACACAAAATTCATAAATTTTTTTCAGGTGGTTTGAAATTTGTTTTTCCAACTAACTTTTTTATACAAGCAGCTTGAAATAAAATAATAACTATAAATACATAGGTTATTATACAAATTCATAATTTTTTTTGAAAGATTATTATTTTATTTATAAAATTTATATTTTTTCCCAAAAAAAAACACAAAATTCATAATTTTTTTTTCAGGTGGTTTAAAATTTGTTTTTCCAACTAACTCTCCATGAATTTTGTATAACAACCTATGTATTTATGGTTATCTTCTTTCAAGTCGCTTGAAAACAAAATTGCAATAAAATAATAAACAAGGTATATTTTAAATAATTGGCTTGACATTTTTTTTTTCAAGCGACTTGAAATAAAATAATAACTAAAAATACATCATTATTATATAAAATTCATAATTTTTTTTTTCAGGTGGCTTGAAATTTGTTTTTGCAACTAACTTTTTTTTTCAAGCGGCTTGAAATAAAATAATAATTATAAATACATAGGTTATTATACAAAATTCATAATTTTTTGAAAAATTATTATTTTATTTATAAAAATTATATTTTTTCCCTAAAAAAACACAAAATTTATAATTTTTTTTTTCAGGTGGCTTGAAATTTGTTTTTGTAACTAACTTTTTTTTTCAAGCGGCTTGAAATAAAATAATAACTATAAATACATAGGTTATTATACAAAATTCATAATTTTTTGAAAAATTATTATTTTATTTATAAAATTTATATTTTTTCCCCCAAAAAAAAAAACACAAAATTCATAAATTTTTTTCAGGTGGTTTGAAATTTGTTTTTTCAACTAACTTTTTTTTTTCAAGCGGCTTGAAATAAAATAATAAGTATAAATACATAGGTTATTATACAAAATCCATAATTTTTTGAAAAATTATTATTTTATTTATAAAATTTATATTTTTTCCCAAAAAAAAAACACAAAATTCATAATTTTTTTTTCAGGTGGTTTGAAATTTGTTTTTCCAACTAACTCTCCATGAATTTTGTATAACAACTTATGTATTTATGGTTATATTCTTTCAAGTCGCTTGAAAACAAAATTGCAATAAAAAAATAACAAGGTATATTTTAAATAATTGGCTTGACATTTTTTGTTTCAAGCGACTTGAAATAAAATAATAACTAAAAATACATCGATTGTTATACAAACTTTATAATTTTTTTTCCAGCAAATTTTTTTTCAAGCGGCTTGAAATGAAATAATAACTATAAATACATAGGTTATTATACAAAATTCATAATTTTTTGAAAAAAAAAATTAAGGATTTTGTATAATAACCCATGTATTTTTAGTCGCTTGCAATAAAATTACTATAAATACAATGTATTTTTAGTTATTATTTCATTTATATTTTTTTATTCAGAAAAAAATTATGAATTTTGTATAATAACCCATGTATTTATGGTTATCTTATTTCAAGTCGCTTGAAAAAAAAAATTGCAATAAAATAATAACTAAAAATACATGGCTGAAAAAAAATATGAATTTTGTATAATATTCCATGTATATATATTTAGTCATTACTTTATTTATAAATTTTTTTTATTCAGGAAAAAAATTATTAATTTTGTATAATAACACATCTATTTTTGGTTATCTTCTTTCAAGTCGCTTAAAAATAAATTGCAATAAAATAATAACAAAAAATATATGGGTTATTATACAAAATCCTGATTTTTTTTAAATTATGAATTTTGTATAATAACCTATGTATTTATAGTTATTATTTTATTTCAAGTCGCTTGAAAAAAATACTTTATTGGAAAAACAAATTTCAAGCCACCTGAAAAAGAATTATGAATTTTGTGTTTTTTTTTTGGAAAAAAAGAAATATATATTTTATAAATAAAATAATAACTAAAAATACATAGATTATTTTATACAAAATTAATAATTTGTTTGAAAACAAAAATGTATTTTATGTTTATGTTTTGCATATCTTGAACTAATTGAACATATTGTTGCTTTAGTTTTACTATTTTATATTCTAGTGAATCCAGCAATATTCTAGTCGACTGTGGTGAAGGCACCTACGGGCAGATTGTGCGATTTTTCGGCGATGAAGCTTCCAAACAAATGTTGGCCAACACCGACGCTGTATATATATCACACTTGCACGCGGACCACCATATAGGACTCATAGGTTTTCTGCAAGGCCGGCGTAAGGCTAGACAACTACTAAACCTACCGCCCAAACCTGTTTATTTATTGGCGCCGCTGCAGATACTCAGCTGGCTCAGTTTTTACGATCTATGCTTTGAGAACATTGCGTCCGAGTTTGAACTTGTACCCAATGGAGACTTGGTGAGTATAAATCAAGAATGAACAACTTTTTTTTTATAACAGGCCAGCTATACATTTAAAAAATGTTGTGTAAATACAAACAATGAATGATGAATTGAAATAATTAATCCAAAATAACACCTAGTATACAAAATTACAAAAATTATGTCAGTATCCTCACCCACATATTCACTTCGCCTTCTACTGTAAGGTGTAGGCATATGCTTTCTACTATAAAGTGTAGACATATACCTTCTACTATAAGGTGTATGCATATGCTTTATAGCATAAAGTGTAGACATATGCCTTCTACTAGAAGATGTAGTCATATGCTTTCTAGCATAAAGTGTAGACATATGCTTTCTACCATAAAGTGTAGACATATGCCTCCTACCATAACGTGTATGCATATGCTTTCTACCATAAAGTGTAGACATATGCCTTCTACCATAAAGTGTAAACATATGCTTTCTACCATAAGATGTAGGCATATGCTTTCTACCATAAGGTGTAGGCATATGCTTTCTACCATAAAGTGTAGACATATGCCTTCTGCTAGAAGATGTAGTCATATGTTTTCTAGCATAAAGTGTAGACATATGCTTTCTACTATAAAGTGTAGACATATGCCTCCTACCATAAAATGTAGGCATATGCTTTTTACCATAAAGTGTAGACATATGTCTTCTACCATAAGTTGTGGGCATATGCTTCCTACCATAAGGTGTAGGCATATGCTTTATACCATAAAGTCTAGACATATGCCTTCTACTAGAAGATGTAGTCATAAGCTTTCTAGCATAAAGTGTAGACATATGCTTTCCACCATAAAGTGTAGACATATGCCTCCTACCATAACGTGTAGGCATATGCTTTCTACCATAAAGTGTAAACATATGCCTTCTACCATAAAGTGTAGACATATGCTTTCTACCATAAAGTGTAGACATATGCCTTCTACCATAAAGTGTAGACATATGCCTTCTACCATAAGATGTAGGCATATGCTTTATACCATAAAGTCTAGACATATGCCTTCTACTAGAAGATGTAGTCATAAGCTTTCTAGCATAAAGTGTAGACATATGCTTTCTACCATAAAGTGTAGACATATGCCTGCTACCATAAAGTGTAGGCATATGCTTTCTACCATAAAGTGTAGACATATGCCTTCTACCATAAGATGTAGGCATATGCTTTCTACCATAAGGTGTAGGCATATGCTTTATACCATAAAGTGTAGACATATGCCTTCTACTAGAAGATGTAGTCATATGCTTTCTACCATAAAGTGTAGACATATGCTTTCTACCATAAGGTGTAGGCATATACCTCCTACTATAAAGTGTAGGCATATGCCTTCTACCATGAGGTGTAGACATATGCCTTCTACCATAAGGTGTAGGTGTAGTTGGGTTGGAATGAGGCTGTACATTTTTTGAAAGGGTCGCATTAATATTGTTGAAGGGCCCATGCGGCCCGCGGGTTGCTCATCTTCTGGTATAAATGAACTAATCACGAAACTATTCAATTTCGCTATAATTTATATTACAGTTAAGTGATGCGGCTAGTATTAGACCGGAAATCAAGACGAATCTTCTCAGTACACTCAATATGTCGAATATAGACACCTGCTACGTGCGACATTGCCCCAATGCATTTGGCGTCACCTTTACACATAAATTAGGTTTCAAAATTACCTACAGTGGGGATACGATGCCGTGTGACAACTTGGTAACTTTAGGTATGTCTAGTAGTCTAGGTTTTTACCATAACTTCAGTATATTTTCACAATTTACAGTTAGGAGTAGTGATGGAGGGATTTCGAGAACCGAGAACAGCTGTTCTCGATTCTTAAGTGTGATTGCTAATTGATGTGGTGCCGCCAGATGGCGTTTAACTCTCCTCCTAGGGGGTTAGTTGTATAATTTTAGTTATTACTCATGTTAATCATATTATATAACATTATAAATTCTCTGTAGGCATGAATAGTGATTTGCTGATACATGAGGCAACGATGGAGGACGAATTAGCGCATGAGGCCATTGTGAAAATGCACTCGACCACCAGTCAGGCCATCGACATTGGCAACAAGATGAGGGCGAAGTACATTCTGCTCACACATTTCAGTCAACGGTACGCCAAGTTGCCACGGTTTAATTCGAACTTCAAGGACAACATTGGAATTGCTTTTGATAATATGAGAGTAAGTCTGACAGCCATCTAACATGTTTCCAGTGTAATTTTGGAGCCATAAACATGTTTTTCACTCCCTCACAAGAAAAACACCACTCTCTCTCTATTGCATAATTTTCCTCGAGAATCTTTGTAGTCCATTTGCAGCTGTTTTTTGTTGAGGACTTCTGTAGAACTTCTATGTAACATCTCATATGGGTGTGCATTGCTAATTGGTGTGGTGCAGCCAGATGGCGTTTAACTTTCCTCCTAGGGGGTTAGTTCTATCAACTTCTATGTAATTATACTCAATTTCTGTGTGAGTGATGCTATGTGGTCAGTCCATTTTTTGAAAGAGTGATGCTATGTGGTCAGTCCATTTTAGATGATTATCAATTTTTATTCCTTAAGTAATCTACACAATTAATAAAAATTGATAATAATCTAAATGGAATTTATATAATATTAAAATTTTGTTTTAAGGTAAAATTAGATGAACTACCTCTCATTCCACTATTGTATCCCGCATTGCGGTCGATGTTCGCTGAACACTATGAGGAGCTTGAACAGAAATCTATCAAACGGCAGTTGCGACTGGAGAGGGAACGCGCGATATCTGCTGATCGCAACAGTAATATTAAATCAAGCGTTGATGTAAAAACGAACAAACCCTCCACGCCAGCCGTTGCGAAACAAACAACGTGAGCTACAAGCTGTTACAATTCGAATTTTCATGGGAAGTACATGGCGAGTGTTATGACTGATATATTTTTATAATATTGTTGAAATGGATATTATTGTTAACGGCGGGAGTTGTAATGACAAAAGTATATGAAACAAAAAAAAAAGTGAAAATAGTTTCTGTTTTCAACAAACTACCTCTTGTATTCACCATAAATGTCTCAATGGCTATTGAACCCTTAAGTTGTTGTCATAATTCAAATGTCAACGGTTTTCGTCTAACTAGTGGGTAAACAGTTGATATTTGTCATTGTTTGATCAGCTGATTATATAAAAATTACACGATTTTGATTACTTGGACAATAATGCGTGGTTTTTAATAAACTTTTAATAAATAACTAGACAAATCTGGCACATATAGTCATGTATATGTAGAGAAAATACATTGAGATCACCCATTAGTTTTTAGTTCATTTTCTGCCACTAGATAGAGTACTGACTAGCTTGAATTGCCCATAGCAACAATAAATACATTATCTAGGGAATGTAGTTACTTTAGATTCGCTCTATTGGAAACACTGAATAATTAAACAAAAGGTGACATCAATGCTCCAATTGCAAAGGCTATTCAAGGTGTTTGACATTTGTTTTGGCATATTCTGTCACAATGACGTTTTCAATTTATCCATTCAATAGCTTGTGGGACATTTAAAGTTTATGGAATGTTGGTGAATAAGGGCATTAGGGACCTATACAGTTTATGGGATGTCAATGAATATGGACATTAGTTTGACAAATCATGAACAATTTCCTCAAGTTCTTTGGACTTGTACACTGTTTTACTGGTCAGAGTTTCCCCCTCTGGTCAATCAAGAACATTTTAATTCACACTTATAGTTTATTAATATTTCTTCTAAAATGTGAACATAATAGTTCATTAGTGTTTCTTCTAAAATGTGGATATAAAAGTATAATAATAATATATAGTATAATAATAATGTGGATATAAAATAAGAAATTTTATTTATTTTCGAAATTTCCATAGAATTGTTTATTTTATTTTACTTTTTAATCATAATTCTATTGTATTGTGAAGCATATTTCCACCATCTAAAGACAGAAAACCATTCTAAAACACTATATTAAGTTCAGAATGTTTATTCTGTACCTTGAAGCCGATCGGAATTTATATTTATATTCCGAAAGCCCCAAATGCTAAAGTAAACAACAGTTTCAATGTTGGCATTACTGAAGTTTGACAATTAGAACACTTAAAACACAAATTTAGTCACTTTTAGAATATTGTGTGATTGTTAATATACTGAATGAAGTAACAGTAGACGGCATGATTTAAAATTGTCGGCACGGTATCGTGTGGAGTGAAGTGAAATCAACTCTTGAATTTAACATTTTCGTCATCACTATTTCGCGCCCATCCCTGGTATGATTTCAACGTTTGCATGCAATATCCCTGTTTGGCTGTTAAATAGGTTGCATATATTGCGTAATTCAAATTTCGCGCGTAATAGAACTTCCGGTTATTATTTTAAAACGTAGTATTTTTAAAGCGATTTTAATATAAATAGCAACATTTATGTTATATTTAATTCATGTGGCTTAATTATTTATGTAGAATTATGTTTCTGTATGAGTTTTAGTTGTTTTCAGGTTGGTAATTATGCGAAGCGCATGCGTGTCATTTGACGTTCGTCACTCGAGTCGGCCATTAATTTCCGGTGCCCGCAAGTAACGCACGCGGACGACGGTTGTGTGTGTGTGTATGCGTGTGCGACCCCCACGTTAAAGCTGAGTGTGCGCGCGTGTGCGAGTGGCGAGAACGGTCGAATTCGCTGAGAGGCAGCCAGCCAGCAACCCCCCCGTGTGCGTGCGTGATGTCGAGCAACGCGGCTGCTGCGGCGACGGCGGCCCCGGACTGCTGGGAGAGCCAGGCGGACGCCGCGTCCGCGACCAGCTCGCCGACGCGGGACACGCCAGCACCACCGGCCGCCGCGGCGGAATCCGATATGTCCACCAAGTTCTCCACGTTGAACGTCAACGCGATGGAGTTCGTGCCTTCGTTCGGCAGCTTCACCGCCGCTGACGACGCGGATGACGACGACGAGGCGAAGACGGAGGAGAAGGAGAGCGTTGGCTCGCCGACGGTGGAGACGGACGGCGACTCGCCCGACCACCAGCCGATCCTGAACGGTGAGTTTTCTTCGAGGGGGCGGCAGAGGTTATGAACCTCCCCACCACGCACGGCCACCACCGGCGGCGGCGGTTGTGACGCGGCGTGGAATTTGCCCCCGAACGGGGCAATGACACATTTTCTTTTGTTTCACCTCTATTTTTGTTTTACTGTTCACCACATTCTTGGAACATTCTTGATGTGTCATTCAAATCCAGTGGAATTAGACTATTGTAGGAAATTAAATGAATTAATTTGGGAAATTTGTACCATATGTGCCCCTCTCCACCTAATTACGTCACCAATTTTTTTAAATGCATACAAAAATATTATATACAAGTTGTACCTTTTGTTTGTTTAAACAAAAGGTACAGTAAACATATGGTACAGATTTCCAAAAAGAATGAATTTAATTTCCTACAATAGTTGAATTCCACTGGATTTGAATGAAACATCAAGAGTGTTCCAAGAATGTGGTGAAGTACAGTATGTACTGTACTTCACCACACTCTTGTGTAGGCAGTATTACACTAGCGTTCATGGAATGTGGAGCATCCTACAGTTGTTTATTTGGTTGCTATGGATAAAAGGCTGGTCTGGACTTGCAGCACAATACACAAAAACCACTAATAAGGCACCTTACACTATCATTATTACTGTCAATATTTTAGAATAATGACAGTATTACTGTACGATAATATGTTTAAAACATTCAGTATTCTATAATATTGTCAGTATTACTCATCATGTAAGGTATAATAATGATGTAATGAAGAGAATACTGATTTTTATCGGGATAATTGATTACTTGATAAATATTAAAGCAGGATTGAAGCAAATATTGGCAGTACTAGGATTGACAGTATTATTGACTGTGTAAGGTGCCTTAAAGCTATGTCCACTTTTGCTGAGACACTGCCTACACTTATATGTGTAAAACACTTTTATTTTGCATATCTATTACTGAATATTATTGTATAATACTTTCACTTTACTCATATCTTTGGGGGAATAACTGGAAAGGTTTTACATGTGTACCTTCAAATCTACAGAAATAATATGAATTATATTATTATTTCTGTAGACTTGAAGGTATATAATTATTCAATCATGTCTGTTGTAATACTGGCTACTTACTCCATACATTTTACCCATTCAGATACATTTTATGACCACATTAGGGCCCTGTCTGTTTGGCTACTAGTCACTACTACATGCTGACATTATGCTCATACTAATAGTACAGTGTGACATTAGCATATGCCACTACTAGTCACTAGTAGTATCCAAATGGACACAACCTGGGATGCCTAAAAGTATGATGTTAGCATATGCCACTACTAGTCACTAGTAGTATCCAAACGGACACAGCCTGGGATGCCTAAAAGTATGACATTAGCATATGCCACTACTAGTCACTAGTAGTATCCAAATGTACACAGCCTGGGATGCCTAAAAGTATGACGTTAGCATATGCCACTACTAGTCACTAGTAGTATTCAAATGGACACAGTCTGGGCTGCCTAAAAGTACCTATGATTGGTGTCAACAATTAATATTGTACAGCCTTAGATAAAATTTAAATTAGGGCACATTTTAAACAATTACATATAAAATATTATGCTTTCTCCTTATGGAGTGATTTACAACTCCAGCGTTTTGCTGCCACCACCTCAGGAATGAGGAAAACCCTTACAAGTTTAAAAATATTTTCATGTATAATGGTTGAACAATTATTTATAATAATAGTACACAGTACACATGTGGTGTATCCTGGTCCTGCTCCACCCTCTTCTGGTTATGTAGATTGAGAGGTTTTCCTGCACTTGTCATTTCATACAACCAGGGTTGTATGCGCTCTCAGTCATTCTACAACTCCAGCATTTTGCTACCACCACCTCAGGATTGAGGAAAACCCTTACAAGTTCAAAATGTTTTAATGTATAATGGTTCAACGATTATTTATAATGATAGTACACAATACACATGGGGTGTATTCTTGTCCTCCCTGTTCCATCTTCTCCTAGTTATGTAACTTGGGAAGGTTTCCCTGAACTTGTCCTTCCACATAACCAGGGTTGTATGAGCTCTCAGTTGTTGAGCCTTTCTTGTATTTTCTTTATCTACTCTCTGCCCTACTCTTACATTTCATTCACACCAGTCTCCCTTCCCTAACTCCTGCAATATATCCTTAAACTTCTCTTCCCTCCCACTACATGCTCATCTGATAAGTTTCCTGCAGGATTTTATCCCACTCTTGCAATCCTCACACTTCCACTCCATACAACATTATTGGCTACACAGACATATACTATTTCTAGATTACCATCCCACCTCCTCTCCCATTTTCTCTTCACTATCCCACATTCTCTCCCATTTTCTCTTCTTCATCCCACATTTTCTCTTCATCATCCCACATTTTCTCTTCACCATCCCACCTCCTCTCCCATTTTCTCTTCACCATCCCACATCCTCTCCCATTTTCTCTTCACCATCCCACTTCCTCTCCCATTTTCTCTTCACCATCCCACCTTCATTCCCATTTTCTCTTCACCATCCCACCTTCTCTCTCATTTTCTCTTCACCATCCCACCTCCTCTCCCATTTTCTCTTCACCTTCCCACCTCTCCCATTTTCTCTTCACCATCCCACCTCCTCCCATTTTCTCTTCACCATCCCACCTCCTCTCCCATTTTCCCTTCATCATCCCACCTCCTCTCCCATCTTCTCTTCACTATCCCACCTCCTCTCCCATTTTTTCTTCACCATCCCACCTTCTCTCCCATTTTCTCTTCACCATCCCACCTTCTCTCCCACTTTCTCTTCACCATCCCACCTCCTCTCCCATTTTCTCTTCACCATCCCACCTCCTCTCCCATTTTCTCTTCACCATCCCACCTCCTCCCATTTTCTCTTCACCATCCCACCTCCTCTCCCATTTTCCCTTCATCATCCCACCTCCTCTTCCATCTTCTCTTCACTATCCCACCTCCTCTCCCATTTTCTCTTCACCATCCCACCTTCTCTCCCATTTTCTCTTCACCATCCCACTTTCTCTTCACCATCCCACCTTCTCTCCCACTTTCTCTTCACCATCCCACCTTCTCTCCCACTTTCTCTTCACCATCCCACCTCCTCTCCCATTTTCTCTTCACCATCCCACCTCCTCCCATTTTCTCTTCACCATCCCACCTCCTCTCCCATTTTCCCTTCATCATCCCACCTCCTCTCCCATCTTCTCTTCACTATCCCACCTCCTCTCCCATTTTCCCTTCATCATCCCACCTCCTCTCCCATCTTCTCTTCACTATCCCACCTCCTCTCCCATTTTCTCTTCACCATCCCACCTCCTCTCCCATTTTCTCTTCACCATCCTACCTCCTCTCCCATTTTCTCTTCACCATCCCACCTCCTCTCCCATTTTCTCTTCACCATCCCACCTCCTCTCCCATTTTCTCTTCACCATCCCACATCCTCTCCCATTTTCTCTTCATCATCCCACCTCCTCTCCCATTTTCTCTTCACCATCCCACCTCCTCTCGCATTTTCTCTTCACCATCCCACCTTCTCTCCCATTTTCTCTTCACCATCACCCAAACCATTCTCACCTTTAAATTGTGGGGTAGATGTTAAATTACAAATAATGTGATAAAAGTGATGGTGTTTCTTGTGACACAAGAGTTAGTTTCATCAATCATTCCTATTAAAACGTACCTCATCACTTTCAGCACAGCCACTGAACCTACACTCATTATATTTATTTCCTGCAGTACAATATATCTTGTGGTTTCTCCACAGCTAGTACTACAGTAACTACAGTATTTTAAATCATTACTTCAAATACTGTAGTTGAACCCTGTAAACCTCTTGAACTTCGTTCATACCATATACTACAACATTGTACAGTTAATTGGGTAAAAGAGGAACTAATGCCTGTATTCACCAACATCCCATAAACTTTATAGAAGGTCCCATAAGCTATTAAATGGATACATTGATAATGTCGTTGTGACAGAATATGCCAAAACAAATGTCAAACACCTTGAATAGCACTTGTGATTGGAGCTTTGATGATACCTTTTGTTTAATTATTCAGTGTTTGCAATAGAGAGAATCTAAAGTAACTACATTCCCTAGATAATGTATTTATTGTTGCTATAACAACGAATACTTATGGGTTCAATAGCTATTGATAGATTTATGGATTTTTTTCAGTGTTTTCAGTAGAGGGAATCTAAAGCAACTACATTCCCTAGATCATGTATTTATTGTTGTTATAACAATGAATACTTATGGTTTCAATAGCTATTGATAGATTTATAGAAAAATATTGGTGAATATGGGGGTAAATGTTTTTGCATATTAATATCTGAGATATGATTAATGTATAAACAATAAAATAAATAAATAAAATTTGCTCTATATAAGAATTTTGTTATAAGTATATATAATAAATAGTTGAAAGTATTGACAGGTCTTAAGATATATAATAAATAGTTGAAAGTTTTGACAGGTCTTAAGATATATTAATTGGTTAGACAATGTAATTGACTGTAGTAAGTTAGAAAATTGATTAAACTAATGCTCATTCTTGTTAATTTATCTTACAGGCACAGGAACAGAAGGTGCAGAAAGATTGGATGTGAAGGAACCTCCACCCATTCCTCCGGCAGATGGAGACGCATCTCCTGGGGATGGTGGGACTTGGGAGGATGTAGCAGAAGACAATGATCCAATACTCACACCTGAGGGGGATGATGAGGAGCCATCTTCAGAGGAAGCACCAAAGGTAAGAGTGAATGAGTCAAATACTATATGCAGAGGTGTACCTAGGGTAAATGGCGCTTATGGCAAACACCGATCTTGTCCGACCATCCGCCAATAGGTTTTTTTTCCTGAAGGGTCCGGTTTCGCTGTAGCATCCCACTGCACTGTGGCCACGGTTGGCCTATAGTGCTCCCCCATAACTATCCCTCATTCATGACCTCTGTGTCTTCAATGAAGTCCAGAAGTCTCATGAATGGGTGAGCTTGGGGCTCTTTTAGGTTCATTCATGTTGAACCAAAGAGCTTTTTCCTGCCTGAGTTGAATGCCTCGCAGCTAGTTATTACATGTAGTGGGGTTTCTCTTGAAATCCAATAGGTTGCTTTCGTTTTATTTTCTAAAAAACAGTTTTTCGTGCCCCTTTTCAGTGGCGCCCAGGACATGTGTCCAGCCTGCCATACCCTAGTTACACCTCTGACTATATGCCAATCTCAATTGATTTGGTAGTTTGAAGACAGGAATAAATCAGAAAAAATCAAATTTGTTCAAAATTGAAGGAAACTCGGAGCTAGCTCCAAGTTTCCTTCAATCTTCTTCACTCTCACCTTTTCTAAACTTGATGACCAACCATTAAATTACTTTTTTGGTGATTTATTAAAAGTTTATTTTCTATGCACCAAATATTTAAGCCTTTATTAGCTAATAAATATTCCTACAGTTGTAGTCCTACAAGGCAACACTATAAGCCCCACTCTCTTTTTAATCCATGCCAAAGATGTGCCAGAGCTCATCAAAACTCTCACACCTGAGGGGGATGATGAGCAAGGCTTGCTTGTAGTGCTGTTAAGTTTTTGGAGTAGAGTCAGAATTTTGATGAGCTCTCTTGGCACATCTTTCACATGTATTAGAATGAGGGTGGAGCTTATAGTGTTGTCTTGTAGGACTAACTGATTTTGGGGAATATTAGCTAATAGTTCCTTCCCATTGTCAATTCTTATGAAGTTTGTGGCTAGCATTCTTCATATAAAGTGAAATGGATAGTCTAGTTCTGAATTTCAGTGTCAAGGGTAGTTAAAATGGAAGATTAATCACCACTTATGAATATGTTTCTTCAGTTTTGTTGCCTTTATTTGGTGGATTGTATTATGTTTTTACTTTCCAAATAAAGAAATTGAAAATATTGTTATTAATAATATTTTCAACTTCTTTTTTATTTGGAAAGTAAAAACATAAAACAATCCACCAAATAAAGTCAAAAATCTGAAGAAACTTGGAAACTGTATGCCTAAGTAATTGCATTGACCACTATGTATCTAAAAATACAATATTGATATGAAATAGGTTCAAAGTAGACCTAACCAGTTTATTTTTATGGCCTCTTGCATAATTTTGCAAAAATCTTGTTTATGATACATTAGAAAAACAAACCCATTGTTGCTATCAATTAGCATTCATTATATATATATATATATATATATATATATATATATATATATATATAATATAAAATATAAACTAATATTATTATAATCTCCAGACGTGTAAAATTGACAAAACAATTATCGTCGCACATTCTATTTTTAATTGGGAAAAAATATTTTAGCGAGCGATTACGTTTTTAAAACTACCGTTCGCTCGATCTGGTTAGGATTGTTTGACCTCACCGGTGCTGGTTAGGTCCGTTCAGAAAATAACTGGAAAAAACTAGTATTCGCTAGCTTTAAAAAAGTTTTTATGCCTGCCGATTGGAACAAGGACTTGCTTTTGTGTAAAATATATCGCACTGTGTGAGTAAATGTGTGTGCGTGGATGTGCGGTTAGTTCGCCGCGCTGGATTGATAGTGAAAAATAAATTCTCCATTCTCCATATGGTTGCGGACAGCGGGAGAGCGCAACACGTGCGATGAGAGACGATTTAGTAGTAAGAATCAGACATTATTTATAGAATTCTCAGGATAGCAAAAAATAATTCGATTCGATTGTTAAGTTTTTCAAATAAAATTAATGTTTAAAAAACTAAAAGAATGTTAATAGTAATTATTTATTCATATATTCTTCATATAAATTCAGTACAACTTTATTTTTCAAATACAAATTTTATATGGCGAATATATGAATATTATATATTTTGTCAATAATAAAGAACTGTTGAAGCCACATGGAGTCAGCAGCCTAGTTTAGTCCATTTCCCTGACCTAGGTAGCGTTACACCTGTGGCAGATTATAAGATGTGGCGATGGCTGTGATGGAAACGCCGTTCTGGTGCTGAAATCAACTGGTCTCATCATGTCATGTCTGTCTTGAGAGTTGCCCATGCCGGTTTTCAAAACCTTTGGGCTTAGTATTTAGAACAAACACTTCATATTATTATTATTATACATCTAGCTGGAAGTTATACTAACTAGTATATTTTCAGCCCATCAAATACTCAAACTGTTTGGTCTGTAACCCCTTTTTGCACTTAAACTTTTGACTCGCCAGGATTAAAATTTGTAGGAGTTAATTTCTTTCCATTGAAACACTCATAATTTTGATTAATAACAGATATATTTTTTAGCATTAAAAATTAATAAAGCCGCTTTTGTTTATCATAATGTGATGAAATAAGACAAAAATCTTATTTCATCTCATTTAGTCCCATTTTTTTTAAAATTCAGCCTTGCATATCCTCATTTTCCCTTATATTGTCTTATTTACCTATTGCTACACAATAAAATCAAAATATAATAGAAAGAAGAATAAAACATCTCATTTTGTTCTATTTTACCTCATTTTGTCTCATCCACCCTCATTTAGCTTCATTTGTTTTCCATTTCATCTCATTTTTTTCTAGAAAGTCATATTTCATCTCATTTAGTCCCATTTTACTTCATTTTCATCCAGCCTCAGTTAGCCTTATTAGGCCAAAACAAAAGTCCTTTTTCATCTCATTTTGTCTTATCCAGCCTCATTTAGCTTCATTTGTTTTTCCATTTCATCTAATTTTTTTTGTAATTTAGCCTTGCATAGCCTCATTTTCCTTTATATTGTCTTATTTACCTATTACTAAACAATAAAATCAAAATTGAATAGAAAGAAGAATAAAACAAAACAAAAGTCTTATTTCATCTCATTTTGTCTCATCCAGTCTCATTTAGCTTAATTTGTTTTTCCATTCATCTAATTTTTTTTAATTTAGCCTCGCATAGCCTCATTTTCCCTTATATTGTCTTATTTACCTATTACTAAACAATAAAATCAAAATAGAATAGAAAGAAGAATAAAATAGAACAAAAGTTTTATTTCATCTCATTTTGTCTCATCCAGTCTCATTTAACTTCATTTGTTTTTCCATTTCATCTATTTTTTTTAAATTTAGACTCGCATAGCCTCATTTTCCCTTATATTGTCTTATTTACCTATTATTAAACAATAAAATCAGAATAGAAAGAAGAATAAAACAGAACAAAAGTCTTATTTCATCTCATTTTGTCTCATCCAGTCTCATTTAGCTTCATTTGTTTTTCCATTTCATCTAATTTTTTTAAATTTAGCCTTGCATAGCCTCATTTTCCCTTATATTGTCTTATTTACCTATTACTAAACAATAAAATCAGATTAGGATACAAAAAAGAATGAAACAGAACAATAGTCTTTTTTCATCTCATTTTGTCACATTTTACCTCATTTTGTCTCATCCAGCCTTAGTTCGCCTCATTTAGCTAAGACAAAAGTCTTATTTGCTTCATTTTATCCCATTTTACCTCATTTTGTCTCATCCAGCCTTCTATTTCTTACAATTCTTTATATACTAGTTATTTTTGTATTAATTAATTTTGATTTGTTGTTGTAGTATTAATTAGTTTTGTTTTCTTGTTGTTGTTGTATTAATTAGTTTTGTTTTGTTGTTGTTGTTGTAGGTGTCGAAGAAGAAGTCTCCCAAAACGGAGGAGGCGGCCAAAAATAAGAAAGAGCACGTGAATGTAGTGTTCATCGGACACGTCGACGCTGGCAAGTCGACGATCGGTGGCCAGATCATGGCTCTCACGGGCATGGTGGACAAGCGCACGCTGGAAAAGTACGAGCGGGAGGCGCGCGAGAAGAGCAGAGAATCGTGGTACTTGTCGTGGGCGTTGGACACCAATCAAGAAGGTACAAAAAAAGTTTGACTTCTCCACATTATGGTATTTTTAACAGCTACAAAATATTTTCCCAACACCAGCTATTTTTGGAACCAATGCTATAGGGAAGATATGGTAAATGAAGAAATGTGATGTAACATTTACCTGGGAAGAAATATCAAACAAAATTTTGTAAGTGTTTAATATCACTTACAAAATTTTGTATCCCGGAATTTTGTTTAAAGACGTCCATATATCCAAACGCACACACATCATTTCAAAATAGTCTATTTCGACTATATTAGACACAAAATTTAAGAAATTTCTCAAAAATTTGCTTTCATTTGGTTTGATATTATTCGATTTGTTGTTATTTGATTTAATGGTATCCTATTTGATCTTAATTTATCTTTACTTTGGCTTTATTTTGTCCCATTCATCTCATTTTGACCCATCCGGCCTCATTTTGTCTAATTTGACCCTAAATAACCGCATTTTGCCTTGTTTGGTCTTAATTGTCTCATATTATCTTATACTGTCTAAAATAGTATGAGACTGTATAAAATAGTATGAGACAGTATAAAATAGTATGAGACAGTATAAAATAGTATGAGACAGTATAAAATAGTATGAGACAGTATAAAATAGTATGAGATAGTATAAAATAGTATGAGACAGTATAGAATAGTATGAGACAGTATGAAATAATATGAGATAGTATAAAATAATATGAGACAGTAGGAAATAATATGAGACAGTATGAAATAATATGAGACAGTATGAAATAATATGACACAGTATGAAATAATATGAGACAGTATGAAATAATATGAGACAGTATGAAATAATATGAAACTGTATGAAATAATATGAGACAGTATGAAATAATATGAGACAGTATAAAATAATATGAGACAGTATGAAATAATATGAGACAGTATGAAATAATATGAGACAGTATGAAATAATATGAGACAGTATAAAATAATATGAGACAGTATGAAATAATATGAGACAGTATGAAATAATATGAGACAGTATGAAATAATATGAGACAGTATGAAATAATATGAGACAGTATGAAATAATATGAGACAGTATGAAATAATATGAGACAGTATGAAATAATATGAGACAGTATGAAATAATATGAGACAGTCTGAAATAATATGAGACAGTATGAAGTAATATGAGACCATATAAAATAATTTGAGACAGTATAAAATAATATGAGACAGTATAAAATAATATGAGACAGGATAAGATAATATGAGACAGTATAAGATAATATGAGACAATATAAGATAATATGAGACAGTATAAAATAATATGAGACAGTATAAAATAATATGAGACAGTATAAAATAATATGAGACAGTATAAGATAATATGAGACAGTATAAGATAATATGAGACAGTATAAGATAATATGAGACAATATAAGATAATATGAGACAGTATAAAATAATATGAGACAGTATAAAATAATATGAGACAGTATAAAATAATATGAGACAGTATAAGATAATATGAGATAGCATAAAATAAAATCTTATACTGTCTCTTATTTTCTTATACTGTCTCTTATTATCTTATACTGTCTCTTATTTTCTTATACTGTCTCTTATTATCTTATACTGTCTCTTATTATCCTATACTGTCTCTTATTATCCTATACTGTCTCTTATTATCTTATACTGTCTCTTATTATCTTATACTGTCTCTTATTATCTTATACTGTCTCTTATTATCTTATACTGTCTCTTATTATCTTATACTGTCTCTTATTATCCTATACTGTCTCTTATTATCTTATACTGTCTCTTATTATCTTATACTGTCTCTTATTATCTTATACTGTCTCTTATTATCTTATACTGTCTCTTATTATCTTATACTGTCTCTTATTATCTTATACTGTCTCTTATTATCTTATACTGTCTCTTATTTTCTTATACTGTCTCTTATTATCTTATACTGTCTCTTATTATCTTATACTGTCTCTTATTATCCTATACTGTCTCTTATTATCTTATACTGTCTCTTATTATCTTATACTGTCTCTTATTATCCTATACTGTCTCTTATTATCCTATGCTGTCTCTTATTATCCTATACTGTCTCTTATTATCCTATACTGTCTCTTATTATCCTATACTGTCTCTTATTATCCTATACTGTCTCTTATTATCCTGTACTGTCTCTTATTATCCTATACTGTCTCTTATTATCCTATACTGTCTCTTATTATCCTATACTGTCTCTTATTATCCTATACTGTCTCTTATTATCCTATACTGTTTCTTATTATCCTATACTGTCTCTTATTATCCTATACTGTCTCTTATTATCCTATGCTGTCTCTTATTATCTTATACTGTATACTGTTTCATATTATCTTATACTATCTCATATTATCTTATACTGTCTCATATTAGCTTATACTGTTTCATATTATCTTATACTGTCTGATATTATCTAATACTGTCTTTTTTTGTTATTTTTGCTAATTTCCGGCATGATTAATGTGTGATATAGTCATCACCAATGACGTCATACTTGACAACTGCGCCACCATTTCCCATCTTTTAACATCTAGTTGTGGATATTTCACTGTAAGATTTGTTCTCATTTTGAGATTGAAATTTAAATTACGAATATCCATATAATCTTCTTTTTTAGCCATGATTTTAGAAAAGAAGTTTGCACTACCAGCATATAACCCTTATTTACCATATTTTGTTTAGTAATTAAAACATTTTAAGCCACATGGAGTCAGCAGCCTAGTTTAGTCGACTACCATGACCTAGGTAGCGTTACACCTGTGGCAGATTATAAGATGTGGTGGCGGCCGTGATGGAAACACCGTTCTGGTGTTGAAATCAATTGGTTCCATCATGTCGTGTCTTTTGAGAGTTGTCCACGCTGATTTTGAAAGCGTCTGGACTTAGTATTTAGGACAAACATTTCATAATGCATGTAAAATATTTGCTTTTCTTATTTTATTCTTTAGTTATTATTTTAATTCTTTTTTGTTTTATTTATTTTATATTTAGTTATTATTTTAACTCTTTTTCGTTTTATTTATTTTATATTTAGTTATTATTTTAACTCTTTTTCATTTTATTTATTTTATATAAATCTAATCCAAGCTGATAAACTGTAATGTGATAACTAACATTTTATTCCATAGTTATTATTTTAAATCTTCTTCATTTGATTTATTTTATATAAATTTAATTCAAGCTGATAAACTGTAACGTGATAACTAACGGTATACTAAAGGTTCTATTTTGTTACAGAAAGGGACAAGGGAAAAACTGTGGAGGTGGGCCGTGCTTACTTCGAAACAGAGCGAAAACATTTTACCATTCTGGATGCTCCTGGGCACAAAAGTTTTGTTCCCAACATGATCAGTGGTGCTGCACAAGCTGATTTGGCCATTTTGGTAAGATTTTCTAATATATTTAGAAACCTAGTGTATTTAATAGCAAGATTATTTATGGTTTGTAGGCTATTCTAACGCCAGGTTTCTCCAACGAATCTTAAAGCTTATAACCACTTAAATTTTTATTCTGCTGCACCAAATATATGTAGATCTTACTTAATCTTACAATGTAAGCCCGTATTATCGTTTTAAGATCCGATTTTTGTTTGGTGTAACGCTTTAAGACACACCGTCTTATTATTAAGACGGTTTTAAACTAGTTAAGATTCGTTGGAGAAACCGGGCGTAAAAATTTCCACACGACAAATAAAGAGATAGCTTAAGAGGTGTATTTACTAATACACCTCTTAAGGTCGTTTTAGGCAAGGCAATTTCTTGGCTCAAAAGTTGTTCAAGAAATGAATTCATCTATCCTCCTCCTATACAATTTGTCCTTGACAAATAAAACGCGTTATATTTTCATTCAATCTACCATCCAATTCAATATTTCAAATAATTTGCTGTATGATACGAGACAATTTAGATTGTCTCGCATCTTGACTAACTTTTGAGTCAAGAAATTGTCTTATCTAAAACGATCTTTAAGATATCTACCAATTTTGATCTTGTTAGTATAGATCAGAAATTGAGTATTAATTTCCAGTGGTTTATATACATTGTTTAGATAAATAGATTTTTTATTTCCAAAGCAAATGTTTATTTTATAGTTCCCGCCAGATGACGTTCTGAATTACTATATAGACAGTAAGTTTCATTACTTAATTCCACAAGAAGTCAGCAACTGGGATTGAATATTATGATCCAAGTAGCGTTACACTAGTGGTAGATCAACCGGCGCGATTTAAAGCTTGATTTAAGCACCGTTCTGGTGCTGAAAATCAGTTCGTTTTGGTCGCGCCATGTCTTTTGAGAGTTGGCTCTTGGTCGCAAGCTGCCAACAGCCTTAGAATAAGGACGTACAGTATTTTAATGCGTTTTAAATTGTAATTTTAGTCCTCTACAGCATTTAATAAGAGAATTTGTGTTTATATCTAATTTTCTTTTTATCGTTACAGGTTATATCTGCCCGTAAAGGTGAATTCGAAACTGGCTTCGACCGGGGCGGGCAAACGCGCGAACACGCCATGCTGGCCAAAACGGCCGGCGTCAAACACATGGTGGTGCTGGTGAACAAAATGGACGACCCCACCGTCAACTGGGACGAGGGCCGGTACAACGAATGCAAGGACAAGATCCTGCCGTACCTCAAGAAGCTCGGCTTCAATCCGGCCAAGGACCTCAGCTTCCTGCCGTGCTCGGGCCAAACGGGCCAGGGCCTGAAGGAACAACTAGACGAAAAGGTAAATACAGATAGAAACATGTTTTGATGTCAGAGGGTCACTGCTATCCGGCGCTTGCGCGAAAACAAAAGCCACATGGAGTCAGCAGCCTAGTATTGTCCATTTAATGACCTGGGTAGCGTTACACCTGTGGCAGATTATAGGGCGCGGCGATAGGCCTGATCAGGCAGCATCGTTTTGGTGTTGCATGATGGAAGGTTCACGTCGAGCCATGTCCTTGGAGTTTGTTGTATGTATTTGATTTTTGATTTGATACAACCTTGGATAAGGACGCACATTGTATTACTTGTACTAGATTCGTTAACTTGAACAAGTTTTATTATTCATTAATAATAAGCTTATATAACATGGCGCAGTCGGTAGGATGCAGAGTTAGTGGAGTTTGTTGTATGTATTTGATTTTTGCTTTGATACAACCTTGGATAAGGATGCACATTATGTTACTTGTATTAGATTCGTCAACTTGAACAAGTTTCATTAATCATTACTAATAAACATATATAACATGGCGCAGTCGGTAGGATGCAGTACATTAATTTATTAATTATAAATATTTAACAGGTGTATACATGGTAATTATTAATTGTTTGTGTCTCTAACAGGTGTGTCCATGGTAATTATTAATTATTTGTGTCTTTAACAGGTGTGTCCATGGTACAGGGGACAAGCCTTCATTCCGTTCATAGACGACTTGCCTTCATTAAACAGAAAACCTGACGGGCCCTTCATAATGCCTGTAGTGGATAAATACAAGGACATGGGCACGGTAGTGATGGGCAAAGTGGAGTCGGGCGAGTGTCGCAAGGGGATGAACTTGATGATTATGCCAAACAGGGTTTGTAAATCCCATAAAATATGTTTTATTTATTTGTAATCGTTGCGATATTTAGACGCCCGTGATAGTTGACCAGCTGTGGTCGGACGACGACGAAGTCAGCCAAGTAGTGCCCGGAGAGAACGTCAAAATCAAAGTGAAGGGCGTTGAGGAGGAGGACGTGTCGCCGGGCTTCGTGCTGTGCGACGCCTCCAACCCCATCCGCACGGGGCGCGTTTTTGACGCGCAGCTCGTCATCTTAGAACACAAGTCCATCATCTGCGCGGGGTACAGTGCGGTCATGCACATCCACTGCGCAGCTGAAGAAGTCACCGTTAAAGTAATATTAATCCTCTAATGTGAGTCACATGAGTAATTTATATATTGTTTGCAGGCCTTAATATGTTTGGTAGATAAGAAAACCGGGGAGAAGAGTAAAACGCGGCCGAGGTTCGTTAAACAGGATCAGGTGGCTATTATGAGGATAGAGTGTGCTGGTGTTATTTGTTTGGAATCGTTCAAATTGTTCCCACAAATGGGACGATTTACACTCAGAGATGAAAGTGAGTACACATAATATATAAGTTTCTACATTTTACTTTCAAAAACGTCTTGAAAAGATCATTTATATAATTTCTTTTTATGGAACATATTGATTATACATTATTGAGGCTTCTATCCAACTTTATATATTTACAGTAGAAAAGTAACAGGATAATTTGGTCTAAATTTTGGTTCTAGAAAAATATGATATGAAAAAGACAGCTTGAATTGCCCATAATCTAGTTATTTTAATAATACAAAGTTTTCAATAAAATAAAAATTTTGTTTGTTTCAGATAAGACTATTGCCATCGGTAAGGTACTCAAAGTGGTAGAGTAAGGTGTGTTACAGTAAAAAGACTATAGGCCGTAAGACATACTCTATTTACAAATAACACTCACACACATACACACACACGTCGTGCGAAGCCGAATGGACATGCTAAACAAAAACAAAAAAACAGACTAATCCGAAAATAAACATAACATAAAAAAAATCGTGTACAAGTATAAACGACGGGCGTGTATACTTATATACAGCTTTAGCTTTGATGACAAAAAAAAAACTACAGAAAAATACACGAGCATAAGAGAAATTAAGGGACGTAGCGGAATCGCTTCAGCCAACTCCCTAAAAAAAATAAACCCCTCCTTCACACCACCCCAATACACACACCACTTGTACAGTTGTTGAATACTTATTAGTTGAATTATTATTTTTTCTGTGCCCTTCCTACTTTAATAATTTAAAAACATATAAAAAAAAAGATTTAATAAGGTGTACTGGTCAATATACATTTTTATGTTTATTATTATTATATATATTATTTCATTTTTTTAATTGGTTACGATTATATATTATTTTAAGTTTTAACACACACACACAATTGCGATTAATATATTGTTTGTATATGAGAACCACCAGCACCAGCATTAAACAAATATCCTCCCTCCATGCACATTGTACACATAAGAGCCCCTTTTGAAGAAAAACTATCCATTGCTGAACTCTTTTAAAACTAAAAAAAAGAAACTAATAGTTGCAGCGGCCTATACAGTTTTTTTAAATTAATTAGTGACGCTTGGCGCGTGTGATGATTTCCTAGCGAGGAGGCCGAGCGTGAAAGATGTAGAGAAAGAGCGAGAGTGATAGAGGCATCCTTTTGTATATAAAAAAAGTTATTATTATTATTATTATTGGTGCGATCGATTGGATTGGGCAGAATAATTAAAACAAACAAAAACATAGGCTTATTTTGTATTATTACTATTATTATACGAGGAAACAAATGCGCAGACTATTTTTTTGGAATTCTTTTCTGTTGGATTAAGTTTGTGTTAGTGTTTATATATATTTGAGTAATTTGAGAGAAGAGAATGAGAGAGAAAAAGGAAGAGAATAATGTTGCTATCGATTTTATATATTCAATAAATTTAAAAATTGATTTCGAGGAGGTTTCATTGTATCAAATGTACAGTAGTTACTACACCCAGTTATTATCCTGCTTGATTTGTATTTTATAGAACTTAACTATACTTTCTTTTTGAGCTTCAGCCAATTAGGGACCAGTTTGAATCAAATTCCTGACCTCTGATGTACAAAAAGAAATCTGGAATATAAGGTTTTTTTGAAAGCGGCCGATTTTGACGTCATTTGTGCATCACAAAAATCGTTTTCAAGTATATGTAATTGAATAACTACATTATTCTTGTCAATTTATTGCATTTTTGCATTATATTGTGGTATTGAGTTGTGTTTGTGGAGCTACAAAATGCCAAAGAAGAATCCAATGAGTGCCATGAAGCAACCAATGAGATGCAAAACAAACAAAGGAGATGCAAAACGAACCAAGCAGATGCAAGATGAACTAAGGAGATGCAAGACAAACCAAGGAGTTTTTGACGTTTTTCTTGACATTTTTCACGTTTTTTGACATTTTTCACGTTTTTGACATTTTTTATATTGTTCACTTTTTTGACTTTTTTTTGACATTTTTCACGTTTTTGACATTTTTTATATTGTTCACTTTTTTGACTTTTTTTTTACATTTTTCAAGTTTTTGACATTTTTCACGTTTTGACGTTTTTTTTAAAATTTTTTACGTTTTTGACGCTTTTTTTTTAAATTTTCACGTTTTTGACGTTTTTTGACATTTTTCACGTTTTTTACGTTTTTTGACATTTTTCACGTTTTTTACGTTTTTTGACATTTTTCACGTTTTTTGAAATTTTTCACGTTTTTGACGTTTTTTTTTACCTTTTTTACGTTTTTGACTTTTTTTGACATTTTTCACGTTTTTGACGTTTTTTTTGACATTTTTCACGTTTTTGACGTTTTTCTTGACATTTTTCACGTTTTGTAGTTTATGATCATGTCAATGTGTTCGTTGGGAAATTGTTGTAGTAAACATCTTGTAGAGTTGGCTAGAGTAGAGTGAAGTCTTTCTACAGGAGCGTTTGAATTTGAATTTTTGACGTTTTGACATTTTTCACGTTTTTGACATTTTTCAAGTTTTTGACATTTTTCAAGTTTTTGACATTTTTCAAGTTTTTGACATTTTTCACGTATTGACGTTTTTTTGACATTTTTCACGTTTTTGAATTTTTTTGACATTTTTCACGTTTTTGACGTTCTTTTGATATTTATCACGTTTTTTTGACTTTTTTCACGTTTTTTGACATTTTCCACGTTTTTGACGTTTTTTTGACATTTTTTATATTGTTGACGTTTTTTTGACTTTTTCACGTTTTTTATGTATTTGAAATTTTTCACGTTTTGACGTTTTTTTTTTGACATTTTCCACGTTTTTGACATTTTTCTTCACATTTCAGACATTTTTCACGTTTTTGACGTTTTTTGACATTTTTCACATTTATCACGTTTTTGACGTTCTTTTGACATTTGTCACGTTTTTGACGTTTTTTGACATTTTTCACGTTTTTGTAGTTTTTTTTTTCGACATTTTTCACATTTTTGACGACTTTGACATTTTTCACGTTTTGACATTTTTCACGTTTTGACATTTTTCACGTTTTTGACGTTTTTTGACATTTTTTACGTTTTTGACGTTTTTTTTTTGACCTTTTTGACTGTTTTTGACGTTTTTTTTTTTACGTTTTTGACATTTTTCACGTTTTTTGACATTTTTCTTCACATTTCAGACATTTTTGACGTTTTTTGACATTTTTCACATTTATCACGTTTTTGACGTTCTTTTGACATTTTTCACGTTTTAGACGTTTTTTAACATTATTCACGTTTTTGTAGTTTTTTTTCGACATTTTTCACATTTTTGACGACTGACATTTTTCACGTTTTGACGTTTTTTGACATTTTTAACGTTTTTGACGTTTTTTGACATTTTTCACGTTTTTGTAGTTTTTTTTTTTACATTTTTCACGTTTTTTACGACTTTTTGACATTTTTCACGTTTTGACGTTTTTTGACATTTTTCACGTTTTTGACGTTTTTTTCGACATTTTTCACGTTTTTTTTTTTGACATTTTTCACGTTTTGACGTTTTTTGACATTTTTCATGCTTTTGACGTTTTTTGACAAACCGAGGCATTTTTGTATTATATCGTGGTATTGAATTGTGTTAGTGGAGTTACAAAATGACAAAGAAGAATTCAATGACTGCCATGAAGCACCCAACGAGATGCAAGGCGAACCAAGGAGATGCAAGATGAACCAAGGATATGTAAGACAAACCAAGACATTTTTGCATTATATTGTGGTATTGAATAATGTTTGTCGAACTACAAAATGACAAAGAAGAATCCAATGAGTGTAATGAAGCACCCAACGAGATGCAAAACAAACAACGGAGATGCAAGACGAATCAAGGAGATGCAAGACGAACCAAGAAGATGCACGACGAACCAAGGAGATGCAAGACGAACCCAGGAGAGGCAAGAAGCGCTAAGGATGGTCTAGAAGTAACAAGGAACCATAAGAAGGGCCAAATAATAAGAAATAAGGGAAAAGAGATGCAAGAAGAGCCAATGAGTTCCAATTAGAGTAATGAGGTTCAAGAAGAAGTATTCAGAATCAAAGAGAGGCAAGAAATGCCCCATGAGAGAAAAGAAGAGCTCATGAGAGACAAAAGGATCCCAAGTAGACGTAAGAGGCAATAAAAACCACTACGATGCAAGAAGCGCCAAAGGATCGGCTGCCAGATATAAGATGAGGCAAGGAGTGGGAGTGGTAAGATGAGTGTTTATAAAAGGAAAAATGATGCAAGAAGCGCCAAAGGATCGGCAGTCAGATTCAAGAAGGTGAAGCAAGGATAGACAAGAAGTGTTTATAAAAGGAAAAATGAGCCCGCAGAGAGGCAAGAAGAGTCCATTAGGCGCCAAGGAGAGGGAAGAAGGGACAAAGAAAGGCATGAAGAAGCGAGTAGCAACAAGAAAAAAACCACTATGATGCAAGAAGCGCCAAAGGATCGGCAGTCAGATTCAAGAAGGTGAAGCAAGGATAGACAAGAAGTGTTTATAAAAGGAAAAATGAGCCCGCAGAGAGGCAAGAAGAGTCCATTAGGCGCCAAGGGGAGGGAAGAAGGGACAAAGAAAGGCATGAAGAAGCGAATAGCAACAAGAAAAAAACCACTACGATGCAAGAAGCGCCAAAGGATCGGCTGCCAGATATAAGATGAGGCAAGGAGTGGGAGTGGTAAGATGAGTGTTTATAAAAGGAAAAATGATGCAAGAAGCGCCAAAGGATCGGCAGCCAGATTCAAGAAGGTGAAGCAAGGATAGACAAGAAGTGTTTATAAAAGGAAAGCAGCCAGATTCAAGAAGGTGAGGCAAGGATATTCAAGGAGTGTTTATAAAAGGAAACATGAGCCCGCAGAGAGGCAATAAGAGTCCATTAGGCGCCAAGGAGGGGGAAGAAGGGACAAAGAAAGGCATGAAGAAACGAGTAGCAACAAGAAGAAAACCACTACGATGCAAGAAGCGCCAAAGAATCGGCATCCAGATTCAAGAAGGTGAGGCAAGGATAAACAAGGAGTGTTTATAAAAGGAATAAGGAGCCTACAGAGAGGCAAGAAGAGTCCATTAGGCGCCAAGGAGAGGGAAGAAGGGACAAAGAAAGGCCTGAAGAAATGAGTAGCAACAAGAAGAAAACCACTACGATGCAAGAAGCGTCAAAGGATCGGCAGCCAGATTCAAGAAAGTGAAGCAAGGATAGACAAGAAGTGTTTATAAAAGGAAAAAGGAGCCTGCAGACAAGCAGGAAGAGTTCATTAGGCGCCCAGGAGAGGGAAGAAGGGACAAAGAAAGGCATGAAGAAACGACTAGCAACAAGAAGGAAACCACTACGATGCAAGAAGCGCCAAAGGATCGGCAGCCAAATTCAAGAAGGTGAGGCAAGGATAGACAAGGAGTGTTTATAAAGGAAAAAGGAGCCTACAGAGAGGCAAGAAGAGTCCATTAGGCGCCAAGGAGAGGGAAGAAGGGTCAAAGAAAGGCAAGAAGAAGAGCCCACAAGATGCAAGAAAATCCCAATAAAGGCGCTTTCTTTTAGCATGGTTTATCATTGCTAGTCGCCCCCGTGGCGTGCAGTATCGCTCAGGTCTTGCGGTCGTTGTAAGGGCCGAGGTCGAATAAGCCCCTACCAGCCCAGAGTGATAAACGAAAGGCACTTAAGTCGCACTAGAGCCAAGCAGGGGCAGGACGAGACAAAAGGGCCAAGGACAGGCAAGAATAGCCTAATGAGAGATAATAATAGCCTAATAAGAAGTAAGAAGAGGCATTAAGCGCGCAAGGAGAGGGAAGAAGTGCCAAACTGCAAAAACGAAGGGAAAGGACAGGCAAGAAGAGCTAATGAGATGCAATAAGAGTAATGAGTGCCAAGAAGAGAAATGCCCGATGAAAGAGAAGTGTCCAAGGGACGTCAAAAGGAGCAAAGGAAGGTAAGAAGAAACATGAAGAGGCAGTAAGAGCTACAGCGATACCAAGTGGCGCCAAAAGAAAGGGCAACCTGACGCACGCAAGAAAGGGTTGGGGTGCAATTCTCGTTTCGAACGTATTCGTTTAACTGTCCCTCCGAAAATCAAGATTTGAGTTCGTTCAATGATTGAATTTTGGATTATTACCCCCCGTATTCACCGATGTTCCATAAATCTATCAATAGCTATTGAACCCATAAGTATTCATTGTTATAGCAACAATAAATATAGTATCTAGAGAATGTAGTTACTTTAGATTCTCTCTATTGGAAACACTGAATAACTAAACAAAAGATGTCATCGAAGCTCTAATCTCAAGTGGTTTGACATTTTTTTTGGCATATTCTGTCACAATGACATTTTAAATGTATCCATTCAATAGCTTATAGGACCTATAAAGTTTATGGGATGTTGGTGACTACGGGCATGACCCCTGTACCTAACAACGTTCCATAAATGTATCAATAGCTATTGAATATTCGTTGTTATAGCAACTACAAATACATTATCTATGAAATGTAGTTACTTTAGATTCTCTCTATTGGAAACACTGAATAATTAAACAAAAGGTGTCATCAAAACTCCAATTGCAAGCCCTACTCAAGTTGTTTGACATTTGTTTTGGCATATTCTGTCACAATGACATTTTAAATATATCCATTCAATAGCTTATTGAATAGATAAATTGACAACGTTATTGTGACAGAATATGCCAAAACAAATCTCAAACACCTTGATTAGCGCATAGGGCTTTGGTGAATACGGGCATTAGTGATTTTTAATGCTAGTAAACCGAAATTTCTCATCATGTCTTGCCCGTATTTTGCCTAGCGACTTGTTGTCCGTATTTCGCCTAGGTGACAGTTGTCATGAATACGTTCAAAACGAGTGGTTTCAAGAATCACACCGCTGGTTAAAGAAACGAATGGCTGAATAAGAAGCTGATTATTTTAAAATACATAACAATTGTGTCGCCATCTATTGTAACTATATAACACTATTAATATTATTAAACAGCTACATTCACTTCAATCATTTGACATTTCTCAATTTTGACAGTTGAGTTTGCGTAGTCAGCGGGTGGTACAATCGGCTCTCCCCCTCTCACAAGTCGGCGTTTTGTTTTACGCTCATTAACCAAACATCAGCCGGTGTTAATTAGCCATCAGCAGTTGTGCGAGACGGTGAGTTTGTGTCTGTGTGGTTGAGTTGCGACCGGACGCGCTGTTATCGCTGTATCGCGATAACAGCGCGCTCGCTACATGCCGGCGCTTATTTTTAGCTGTGCACACGCCCATCACTGTTTTGTTTCGCAGCGTTTTGGTTGCTGAACATGTCCGGTGAAGGGGAAGTTTGCACGCCCGAGGGGGTTGAGCACGATGTGGAGAGCAGCTACAGGCCGCCGCCGGAGAAAACTATTGAGGAGATTTTGGCTGCGGATCAGGAGGATGAGAGTTTGAGGAAATATAAGGAGACTTTGTTGGGGCAGGCACAGACTGGTGTTGTGATTGTTGGTGAGTACTAAGTATAACACTTATTGATTACTTTATTATTATTAATTAGTACTTTAAGCTCACCTTGTGGTTAGCACTCTACAGTGTATTTCTATAATATATATTTATTTATAACTATGTAATGCTTTCTACTCACTGTTTCCTAAGGTTGACAATCTTATATTATTTTATACTAGCTGAAATTCCAGTTGCCCAACAAGGGATGGTTTTGTATGTAATTGTATCTTACAATGTTCAATACACAAATAATATTGAAAATTGTGTGTGTATTGAACATTGTAAGATACAATTACATACAAAACCATCCCTTGTTGGACAACTGGAATTTCAGCTAGTATAAAATAATATAAGATTGTCAACCTTAGGAAAAAGTGAGTAGAAAGCATTACATAGTTATAAATAAATATATATAAGTTGTTACGATTTCATTTGTAAAAAAACAAAACTTTACTTAAAACATTGCTATTACTTTAAAAAGTTGTTTTCATGGCCCTCTTGAAAATGTTTATAGGATTAGGCAGGGTAATTGTAAACAAAATTGCTATAATTCACTTTCTAATGCCTATATTCACCAATATCCCATAAACTTTATAAGCTGGATAGTTCTGGATAGTTGGCTGGAGGGTAGCATAGCTACAGACACTTAGGCCTCAAAATGGGCCCATTGTGAAACCTCCCTTTAAGGCTGCTCACTTGTCCCACCAGTCAATTTTTTGTGCAAGCTGCAAAACTCTGGCGGGTGAGGAGCTGACTTTATAAGCTACTGACCCCTATATTCACCAACATCCCATAAACTTTATAAGCTATTGACCCCTGTATTCACCAATGTTCCATAAATCTATCAATAGCTATTGAATCAATAAGTATTCATTGTTATAGCAACAATAAATGCATTATCTAGGGAATGTAGTTAGTTTATATTCTCTCTATTGGGAACACTGAATAATTAAACAAAAGGTGTCATCAAAGCTCTAATAGAAAGCACTATTCAAGGTGTTTGACATTTGTTTTGGCATATTCTGTCACAATGATGTTGTCAATTTATCCATTCAATAGTTTATGGGACCTATTAAGTTTATGGCATAACAGCCTCAATTTTATGGAAAAATTCATAGTTAATCATTTTAAAGTAAAGTACATTTAGAATCACCATTTTTGTATATAACCACTCAAGATATTGTATGAATTCATCCTCACTAGCTGAGCTATACTGATGAGATGTAACAAGATCGAAATCTAGATATGTAGATTACTAAAGGTCATTTTTGATTCAAAAGTTGTTCAAGAAATTAATTAATATATTCCCTAAGAAATTGTCTTGTTTAGTTGATGAATCTGAATGATACGAAACAAATTCTGATATAAGTTTTGGTCTGCGATCATGCATGTCCACATAAAATTTTCTCTTGAAAAATAGAACTCGTTTTATTTTCTATTCAATCTACAATTCAATTCAATATATCACACAATTTGCTGTATCATATGAGACAATTTAGATTGTCTCACATTTTGACTTAAGGTCGTTTTAGACAAGACAATTTTTTGACTCAAAAGTTAGTCAAGATGCGAGACAATCTAAATAAATTGTCTCGTATCATACAGCAAATTATTTGAAATATTGAATTGGATGGTAGATCTAATGGAAAAATATAACGCGTTATATTTGTCAAGGACTAATTGTATGGGAGGATGATATATACATTCATTTCTTGAACAACTTTTGAGATAAGAAATTGTCTTGTCTAAAACAACTTTAACTCTTGAGTCAAGAAATTGTCTTGTGTAAAACGACCTTAAGAGATGGTTTCACATATATATTGAATGAAATTATTGATTAATTCTGAATATATTTATAAATTGTGTGATTTATTAATTAAGACATCAGTCATTAATGCTACCAGTTGTATTGGTGATTCAAAATTTGTATATATTTAAACATTTTGTGAGTAAACATGCTTATAATTGATTATTCACTTAATAGTAATTAAATCAATTTCCCTATCTAATGACTAATGTTAATGATGTTATTTATTATCAATTATTATTCATACCACGTACACATATTATGAGTTTTGGAGATTTACACACATTGATAAAAAATATATCTAAATGTATTTTTCATTTGACAATGATCAATACTTTATTGAAACATGAATCAATAAAATATAAATATATTATCTAGTTGCCTTTTACCTTTCGGTGTAGGCTAATTCAATCATATTTAAAATTTCTCATACTACTAAATATTAGTTAATTTTCAATGTTGTTATTATTTTTAAAAATAGTCTCAATTACAGTGATTGTGAATACTTTTTGGTTTCTCATTAAACAAGAGTATAACACTTGAAAATACAAAAATGTTCCAAAATTTAACTAAATCACATGTTTAAAGCTTCATTTCCTACTATATTTTCATAGTACCATTCAAGTACTATATATCAAATTGAAGGTAATTTAATGTGGAATACAGTGATTGTGAATAGTTTTTGGTTTTTTATTAAACAAGATTATAAAACTTGAAAATACAAAAATTTTCCAAAATTTAACCAAAACACATGTTTGATGTTTCATTTCCTACTGAATTTTCATAGTACCATGCAAGTACTATATATCAAATCGAAGGTAATTTAATGTAGAATACAGTGATTGTGAATAGTTTTTGGTTTTCCATTAAACAAGATTATATAACTTGAAAATACAAAAATATTCCAAAATTTAACTAAATCACATGTTTGATGCTTCATTTCCTACAGTATTTTCATAGTACCATGCATGTACTATATATCAAATTGAAGGTAATTTAATGTGGAATACAGTGATTGCTAATAGTTTTTGGTTTTGCATTAAACAAGATTATAAAACTTGAAAATACAAAAATGTTCCAAAATTTAACCAAAACACATGTTTGATGCTTCATTTCCTACAGTATTTTCATAGTACCATGCAAGTACTATATATCAAATTGAAGGTAATTTAATGTAGAATACAGTGATTGTGAATAGTTTTTGGTTTTCCATTAAACAAGATTATATAACTTGAAAATACAAAAATATTCCAAAATTTAACTAAATCACATGTTTGATGCTTCATTTCCTACAGTATTTTCATAGTACCATGCAAGTACTATATATCAAATTGAAGGTAATTTAATGTGGAACACAGTGATTGCAAATAGTTTTTGGTTTTCCATTAAACAAGATTATAAAACTTGATAATACGAAAATATTCCAAAATTTAACCAAATCACATACTTGATGCTTCAATTCCTACAGTACTTTAATAGTACCATGCAAGTACTATATATCAAATTGAAGGTAATTTAATGTGGAATATAGTGATTGTGAATAATTTTTGGTTTTTCATTAAAAAATATTATAGAACTTGATAATACAAAAATTTAACCAAAACACATGTTTGATGCTTCATTTCTTACAGTATTATCATAGTACCATGCAAGTACTATATATCAATTAGTTATAATAAATAAATAAATATGTAGTCATTAAAACTTGAATTTTTGTTTATATTTTCAGAGGCGAATGACCCAAGACGTGTGCTAGTCAAAAAACTAGTCCTAGTTGTGGCGGGTCGCCCTGAAATCGCTCTGGATCTCACTGGTGATGTAAAACAGTTGAAGAACGAAACATTCGTCATCAAAGAGGGCGTGTCATACAAAATCCGCATTGAGTTTTTGGTGCAGCGCGAGATTGTGCACGGTTTGAAGTACGTGCAGAAAACGTACAGGCTGGGAGTGCCAGGTAAGATAGATAATGCCAGCCACATACATTTAGTACCTTTTATCAGCAGTTATAATTGATAACATTTTATATTTTGTTTTATGCTAATCTCATCAAGGATTGAATGATCCAGGTAATTTATAAATTAATCATCTAATGATAAAATATAAGTTCACTATCAACATTGCTATGTAAACAAATGAAAAATTAATACTGAGTCACATATCTGGTTTAGATACATAGATGATTTATTTCATAATTAGTAACTTGTTGCTAGTTATAATTATAAACAAGAGATTTATATCATATTATATTCTATAATAGTAGAATAAAAAAACTAATTAATTAAGGCTTGTATTTATGAAACAAATTAATTTTGATGGCTCATTTCCTATAGTACTTGCAAGTACCATGCAAGTAGTATATATCAAATTCATGGTAATTTAATGTAGAATACAGTGATTGTGAATAGCTTTTGGTTTTTCATTAAACTAGATTATAAAACTTGAAAATACAAAAATGTTCCAAAACATAACTAAATCACATGATTGGTGCTTCATTTCCTACAGTACTTTAATAGTATCATGCAAGTACTATATATCAAATTGAAGGTAATTTAATGTAGAACACAGTGATTGCAAATAGTTTTTGGTTTTTCATTAAACAAGATTATAAAACTTGAAAATACAGAAATGTTCCAAAATTTAACCGAAACACATGTTTGATGCTTCATTTCCTACAGTATATTCATAGTACCATGCAAGTACTATTTAACAAATTGAAGGTAATTTAATGTGGAATACAGTGATTGTGAATAGTTGTTGGTTTTTCATTAAACATGATTATAAAACTTGAAAATACAAAAATGTTCTAAAATTTAACTAAATCACATGTTTGATGCTTCATTTCCTACAGTATTTTCATAGTACCATGCAAGTACTATATATCAAATTGAAGGTAATTTAATGAAGAATACAGTGATTGTGAATAGTTTTTGGTTTTTCATTAAACAAGATTATAAAACTTGAAAATGCAATAATGTTCCAAAATTTAACCAAAAACACATGTTTGATGCTTCATTTCCTACAGTATTTTCATAGTACCATGCAAGTACTATATATCAAATTGAAGGTAATTTAATGAAGAATACAGTGATTGTGAATAGTTTTTGGTTTTTCATTAAACAAGATTATAAAACTTAAAAATACAAAAATGTTCCAAAATTTAATCAAAACACATGTTTGATGCTTCATTTCCTACAGTATTTTTATAGTACCATGCAAGTACTATATATCAAATTGAAGGCAATTTATTGATTGTGAATAGTTTTTGGTTTTTCATTAAACAAGATTTTAAAACTTGAAGATACAAAAATATTTCAAAATTTAACTAAATCACATGTTTGATGCTTCATTTCCTACAGTATTTTCATAGTACCATGCAAGTACTACATGTCAAATTCAAGGTAATTTAATGTAGAATACAGTGATTGCAAATAGTTTTTGGTTTTCCATTAAACAAGATTATAAAACTTGAAAATACAAAAATATTCCAAAATTTAACTAAATCACATGTTTGATGCTTCATTTCCTACAGAATTTTCATAGTACCATGCAAGTACTATATATCAAATTGAAGGTAATTTAATGTGGAATGCAGTGATTGTGAATAGTTTTCGGTTTTACATTAAACAAGATTATAAAACTTGAAAATACAAACATATTCCAAAATTTAACCAAAACACATGTTTGATGCTTCATTTCCTACAGTATTTTCATAGTACCATGCAAGTACTATATATCAAATTGAAGGTAATTTAATGTGGAATACAGTGATTGTGAATAGTTTTCGGTTTTACATTAAACAAGATTATAAAACTTGAAAATACAAAAGTGTTCCAAAATTTAACCAAATCACATGTTTAAAGTTTCATTTCCTACAGTATTTTCATAGTACCATGCAAGTACTATATATCAAATTGCAGGTAATTTAATGTAGAACACAGTGATTGCAAATAGTTTTTGGTTTTGCATTAAACAAGATTATAAAACTTGAAAATACAAAAATATTCCAAAATTTAACTAAATCACATGTTTGATGGTTGATTTCCTACAGTATTTTCATAGTACCATGCAAGTACTACATATCAAATTGAAGGTAATTTAATGTGGAATACAGTGATTGTGAATGGTTTTTGGTTTTTCATTAAACAAGATTATAAAACTTGAAAATACAAAAATATTCCAAAATTTAACCAAAACACATGTTTGATGCTTCATTTCCTACAATACTTTAATAGTATCATTGCAAGTACTATATATCAAATTGAAGGTAATTTAATGGGGAATATAGTGATTGCAAATAATTTTTGGTTTTCCATTAAACAAGATTATAAAACTTGAAAATACAAAAATGTTTCAAAATTTAAACAAAACACATGTTTGATGCTTCATTTCCCACAGTATTTTCATAGTACCATTGCAAGTACTATATATCAAATTGAAGGTAATTTAATGTGGAATACAGTAATTATGAATAGTTTTTGGTTTTCCATTAAACAATATTATAAAACTTGAAAATACAAAAATGTTCCAAAATTTAACCAAATCACATTTTTGATGCTTCATTTCCTACAATATTTTCATAGTACCATGCAAGTACTATATATCAAATTGAAGGTAATTTAATGTAGAATACAATGATTGTGAATAGTTTTTGGTTTTACATTAAACAAGATTATAAAACTTGAAAATACAAAAATATTCCAAAATTTAACTAAATCACATGTTTGATGCTTCATTTCCTACAGTACTTTAATAGTACCATGCAAGTACTATATATCAAATTGAAGGTAATTTAATGTAGAATACAGTGATTGCAAATAGTTTTTGGTTTTGCATTAAACAATATTCTAAAACTTGAAAATACAAAAATGTTCCAAAATTTAACCAAAACACATGTTTGATCCTTCATTTCCTACAGTATTTTCATAGTACCATGCAAGTACTATATATCAAATTGAAGGTAATTTAATGTAGAATACAGTGATTGTGAATAGTTTTTGGTTTTTCATTAAACAAGATGTTAAAACCTGAAAATACAAAAATATTCCAAAATTTAACTAAATCACATGTTTGATGCTTCATTTCCTACAGTACTATAAAAGTACCATGCAAGTACTATATATCAAATTGAAGCTAATTTAATGTGGAATACAGTGATTCTAAACACTTTTTGGTTTTTCATTAAACAAGATTAAAAAACTTGAAAATACAAAAATATTTCAAAATTCAATTAAATCACATGTTTGATGCTTCATTTCCTATAGCATTTTCATAGTACCATGCAAGTACTATATATCAAATTGAAGGTAATTTAATGTGGAATACAGTGACTATGAATAGTTTTTGGTTTTCCATTAAACCAGATTATAAAACTTGAAAATACAAAAATGTTCCAAAATTTAACCAAATCACATTTTTGATGCTTCATTTCCTACAATATTTTCATAGTACCATGCAAGTACTATATATCAAATTGCAGGTAATTTAATGTAGAACACAGTGATTGCAAATAGTTTTTGGTTTTGCATTAAACAAGATTATAAAACTTGAAAATACAAAAATATTCCAAAATTTAACTAAATCACATGTTTGATGGTTGATTTCCTACAGTATTTTCATAGTACCATGCAAGTACTACATATCAAATTGAAGGTAATTTAATGTGGAATACAGTGATTGTGAATGGTTTTTGGTTTTTCATTAAACAAGATTATAAAACTTGAAAATACAAAAATATTCCAAAATTTAACCAAAACACATGTTTGATGCTTCATTTCCTACAATACTTTAATAGTATCATTGCAAGTACTATATATCAAATTGAAGGTAATTTAATGGGGAATATAGTGATTGCAAATAATTTTTGGTTTTCCATTAAACAAGATTATAAAACTTGAAAATACAAAAATGTTTCAAAATTTAAACAAAACACATGTTTGATGCTTCATTTCCCACAGTATTTTCATAGTACCATTGCAAGTACTATATATCAAATTGAAGGTAATTTAATGTGGAATACAGTAATTATGAATAGTTTTTGGTTTTCCATTAAACAATATTATAAAACTTGAAAATACAAAAATGTTCCAAAATTTAACCAAATCACATTTTTGATGCTTCATTTCCTACAATATTTTCATAGTACCATGCAAGTACTATATATCAAATTGAAGGTAATTTAATGTAGAATACAATGATTGTGAATAGTTTTTGGTTTTACATTAAACAAGATTATAAAACTTGAAAATACAAAAATATTCCAAAATTTAACTAAATCACATGTTTGATGCTTCATTTCCTACAGTACTTTAATAGTACCATGCAAGTACTATATATCAAATTGAAGGTAATTTAATGTAGAATACAGTGATTGCAAATAGTTTTTGGTTTTGCATTAAACAATATTCTAAAACTTGAAAATACAAAAATGTTCCAAAATTTAACCAAAACACATGTTTGATCCTTCATTTCCTACAGTATTTTCATAGTACCATGCAAGTACTATATATCAAATTGAAGGTAATTTAATGTAGAATACAGTGATTGTGAATAGTTTTTGGTTTTTCATTAAACAAGATGTTAAAACCTGAAAATACAAAAATATTCCAAAATTTAACTAAATCACATGTTTGATGCTTCATTTCCTACAGTACTATAAAAGTACCATGCAAGTACTATATATCAAATTGAAGCTAATTTAATGTGGAATACAGTGATTCTAAACACTTTTTGGTTTTTCATTAAACAAGATTAAAAAACTTGAAAATACAAAAATATTTCAAAATTCAATTAAATCACATGTTTGATGCTTCATTTCCTATAGCATTTTCATAGTACCATGCAAGTACTATATATCAAATTGAAGGTAATTTAATGTGGAATACAGTGACTATGAATAGTTTTTGGTTTTCCATTAAACCAGATTATAAAACTTGAAAATACAAAAATGTTCCAAAATTTAACCAAAACACATGTTTGATGCTTCATTTCCTACAGTATTTTCATAATGCCATGCAAGTACTATATATCAAATTGAAGGTAATTTAATGTAGAACACAGTGATTGCAAATAGTTTTTGGTTTTGCATTAAACAAGATTATAAAACTTGAAAATACAAAGATATTCCAAAATTTAACTAAATCACATGTTTGATGCTTCATTTCCTACAGTACTATAAAAGTACCATGCAAGTACTATATATCAAATTGAAGCTAATTTAATGTGGAATACAGTGATTCTAAACACTTTTTGGTTTTTCATTAAACAAGATTAAAAAACTTGAAAATACAAAAATATTTCAAAATTCAATTAAATCACATGTTTGATGCTTCATTTCCTATAGCATTTTCATAGTACCATGCAAGTACTATATATCAAATTGAAGGTAATTTAATGTGGAATACAGTGACTATGAATAGTTTTTGGTTTTCCATTAAACCAGATTATAAAACTTGAAAATACAAAAATGTTCCAAAATTTAACCAAAACACATGTTTGATGCTTCATTTCCTACAGTATTTTCATAATGCCATGCAAGTACTATATATCAAATTGAAGGTAATTTAATGTAGAACACAGTGATTGCAAATAGTTTTTGGTTTTGCATTAAACAAGATTATAAAACTTGAAAATACAAAAAAGTTCCAAAATTTAACCAAATCACATGTTTGATGCTTTATTTCCTACTGAATTTTCATAGTACCATGCAAGTACTATATATCAAATTGAAGGTAATTTAATGTGGAATACAGTGATTGTAAATAGTTTTTGATTTTTTATTAAACAAGATTATAAAACTTGAAAATACAAAAATATTCCAAAATTTAACTAAATCACATGTTTGATGCTTCATTTCCTACAGAATTTTCATAGTACCATGCAAGTACTATATATCAAATTGAAGGTAATTTAATGTAGAACACAGTGATTGCAAATAGTTTTTGGTTTTGCATTAATCAAGATTATAAAACTTGAAAATACAAAGATATTCCAAAATTTAACTAAATCACATGTTTGATGCTTCATTTCCTACAGTATTTTCATAGTACCATGCAAGTACTATATATCAAATTGAAGGTAATTTAATGTGGAATACAGTGATTTTAAATAGTTTTTGGTTTTCCATTAAACAAGATTTTAAAACATGAAAATACAAAAATGTTCCAAAATTTAACCAAATCACATGTTTGATGCTTCATTTCCTACTGAATTTTCATAGTACCATGGAAGTACTATATATCAAATTGAAGGTAATTTAATGTAGAATGTAGAATAATAATTGTAAATAGTTTTTGATTTTTTATTAAACAAGATTATAAAACTTGAAAATACAAAAATATTCCAAAATTTAACTAAATCACATGTTTGATGCTTCATTTCCTACAGAATTTTCATAGTACCATGCAAGTACTATATATCAAATTGAAGGTAATTTAATGTGGAATACAGTGATTGCAAATAGTTGTTGGTTTTCCATTAAATAATATTATAAAACTTGAAAATACAAAATTTTTCCAAAATTTAACCAAATCACATGTTTGATGCTTCATTTCCTACTGAATTTTCATACTACCATGCAAGTACTATATATCAAATTGAAGGTAATTTAAAGTAGAATACAGTGATTGTAAATAATTTTTTTTTATTAAACAAGCTTATAATTATTTATCAATAAATATTGAAGGTGGATTGAAGCAAATATTGACATTAGTAGGACTGACAGTATTATTGACCATGTAAGGTGCCTTATTGATCATGTAAGGTGCTTTATTGATCATGTAAGGTGATTTTATAATTAATTTTAAATAACTAAGTTATTTGTCAAATAGATAATTATGATCTGTCTATATACAATGTAGCACAAATTAGTTGAAAGTTGTATTCATAAAACTAACTAATTGTTTATGTATATAATTATTAATAGTGGATAAAATGACTCACATGGTGGGCTCTTATGCGCCCAAAACGGAGATGCAGTCTTACACCACCCCCTCTGAAGACGCGCCTTCCGGCCTAATGGCCCGAGGCTCATACACGGTGCAGTCGCTCTTCACTGACGACGACAAGAACGAGCACTTGAAGTGGGAGTGGACGTTCGAAATCAAAAAGGACTGGAAGGACTAATTGGGTAACATCTTTCACAGAGGCGAGATATCAAAGAGGAACTTAACTGTAACTATTCGGCCCCCCCCCCCCCTCCCCCAGTAAGCATTAGCAATAAGAAATGAAAAGTATTTTTTAGCTTCCTCGACACCAACCCTTTTGAACTGTTTACATGTTTCTATGGATTTATTATAGTGTAACCCTAAAATGCCTTACATATGCTCATTGGTGATGATGAATATGTTTACATATACAGTCAGCACCAGTGATGTATTTTAAAACTACAAAAAAACAACCTCATATTCGTATATATTACATAGTGGGTAATAAATAATAATAAATGTGTGCTCAAATGGTAAAGTGTGAACGCAGATATAAAGCAGGCTTTTTAGCGTTTGTTGTGTATACGCATTTTAGTTTTTTTTCTTCTTCTTTCCTTAGGGCTAACAGTTCAATAATTAGTTTAAAACTAAACTCAGTTTAAAATGTGTCGATGTGCATTGTTTAAATTCAGTTAAAATGTGTCGATGCACTTTAATCGATTCAGACTCAAAATAAATATTAATAATTAATTAAATTATAATAAATTATTAAAAATTTGGCTTGTTAAATCAAAATACAGTAATGTAAACACTAATAATTTACAGTTAGGAGCCAACAAATGGTACTGCATGCACAATTTGGCATATTTGGTTTCTAAATACTGAATAGTAGAAATAAATAAATAGTAGAAATAAATAAATACTAAAAATAAATAAATACTAGAAATAAATGATTAAAATGGTGGTTTCTTTGTGAACCACTAGGAATAAAAGGGTTAAACAGTGTCCATTGACACATTTTAAACTGAGTTAATGTCTAACTCGGTTTATCTAGTTTAACCAACTATTGAACAACAATCCCTTATACATATACCAAAATTATTGCATTTAATTAATTAAAAATGAAGTAATTATATTGTGCTTTAATAAAATTAGTTTGTAGGTTATATCAGTAATTATGTAATAACTACGCAGACCTTTTACTACTTATTGTAATAAATATTTTTTTCTTTACTACAAAATATCACTAAACCAAACCAACAACTGCTGTTTTCCCAGTAAGCCAACTATCCACAATTTTGCATATCCCTTTGTTTTTGGTTATAAAATTATGTTAGTACTACTCAACAACTACTATTTTTCTAGTAAGTGAACTATCTGCAGTTCTGCATATCCCTTATAAGGTGTAAACTTACAAAATAGATACTACTACATTCAAATGTTTCAATCAATTTCAGCAACATTCTTGTACTGTTTATAAAGAATACCCTTCAATTGTTCTACCATTTGGGCTGGGTTAAATAAATAGGTTTTTATAAAATTTCATTCAACAGATATTTTTATTCGATAGCAATTACATTTAGATTAATATTAGTAAATTTCTCTAAACTGCAATATTCTCCACAAACATATGCCTATGTACCTACAAATAGGGGGGGATAATACGAAAATAGAGCGTAATTGTAATTTCCTTCCTACAACAAAGTACACTATCGCAACTACAACCTGCCGTTTATGCATTCTAGAGACCACAAAATTACTTGTGATTTTTTTTTAAAGCGGCTATGGCTGTCTTCATATCACTCAAGACATGGTGGAATGAAGGGCCGCAAGCCAATATTAGAGTGTTTGCGTCACATCCGGTTTCAAACAAACATCATTTACTTTAGTTAAATAGATAATAATAATAATTAAAAGGCTACAAAAAATCATAAATATAAACATACAAATTTTAATATATTTTTTTAATATAATTTTCAAATATCTAGAAATTTCACTCTTAATTCTTAAAATCGCCTACAACACTTGTAGAAACCTATAATTTCTACAACAGTAGCTTATGATGTTTGTTTGAACAATAGATATGATGCTATTACACACAATTCATTTGCTAATCATCATTATTTCATATAAACTCGATCCAATGTATTACAAACAGAAAATAGTTTGGCTCGAAATGACTTAACATCTACCAAATACTTTCATTCAACAGATCTTATTTAAATATTAAAATTGTGTACGTGTTTTGTTTATAAATAGTGCATTCTAAACATTTATTTAATAGTTGTTTGTTTGTGTGTGAAGGGGATATCACAACAGACCATATAATATTTTACAAAAATAAATGCAGAGGTGCTATGGCAAAAAAATAGGTGTTGTTTAGAACAGCGATGGGCAACTTATGGCACGCGCCATAAATCCTGAAAAGTGTCTTTAATCAAAAATCTTTACAACAACGTTTTTGTAAAACTTCCGGGTCGTGCGGCACGTGAAAAGATGTTTGTTTTATATATATATATATATATATATATATATATATATATATATATATATATATATATATATATATATATATATATAAACGTTGGCACGTTTTAAGCCTTGGTTTCCTAGGAAGCGGTGTCAACAAAAGCGGTCATATTTCACGTCATTTTGACGTGACACATTTCTTTTACGTATATTTAAATAAATCTGCCAATACATAAAGCGCTATACTTCAAAGTATTGAGGAAATGAGTTACACTAGAATCTGGCGAGTTATAATATGTGTAAATGACGTCAAAAACGGCCGTTTCTACCGACACCGCTTACTAGGAAACCAGGACTTTACTCCAAATGTCCATCATTTAATCTAATGGGATTTTCTGTTCAAGGTTTCTAAATTAAAAAAAATCAAACTACCAAAAAATTGAACTTTTGTTGGGTATATAAAAATCATTCTAATATAGGATAGTTCAATTAGTATAATCCAGGATTAATCCAAAGGTTCAAATTATTACACCAATGGTTATTATTTTAGTAATTAGTTTAGTAACACCAAAGGTTGTTATGGTTTAATCTGATAGGATATTTTGTTTGAAAAGGTTTTTAAATAAAAATCAAACATAACCAAAAATAAAACTTTTTTCTACTAAAATAATCTTGAGTGTTTTGTGTGTCTGTGTGTGCGAAAACATTAGCTCCCATCCGCTGCTACATTAAAATAAAATCATTCACATTATTTACAACTAAAAAAAAAACCCAGGGTTACGAAATTGAGAACTAAAAACTAGAACGTGTATTTTTTGTTTTTAGGGAAGGGGTGATATTATATATTTGTATATTTAGTTGTGTGTGCGCGCGCCGGCTGTACTCACTCCTTCTTGTCATCGGGCGCCACCACCTCAACCTTAACGACGTTGGTGGGCTCAGGGGAGGCGCGCGCTTCGTCTTGAAGCTCGGGGGTGACTGCCGCCACCTCCACGACTGGTTCAGCTGGACTGGCCGGGGTGGGTGGAAGGTTCACTACGTGGACGATGGTGGCGGCCTCGGGGTACGCCGGTAGCTCCTGGTGGGCCTCCATGGCGGCCTGATAGGAGGGCGGTGGAGGCTGTTTCATTGCGCTTGCGCACGCCGCGTCATAGTCGGGCAACAAGGAGGAGTAGTCGGGCTCGGGTAGGCGGCCTTCTACATCGCCTGGTAGAATGTAGTGGACTGTGCTTCTGGTGGCCTGCATGCGCAGGGTGAGGTATTTGTAGCAGCGCCATACAATGCTGATACAATACGCCTTAATAGAGAAAAAAAATTATAGTAATTAGTAAATCGAATACAACCAATTTTGAAACGTGTTGATATAAAGGTCGTTTTAGACAAAACAATTTCTTGACTCAAAAGTTAGTTAAGATGCGAGACAATCTAAATTGTCTCGTATCATACAGCAAATTATTTGAAATATTGAATTGGATGTTAGATAGAATGGAAGAATATAACGCGTTCTATTTGTCAAGGACAAATTGTATGAGAGGAGAATATATGAATTCATTTCTTGAACAACTTAAGAGCTAAGGAATTGTCTTGTCTAAAACCATCTTAACACGACTAACCACCGCATGATGATTAACATTAAAATCTATTCATCTATAAAAGATATGATAGAATAATTCAATCATAATGAAAATACATGGAAAAGGAGGACAATCCAATACCAAATATGTTCAAAATTTTATCATTATCCAAATTTTCAGATGCAAACTAATAATGTAATCCAAATACAAGATGTAACAAAATGTGATTACATCAAAACTGAACTATCAATATTTTCTATTCTACAGCTCCAATTACTAGTACTTCCATATAAATAATGGCATAATTGCAATTTTGCATACACTAGAAATATATTAGCAACTCACCTTCCAGAGCATAGAAAAGAAGAATGCTGAGATGACAATCAGCGACAAGTACTGAGGACTGAGTTGTAGCAGCTCCTTCCTGTAAGGGAGATTATGCCAGTGCTCGTTGACAAAGTTGTGGACGGAGCGCAAATAGCAGAAATATCCAGTGGCTGTCAAACTGCAAGAACACAAATTGGGTGTGCATTATTATATATTATCTATTTACCTTTTACCTTTTGGTAATAAGCCTATTACATTTGCCAAATATTGTAATGCAGGTTGTTATATAATTAAAAATGTAACACAAAATTGTACTCTACTCACTCAGATGATTTTAACTAGAGAGAATAAAGTACAATTGTTGCTATAATTAATATATTATATAAAATTATTTGAAAATTTGTGAATTCATCCTCTCACTAGCTGAGCTAAGCTAATTAGGGGGACTGATTGCTATAAACATTTTTTTCACAAGTTTTTTTAAGAATACACTCATCCAACTACTCTCAACTTTTTGGAAAATATCCGATAAAGACCGAAAACTAGATCTGTAAATTGCTAAGATTTTAAATGTTTGAGTTATTGTTGGCTACTCACGTTGTAATAGCAAAATCGAATAGTTGCAAGCAAAAGAAGGGTAGCAGGTGGGTGGATTTGCCCTTCACCGTCCCGTAGACCAGCAGGAGGGTGATGGCCAGGGTGAAGACTGTCATCAGCGCACCAATATCCATATCAGCTGGATGTTGGAACAGAGGAAGCATTATAACAAAACATTAATAAGCCAAAAGCAGCAGGATCTTTTGATAGTTAACACCTTAAGATTGATCATGCTACATAAAATAAACCATAATCCAATGTAATTCATGACTTTTCCAAGTACATTCAGGTATACTGAACCTCTCTGGGTTATCTTATTTATTTAAATACACGAACAATTTTTTTGTGATGTCTAAATGCGCTTTTATCGACATCGTTCTTCTAGGAAACCAGGGCTTTGGTGAGTAATTAATTAATTACTCACTAAAGCCCTGGTTTGTAAAATGGGATACACACCTGGGTAGATATGACGTCCATCCTGCGTTGTAGGTAAATAGTATGGATTATCATCATGTTTAACCTTGCTCAATGGGGTTGGCATAACATTGCCCACCTCCAAATCATCACTAACCATACTCTTCTCCATATGGTAGTGATGGTTACGCATAATTAGAGCCAGAATGCTCAATGCAAGCATATGCAATATCTATATAAAAAAAACAATACTTTTAATATATTATAGTGATAGGAGAAGAAATGCACTTAATCCAACATGGGTTAATGTTTAATCACTGAAGAAAAAAATCCTTACTATATCTATCTATCTATAAGGAATTCAATTTTGAAAATTACTATTGTTTATCTTCATTATTTTCAAAGATACATGATAGAAAGGATAAAAGTTACTTCCATATTCTAACTTAGTCCATCACATCTAGTTACCACTGTGAATCTATATGAAATCTACAAGATATTAATGTTAAAATCAATAAGAAATTCAATTTTGAAAATTACTATTGCTTATCTTCATTATTCTTAAAGATACATGATGGAAAGGGTAAAAGTTACTTCCATATACTAATTTAATCCATTACATCTAGTCACCACTGTCGATCTACATGAAATCTAGAAGATATTAATGCTAAAATCTCTAAGGAATTAAATTTTGAAAATTACTATTGCTTATCTTCATTATTTTCAAAGATACATGATGGAAAGGGTAAAAGTTACTTCCATATACTAATTTAGTCCATTACATCTAGTAACCACTGTGAATCTATATGAAATCTAGAAGATATTAATGCTAAAATCTCTAAGGAATTCCATTTTGAAAATTACTATTGCCTATCTTCATTATTCTTAAAGATACATGATGGAAAGGGTAAAAGTTACTTCCATATACTAATTTAGTCCATTACATCTAGTAACCACTGTGAATCTATATGAAATCTAGAAGATATTAATGCTAAAATCTATAAGGAATTAAATTTTGAAAATTACTATTGCTTATCTTCATTATTTTCAAAGATACATGATGGAAAGGGTAAAAGTTACTTCCATATACTAATTTAGTCCATTACATCTAGTTACCACTGTGGATCTATATGAAATCTAGAAGATATTAATGCTAAAATCAATAAGAAATTCAATTTTGAAAATTACTATTGCTTATCTTCATTATTTTCAAAGATACATGATGGAAAGGGTAAAAGTTACTTCCATATACTAATTTAGTTGATTACATCTAGTAACCACTGTGAATCTATATGAAATCTAGAAGATATTAATGCTAAAATCTCTAAGGAATTCAATTTTGAAAATTACTATTGCCTATCTTCATTATTCTTAAAGATACATGATGGAAAGGGTAAAAGTTATATCCATATACTAATTTAGTCCATTACATCTAGTAACCACTGTGAATCTATATGAAATCTAGAAGATATTAATGCTAAAATCAATAAGAAATTCAATTTTGAAAATTACTATTGCTTATCTTCATTATTCTTAAAGATACATGATGGAAAGGGTAAAAGTTACTTTCATATACTAATTTAATCCATTACATCTAGTCACCACTGTGGATCTATATGAAATCTAGAAGATATTAATGCTAAAATCTCTAAGGAATTAAATTTTGAAAATTACTATTGCTTATCTTCATTATTTTCAAAGATACATGATAGAAAGGATAAAAGTTACTTCCATATTCTAACTTAGTCCATCACATCTAGTTACCACTGTGGATCTATATGAAATCTAGAAGATATTAATGGTAAAATCTCTAAGGAATTAAATATTGAAAATTACTATTGCTTATCTTCAGTATTTTCAAAGATACATGATGGAAAGGGTAAAAGTTATATCCATATACTAATTTAGTCCATTACATCTAGTAACCACTGTGAATCTATATGAAATGTAGAAGATATTAATGCTAAAATCTATAAGAAATTCAATTTTGAAAATTACTATTGCTTATCTTCATTATTCTTAAAGATACATGATGGAAAGCGTAAAAGTTACTTCCATATACTAATTTAGTCCATTACATCTAGTAACCACTGTGAATCTATATGAAATCTAGAAGATATTAATGCTAAAATCTATAAGAAATTCAATTTTGAAAATTACTATTGCTTATCTTCATTATTCTTAAAGATACATGATGGAAAGGGTAAAAGTTACTTCCATATACTAATTTAGTCCATTACATCTAGTTACCACTTTGAATCTATATGAAATCTAGAAGATATTAATGCTAAAATCAATAAGAAATTCAATTTTGAAAATTACTATTGCTTATCTTCATTATTCTTAAAGATACATGATGGAAAGGGTAAAAGTTACTTCCATATACTAATTTAGTCCATTACATCTAGTTACCACTGTGAATCTATATCAAATCTAGAAGATATTAATGCTGAAATCCATAAGGAATTAAATTTTGAAAATTACTATAGTTTATATACATTAGTTTTAAAGATACATGGCGGAAAAGTTACTTTAATCTACTAATTCATTCCATTAAATCTAGTTACCACCAAGGAACTGTATGAAATCTAAAAGATATGAATGCTAAAATCTATAAGGAATTTCATTTTGAAAAGTACTATAGTTTATCTTCATTATTATCATCAAAGATATATGCCAGAAAAGTTGAAAATTACTTCAAATAAATACACTAATTCATGGCAGAAGGACCCTTGAAAAATGATAACCAGTTACTAATAGTAACAAATACAGTAACTACTACTACTATACCACCCTCTATTGGAATTGGAATCCATTACTCCACTATTTATAATAATAATAATATAATATGTATTTATTTTCCATAAATAATAAATACATATCATATTATTATAAATTATCAATGCAAGCAATAAATGATTACATATTGTCAATTTATCCATTCAACAGCTTATGGGACCTATGAATTTTATGGGATGTTGGTGAATATGGGCATAAGTAACTTTATGTTCATGCAACCATGGATAAGTCAGTTGTTTGTAACTTACCAAGTGCCATATTCCAAGTAGAGCAGTTGCTGTACGAACATGTAGACAAAAGCAGCAACGCCACTCATTGTTCCTTGAAGGGCCTATTTTGAGCCTCATTGGAAACATTTTTGGTTCGGCAGCACCTATTAAAACAAAATAAATAAAATTATCACAATTAGTATTTTGGAAACTGATGTTTTATATAGCTAGGCTGTGCTGTATATAGTTTCATAGTTCGTACACCTGGTTTATCTAACAAATCTTAACTAGTTTATAATTGTGTTAGAGCGAACCAATAATTTAACTAATTTGTTGTAACCTAATGGACCAAAAGGTCAACCCACATAACATACACCAATCCTGCTATACATTAAAATTCATAATGTAAGCAACTAGAAAAGACTATTTAACAAACAAACAACGTATATACAATAATAATATGGCGTTAAAATTATTTTGTTTTTTTTTTTTGGTATTAATTATGTCCACAATACGGTATACGCGTTTATCGTTGCGCCGCGAATTACAGAGATTGTTGTAACTGTGGAACTTACCTCGGTGGCCAATCTAGCGTATTTTGAAAAATATCCCTGGATATGTATAGAAAATAATGTGATTTCACAATAAAGAAATTTCACAACAATCTGTCACAGGCGACCGCCGTGAAGATTGCGCCCAATATGGCCGCTGCTCAAACGCAAGTGACGTCAATCGGAAAGTGCGGAAAATTTAAATAGTTACTAATTAAAATGACTTCATTAATTAATAGTAGTTTTTAGAGAGATCGGTCGCCTGTGACACATTGTTGTGAAATAGCATTATTTTGTATAAAGGCACCTTAGACGGTCAATAATACTTTCAAACCTAGTACTGACAGTATTTGCTTGAATCCTCCTTCAATATTTATTAAGTAATCAATTATCCGGATAAACATCAGTATTCTATTCACTCCATATATATATATATATATATATATATATATATATATATATATATATATATATATATATATATATATATATATATATATATATATATACGACTAAACAGCAACATCTAAAATTGTATTCGAGGTTAACTGGAAAGAGAAAAAGTGAATTTAAAATGTGTTTATTGAAGCTATTTTATTCTACCAACAAGTTATCTATTTTTTATATTATTTTATTTGCTTATATTTTATTTATTTGAACCAGGAGGAATTCAATTATTCCAATAAATAGTGTTTCTGTCTCATGTCAACCTCAAATAAAATTTTAGATGTGTGTTGTTGCTGTTTTAGGCGAGGTTGTATAATATAGCAACAAATTTCGAAAACAATTCAACCTCAGTTGAACTTTGGTGAATTTTTTAATAATTAGATATTCGAAAATTAGATCTTCCAAAATAGACGGTCGACAATACTCGCGATTCACATGTATTGCTGTAATGTTGGCAACACTGTTTTTCGTAGTGACATTTGACAAGCGCATATAAGCTTCCACTAAAACGAACTTTAAAGTGATAAAAAGAATAGTGCAAGCCCCAATTACTGTTTTAAAATATGCCTGATGATGGAATAATACGGGGGCCGCGCGGGTTCACTTGTGGATATTGCTAGTGAGTTGCATCAGCCATTTCTTGTTTTACAATCGCGCCGCCTCCTGTTTTATTTTGAGTAATATGTTTGTTTTGTACGTTATGTGCAAGTAGCAAGTGCATTAGTGGTAATTATAAATCAAATTTTGAGGCGTATTCAGACATATATTATTATAAAATAACCATAAAATACACCCTTGAATAATTTGAATCATATTTATTGTTGTAAGGTTGGCAACACTGTTTTTTCGTAGTGACATTTGACAAGCGCATATAAGCTCCCACTAAAACGAACTTTAAAGTGATAAAAAGAATAGTGCACGCCCCAATTACTGTTTTAAAATGTGCCTGATGATGGTATAATACAGGGGCCGCGCGGGCTCACATGTGGATATTGCTGGTGAGTTGCATTAGCCGTTTCTTGTTTTACAATCGCGCCGCCTCCAGTTTTATTTTGAGTAATATGTTTCTTATCAAATATATTGTACGTTATGTGCAAGTAGCAAGTGCATTAGTGGTAATTATAAATCAGATTTTGAGACGTATTCAGCCATATATGATTATAAAATATAACCATAAAATAGGCCCTCCAGAATAATCTGAGTCATATTTATTGTTGTAAGGTTGGCAACACTGTTTTTCTGAGTGACATTTGACAAATGCATATAAGCTCCCACTAAAACTAACTTTAAAGTGGTAAAAAGTATAGTGCAAGTCCCAATTACTGTTTTAAAATATGCCTGATCATGGTATAATACGGGGGCCGCGCGGGTTCACTTGTGGACATTGCTGGTGAGTTGCATCAGCCATTTCTTGTTTTACAATCGCGCCGCCTCCTGTTTTATTTTGAATAATATGTTTGTTTTGTACGTTATGTGCAAGTAGCAAGTGCATTCGTGGTAATTATAAATCAAATTTTGCGGGGTATTCAGACATATATGATTATAAAATATAACCATAAAATAGGCCCTCCAGAATAATCTGACTCATATTTATTGTTGTAATGTTGGCAGCACTGGTTTTTCGGAGTGACATTTGACAAGCGCATATAAGCTCCCACTAAAACGAACTTTAAAGTGGTAAAAAGAATAGTGCAAGTCCCAATTACTGTTTTAAAATATGCCTGAAGATGGTATAATACGGGGGCCGCGCGGGTTCACTTGTGGATATTGCTGGTGAGTTGCATCAGTCATTTCTTGTTTTACAATCGCGCCGCCTCCTGTTTTATTTTGAGTAATATGTTTGTTATCAAATATACTGTACATCATGTGCAAGTAGCAAGTGCATTAGTGGTAATTATAAATCATATTTCGAGGCGTATTCAGACATATATTATTATAAAATATAACCATAAAATAGACCCTCCAGAATAATCTTGAGTCATATTTATTATTGTAAGGTTGGCAACATTGTTTTTCGTAATGACATTTGACAAGCGCATATAAGCTCCCACGAAAACGAACTTTAAAGTGATAAAAAGAATAGTGCAAGTCCCAATTACTGTTTTAAAATGTGGCTGCTGATGGAATAATACAGGGGCCGCGCGGGTTCACTTGTGGATATTGCTGGTGAGTTGCATCAGCCATTTCTTGTTTAACAATCGCGCCGCCTCCTGTTTTATTTTGAGTAATATATTTGTTTTGTACGTTATGTGCAAGTAGCAAGTGCATTAGTGGTAATTATAAATCAAATTTTGCGGCGTATTCAGACATATATGATTATAAAATATAATCATAAAATAGACTCTCCAAAATAATTTGACTCATATTTATTGTTGCAATGTTGGCAACACTGTTTTTCGGAGTGACATTTGACAAGCGCATATAAGCTCCCGCTAAAACGAACTTTAAAGTGATAAAAAGAATAGTGCAAGTCCCAATTACTGTTTTTAAAATATGTCTGATGATGGTATAATACGGGGGCCGCGCGGGTTCACTTGCGGATATTGCTGGTGAGTTGCATCAGTCATTTCTTGTTTTACAATCGCGCCGCCTCCTGTTTTATTTTGAGTAATATGTTTGTTATCAAATATATTGTACGTTATGTGCAAGTAGCAAGTGCATTAGTGGTAATTATAAATCAAATTTTGAGGCGTATTCAGATATATATATTATTATAAAATATAACCATAAAATTGACTCCAGAATAATTTGAGTCATATTTATTGTTGTAATGTTGGCAACACTGTTTTTTCGTAGTGACATTTGACAAGCGCATATAAGCTCCCATTAAAACGAACTTTAAGTGGTAAAAAGAATAGTGCAACTCCCAATTACTGTTTTAAAATATGCCTGAAGATGGTGTAATACGGGGGCCGCGCGGGTTCACATGTGAATATTGCTGGTAAGTTGTATCAGCCTTTTCTTGTTTTACAATCGCGCCGCCTCCTGTTTTATTTTGAGTAATATGTTTGTTATAAAATATATTGTACGTTATGTGCAAGTAGCAAGTACATCAGTGCTAATTACAAATCAAATTTTGCGGCGTATTCATACATATATTATTATAAAATATAACCATAAAATAGACCCTCCAGAATAATCTGACTCATATTTATTGTTGTAATGTTGGCAACACTGTTTTTTCGGAGTGACATTTGACAAGCGCATATAAGCTCCCACTAAATCTAACTTTAAAGTGGTAAAAAGTATAGTGCAAGTCCTAATTACTGTTTTAAAATATGCCTGATGATGGTATAATACGGGGACCGCGCGGGTTCACTTGTGGATATTGCTGGTGAGTTGCATCAGCCATTTCTTGTTTTACAATCGTGCCGCCTCTGTTTTATTTTGAGTAATATGTTTGTTATAAAATATATTGTACGTTATGTGCAAGTAACAAGTGCATTAGTGGTAATTACAAATCATATTTTGAGGCGTATTCAGATATATATTATTATAAAATATAACCATAAAATAGACTCCAAAATAATTTGACTAATATTTATTGTTGCAATGTTGGCAACACTGTTTTTCGGAGTGACATTTGGCAAGCGCATATAGCTCCCGCTAAAACGAACTTTAAAGTGATAAAAAGAATAGTGCAAGTCCCAATTACTGTTTTAAAATATGCCTGATGATGGTATAATACGGGGGCCGCGCGGGTTCACATGTGAATATTGCTGGTGAGTTGCATCAGCCTTTTCTTGTTTTACAATCGCGCCGCCTCCTGGTTTATTTTGAGTAATATGTTTGTCATAAAATATATTGTACGTTATGTGCAAGTATCAAGCGCATTAGTGGTAATTATAAATCAAATTTTGCCACGTATTTAGACATATATTATTAAATATAACCATAAAATAAACCCTCCACAATAATTTGAGTCATATTTATTGTTGCAATGTTGGCAACACTGTTTTTCGGAGTGACATTTGACAAGCGCATGTAAGCTCCCGCTAAAACGAACTTTAAAGTGGCAAAAAGAATAGTGCAAGTCCCAATTACTGTTTTAAAATGTGCCTAAAGATGAAATAATGTGGGGCCGCGCGGGCACATGTGCGGATATTGCTGGTGAGTTAATACTTTTGTGCGAAATTTATGCAGCGGCATTAGCCATTTTTTGTTTCACAATTACGCCGCCTGCTGTTTTATTGTGTGTTCTGTGTTTGCTATAATAATTATTGTACAGCAAGTGCAATAGTGATATTACACTTGGTGTATAAAGGGTGCATGCGAAATTTATACATTGGCATCAACTATTTTTTGTTTTACAATTACGCCGCAACCTTTCTATATTGCATTCTGAGTTCGCTGTGAGGGATTCCAGCTGGCGGATACTCTGGTGGTAGAAAATTAAGATATGTATACATAATTGGTTATATATATATATATATATATATATATATATATATATTTAATACGTGCACTCTCTGTGGTGTAGTTGGTAGCATGTTGGCCATGAAAGCCATGTATATATATATGTTTTTTTAGGAAAATGACATGGGTTGTTCATATTTAATATGTGCACCCTCTGTGGTGTAATTGATAGGCAAAGGTCATGAGAAATCTCATCAGGGTGGAAAATTGCACCCTGGTGAGATTCAAACTCACGACCTTTGTCTGTCATGGCCAGCATGCTACCAATTACACCACAGAGAGTGCACATATAAATACGAACTCATTTCATCAGCCACACTCTCTGTGGAGTAGCATCCTGGCTGTAAATATATATATATATATATATATATATATATATATAATGTTTTAGGCAAAGGTCATGAGTTCGAATCTCATCAGGGTGCAATTTTCCACCTTGATGAGATTTGAACTCATGACCTTTGCCTATCAATTACACCACAGAGGGTGCACATATTAAATATGAACAACCCATGTCATCAATGTCATTTTCCTAAAAAAACATATATATATATACATGGCTTTCATGGCCAACATGCTACCAACTACACCACAGAGGGTGCACATATTAATTATGAACAACCCATGTCATCAGCCATGCTCTTTGTGGTGTAGTTGGTAGTATGCTGACCGTGAAAGCCAAAGGCGAGTTTAAATCTCACAATACAAGCCCAATTTATCTTTTGGCGAACTTTTTAAATTTACATAGTGTTATAATTTCAAGTATTTCAGGTTTTTTTTTACAATTTGGTATGAGTTCAGTTCAAGCAAACAATTTAATAAACTTGTAGTTAGTTTATTTATTTTATCTCTCTCTCTCTACTACAAGAACAAAACATGGAAATGATAATTTACAATAATTTTAAACTTTTACTAATGCAATACATTGCTCAGCGCCTATTCCTCATAACCATTAGGCAGGGCATTGAAGTGTGGGTTGTGGAACAGAGAGTGGTTGCCATCACCCCATGGGAACCTCTTTGTACGCACTCGCAAGTAATCGTACTTTACAAACTCGGGCCGGTGGTGCTCATGCTTGGTGTGGTCCAAGTAGCAGTTCAAAGCACATAGAATGATTGCAGGGAATGCCACAAAGTAGGACATGTTCTTCCACATCTTGTAGCCACCTAAAGATAAAATATTAAAAATATAGTATGCTTAATCATATCCTGATTGTCATCATCTTAACCATATATATCTTATAAAATAATTATTTCAAAATTTTAGGAATAACATTCAAGGGTAAAAATAAAACAAAGTATTATCCTGAATTTTTCCAACATTGATATATTTGAGTGATCATTATGAATATAGCAATTGAGAGACATAATTCACTATTATTGGGATGGTGTCAATTTTAGACCCTTCACTTTGTGATGACATGATGCCAAAACTAAACACTTGACAGCAGTTATGTTTTGACATTAAATGTTATTAGTACATCACTCTTGCCCATATTCACCAACATCCCATAAACTTTATAGGTCCCATAAGCTATTGAATGTATAAATTGACAACATCATTGTGACAGAATATGCCAAAACAAATGTCAAACACCTTGAATAGCACTTGCAATTGGAGCTTTGATGACACTTTTGTTTAATTATTCAGTGTTTCCAATAGAGAGAATCTAAAGTAACTACATTCCCTAGATAACATATTTATTGTTGCTATAACAACAAATACTTAAAAGGCACCTTACATGATCAATATTACTGTCAATATTTTAGAATAATGACAGTATTACTGTATGATAATATGTTTGAAATGTTCATTATTCTAAAATATTGCCAGTATTACTCATCGTATAAGGTATATTAATGATGTAATGCAGAGAATATTAATTTTTATCTGGATTATTGATTACTTGATAAATATAAAAGGAAGATTGAAGCAAATATTGACAGTACTAGTATTGACAGTATTATTGACTGTGTAAGGTGCCTTTATGGTTTCCATAGCTATTGATAGATTTATGGAATGTTGGTGAATACAGGAGTCTTAAAGGCACCTTACACGATCAATATTATTGTCAATATTTTAGAATAATGGCAGTATTACTGTACAATAATATGTTTAGAATGTTCATTATACTAATATATTGCCTGTATTACTCATCGTGTAAGGTATAGTAATGATGTAATGAAGGGAATACTGATCTTTATTCGGATTATTGATTACTTGATAAATATAAAAGGAGGATTGAAGCAAATATTGACAGTACTAGGATTGACAGTATTATTGACCGTGTAAGGTGCCTATTATAAGGCACCGTACATGATAAATAATACTGTCAATATTTTAGAATAGTGACAGTATTACTGTACGTAAAATGTTCCTTATTCTAAAATATTAACAGTATTACTTATTGTATAAGGCACCTTACATGATCAATAATACTGTCAATATTTTAGAATAATGACAGTATTACTGTACAATAACATGTTTAAAGTGTTCATTATTCTATAATATTGCCAGTATTACTTATTGTGTAAGGTATAGTAATGATGAAATGAAGAGAATACTGATGTTTATCCAGGTAATTGATTATTTGATAAATATAAAATGAGGATTGAAGTAAATATTGACAGTACTATGACTGACAGTATTATTGACCGTGTAAGGGGCCTTTATAAAACACTCTTACATGGTCAATAATACTAGTACTGTCAGTATTTACTTCAATCCTCCTTTTATATTTATCAAGTAATCAATTAGCTGGACAAATATTAGTATTTTCTTCATTCCATCATTACTATACCTTACACAGTCAGTATTACTGTCAATATTTTAGAATAAAGAACATTTTAAACATACTATCATACAGTAAACTGTCATTATTCTAAAATATTGACAGTATTATTGATCATGTAAAAGGCACCTTACATGATCAATAATACTGTCAATATTTTAGAATAATAACAGTATTACTGTACGATAACATGTTTAAAATATTTATTATTCTAAAATAATGATAGTATTACTTATCATGTAAGGTATAGTAATGATGGTATGAAGAGAATAATGATGTTTATACAGATAATTGATTACTTGATAAATATAAAAGGAGGATTGAAACAAATACTGACAGTACAAGGACTGATAGTATTATTGACCATGTAAGGTGCCTTTATGAAACATGTATGCTAAATTGCTGATTTTTTTTTACTCCAGGTTGAAAACAAATACCATAGTACATCTTTGATATACATTATATTGTTATACCTCTAAGGTATTGTTATTATTATATGATCAAGGGGTATTATATAATTCCAATGACATAACCTCGAATAATTTTAAAGGACTATTTTGAAATTCTAACACAATACGATGCTTACCTTCATGTCCACCGGAAACTGCGGACGGGCCCTGCAGTTTAACTTTGGGGGCGTTGGTCGCCAAATAACGGCGAACGCAGTGTCCTAAAACAGCAGCCATTTTACTCTTTCTGGGCAGGAAAAAGTTATTTGACAGCTCTATCTTTTTTACAGTGTTGCATAATCATATCAGTTTATTTATAGAATCAGTAATACAGCCTTCCGTTGCAGCGTCAATGTTCATGTTATTTATAGAATCATGAATACAGCCTTCCGTTGCAGCGTCAATGTTCATGTTATTTATAGAATCATGAATACAGCCTTCCGTTGCAGCGTCAATGTTCATGTTATTTATAGAATCATGAATACAGCCTTCCGTTGCAGCGTCAATGTTCATCAGGCATTATTGTAGAAGTGCAAATAATAAAGATCTACTAGTTGTCTGTTAGCGTTGGAAATGCGAATCAGATGTCAGGTTTGGATCAGCTGTTATTACTTCAAACCCATTAAGTTTTTTGGCTACAAACCTGATTACTGGTCTTACTTCTTCTTGGCTTCAAACCTGATTACTGGTCTTACTTCTTTTTGGCTTCAAACCTGAGTACTGGTTATACTTCTTCTTGGCTTCAAACCTGATTACTGGTCATACTTCTTCTTGGCTTCAAACCTTATTACTGGTCATACATCATCCGTGAGCCAATTAGATTTGAAGTAGGAATTGAGAATAGCTTAACTCACAACAAATCAAACATGGCACTATCTGATAGACAACAAGTTAATCCAACAATAGGTCTAAACTCAAAATCAGGTGCGCCATGGCACGAATGCGTAATGTTTACCAAGTTTACCTTTCTAGGGTTTAAACATTTAAACAAAGTGAACATAATATTATATTTTAAAATTAATACTTTGTGTTATTTGGTGCTAAGATTAAATTTGAATTAGATCGCGTGATTTAATCGGGGCTGGCAACAGCGCGTTTTTTTAATGGCCGCTCCTGTGATAACAACAAAAGTGTCGGTGTCAAAACAAGTTTTCCAGCAGTCTTTTGCGTGTTAGTTAGCATGCTGGAGGAATACCAGCTGCTTAAACACAGGCTGTGCATTTAATTGAGGTATGTATGTTGGATTTAATTTATTTATAGATGTATTATTATTAATTGTGTTGGGTGATTAAACAAATGATACATTTGTGCGAACAATGGCTTCTACAGCTGCTACTTCATGTTAATTGGAAAGTTTACAACAATATTGTTAATTATTAAATCACTGCTAATAATATACAAACAGGATATTGCATATGTTATTTGTTTTACATACTAATGTATGGTGTAATGAAGGTCATGTTAATTATTTGTGATTACTTATAGCTCTGTTTATAGAAATGTTTATGTTGTATGTTGCTGTTAGTCATTGTTGGTCCAATATGTTTTTGAACATATTGTCTTGTGGTAATTATTTAATTGCTTACCATTTTATGTTTTTCTTTCTATCTGCTCCTTCTTGTTTTGTCATCCTATGTTTTCGTTTCGGATAATTGATTACTTGATAAATATAAAAGGAGGATTGAAGCAAATATTGACAGTACTAGGATTGACAGTATTATTGACCGTGTAAGGTGCCTTAATCAATAGCTATTGAACCCATAAATATTCATTGTTATAGCAACAATAAATACATTATCTATTGAATGTAGTTACTTTTGATTCTCTCTATTGCAAACACTGAATAATTAAACAAAAGGTGTCATCAAATCTCCAATCGCAAGTCCTACTCAAGGTGTTTGACATTTGTTTTGGCATACTCTGTCACAATGATGTTGTCTTTATCCATTCAATAGCTTATGGGACCTATAAAGTTTATGGGATATTGGTGAATATGGGCATTAGGCACCTTACATGGTCAATAATACTGTCAATCCTAGTACTGTCAGCATTTGCTTGAATCCTCTTTCAATATTTATCAAGTATTCAATTATCTGGATAAACATCAGTTTTCTATGCATTCCATCATTACTATACCATACACGATCAGTAATACTGTCAATATTTTGAATTAATAAATTGTTTTAAACATATTGTACAGTAATACTGTCATTATTCTAAAATATTGAAAGCATTAATGACTGGGTAAGGTGCCTTTATGAAGCATATATGTATTTATTTATTAGGTTTTCACTCAATAGCCTTATTGAGAATATCATGTCAGGTCATATTATTAATAATAATAAAAAATAATATTTATTCATTTCATTAACACAGTTATACAGAGAATTGTACATGAAAGAACATCAGATAAACATATATACATAATAAAAGTTACATATTACGAATAATGAATAATTAAGCACTACTATGCAGCTTAATTATTCATAATGTAATATGTAACTTTTATTATGTATATATGTTTATCTGATGTTCTTTCATGTACAATTCTCTGTATAACTGTGTTAATGAAATGAATAAATATTATTATTTATTATTATTAATAATATGACCTGACATGATATTCTCAATAAGGCTATTGAGTGAAAAACTAATAAATAAATACATATATATATATATATATATATATATATATATATATATATATATATATATATATTCATATCTGATGTTCTCTCATGTACAATTCTCTGTACAATTCATTCAGGTTGTATGGTTCTATGATTCTTTCCCCATTGTTGTTCTTTGACATCTCTTCTACCTTGCCCATGATATCCTCTACTCCAGTTATATAGATTTATATAATTATCTGGTGTGTAAAGTATGTGAATAATGAATGTCTTAATATAATTACTAAACATGTTTCTTTTAGTGTATTGTTTGGTTGAATAATGGATCGTATCCCAGGCCAGACTGGCTACTTGCAACTGAACGAGGATGGCGCCGTTGTGAGCTCCTCTGGCGATCTAGAAAATGACGAGCGCTCAGCTGACATAGTGATGGGCTTGATCACCCTCTGCGCGCAAATCGACCCGAAAGCCTTTGGCCCCGAGGAGGGTTTCAAAAAAGTGTCCCTCACATACGACGACCACTGTTACATCATCTGCCTCTCCAATCGCAGAGTGCATGTTATCAAGAAGCAGCTTGAGCGCAACGCTGTAGTGGCTTAATGAGAAGCGGACCTAAAACGACGAGCTGTCAAGGAAAATGGACATGATTCTGTATTTCACTGAGATGAAGTACATGCAGATCTGCATTCTGCTGGGCGGCATTTGTTTTTCTTTGTATCATTTGTTTACGCTGTTAGAGACTTTGTAGGTTTTTCTTTTATTTTAAATCTTTTGTTGTATTTTAATGTAAATATTATAGATTTATATGAATATTGAGGATTATATTATTAAAATATTATGAATATATAGTGTTTGATTTTAACTCCTTTATGCTTGTACATAATTCTATATGCAGGCTTTTATGCAATCCATTAATTGGTGGTAGAGAATTCGATTTTTTTGTTGGTAAATTCATCTTTGTTTTGGTAACTGGAGGTCTTTTAAGTTGACCAGTGAGAACGTGCTTCACATTTTTGATGAAAAAAATAATCACATTGTCATTATAGAAATCTGACACTGACTTTTATAAATCATAAAGGCACCTTACATGGTCAATAATACTGTCAATCCTAGTACTGTCAATATTTGCTTCAATCCTCCTTTTATATTTATCAAGTAATCAATTATCCGGATACAGATTAGTATTCTCTTCATTACATCATTAATATACATTACATGATGAGTAATATTTTAGAATAATGAACATTTTAAACATATTATTGCACAGTAATACTGTCATTATTCTAAAATATTGGTAGTAATATGGATCGTATAAGGTGCCTTTATAAGGCACCTTACACGATCAATATTACTGTCAATATTTTAGAATAATGACAGTATTACTCTACGATAATATGTTTAAAATGTTCATTATTCTAAAATATTTCCAGTATTACTCATTGTGTAAGGTATATTAATGATGTAATGAAGAGAATACTGATTTTTATCTGGATAATTGATTACTTGATAAATATAAAAGGAGGATTGAAGCAAATATTGACGGTACTAGTATTGACAGTATTATTGATCGTGTAAGGTGCCTTTATGACTTTATGTCTTGTCTATGGTAAGGGCCTGTTAATCAAATTCAGTAGCGATCTACCATATGATTTCAGTCATTTCTACAATAATGCGCGATGTTAATATACTTTTAAGGCATAAATAGTATAACCTTGACAATGTAGTCATGTGTATGATGAAAAAACAAATGCAAACAAATTCCCTACTAAATGCAGTTCATTTTCTGCCACCAGATAGAGTATCCGCCGACTTAAATTGCTAGTAGTTGAAATCACTTAAAACAGTGATCAGGCATAGTTTGGCTATCACTATTTCTAGTGACTTGAACTGTACACTAAATACATTCAATACATTCAACCTCTATTATGTTGCGTCACTGCCTTTCAGCGAACTTCTGGACTTTAATCCTGATGCATAAATATAGATGCGGGTAGCTTTAAATCTTGATTCAAGAATCCTGATATATAAATCTTTTATTACATGCGTCGTTGTTTTTTTTTTGCGAAATTCGCGATATAATTCTTAGGAATTGAATGGTTTTGGCGTCTACTACGTGGTAATTTCAAATAAGGAGATGAATAAAACTACTATGTTTTAGAGCTTAGGCGAAACTAGTTGTTTTAAACAATTAAATAAGTGGTAAAGAACATAGTAGTTTTATTCATCTCCTTTATTGATAATTCTTAGGCTTAAATTAGATTTATTTACCCTTTTCGACATTAATCCTAATGTATAAAACTAGATTTATGCATAAATCTTGATGCATGCACCCTGATCTATAATTCCTGAATCAAGAATCTTGATCTTGATTCCAACATCTTGAATTTTTAAGAATATTTAATCTCAGATATGCTACGTCGTTGCCTAAATAAGAACCACAATCTAGAAACCTGATTTATAAATCTAGATTTATGTACACGAATGAATAATTCTTGATTAAAGTATAAATCTTCATTATCTTAAGGTCGTTTTAGACAATTTCTTGACTCAAAAGTTAAGGTCGTTTTAGACAAGACAATTTCTTGACTCAAAAGTTAGTCAAGATTCAACATCTAAATTGTCTCGTATCAAACAGCAAATTATTTCAAATATTGAATTGGATGGTAGATCGAATGGAAAAATATTACGCGTTCTATTTTTCAAGGACAAATTATATGGGAGGAGAATATATGTATTCATTTCTTGAACAACTTTTAAGCTAAGAAATTGTCTTGTCTAAAACGACCTTTACATCACGATCTTAAGGTCGTTTTAGACAAGACAATTTCTTAGCTCAAAAGTTGTTCAAGAAATGAATTCATATATCCTCCTCCCATACAATTTGTCCTTGACAAATCGAATGAAATTTTTCCATTCGATCTACCACTCAATTCAATATTTCAAATAATTTGTTGTATGATACAAGACAATTTAGATTGTCTCGCATCTTGACTAACTTTTGAGTCAAGAAATTGTCTTGTCTATAACGACATTTAGTACATACAAATGATATTTGAGTAACACAATCAAATAAATTAAATGAAATTTCATAAAAAAAAAGACCTTTATTGGCATTTCCCTCACTGCCCCTCCACATCATAAACCTCAACAAAAATATACAAAAATAAAAATACAAATACACTATAAATAAAAGTACTACTCCGCCAAAAATTACTAATTATCCCCATCTATCGCCGCTCCCTTTGCCCTTGCCACTTTCCTCTCCCACGTCAGCCTCCTGCAGATTTTCACGCCGTCCCCATCCTCGCATAACCATTCATTCAGCTTTCTGCAGTCTCCCACCCACTCTGCTTTCACACCCTCACATTCTTCCCTAAGGTGCCACCACGTGTCACTTCCCTTACTACACAGCGCACACCCGGTGTACCCTAAACCCATCCACACTTTCCTCCCTCTCTCGTCTGACCCACACCTCGCTCTTGCCATGCATACCTTGCCCTCCCTGCTCCACTCACCCCTGGCTAAGTAACTCGGGAGTCTACCACTCACTTGCCACTCTATGTAGCCAGGGTTGTAAGAGCTCTAATTCATTCTAGTCTGCCGTTCTTGCCACTCAATATCTCTCAATCTCTCTCTTACCTCAGTTCCTAGGCTTCCCATTTCTCTCAGCTTCTCCTCTACCCACACCTCAGACATACCCACTCTTTCATACATCCTTCCTCTATCCTTTCTCCAACCACTCTCCGTCCTACTCTTACACCTCATCTATACCTCCCGCACCAGTCTTTCCTCACCCAATTCCTGCAATCTTTCTTCAAACTTCACAACCCTTACACACGACTCCCACCACATACTCATACGATTCATCTCCTGCAACAGCACTGCTCTTGGTGTCGACCTTTCGAGACCCAGCAGACTCTTCAGGAGCACACCTTGCTCTCTCTCTATCACATCCCACTCACGCAATCCCCACACTTCCACTCCATACAACAGAATAGGTTTTACACACGCATCCCAGATCTTGCACGCCATTACGAGGTTACCGCCCCACAACCTCTCCCATTTCCTTCTCGCTATTCCCCAAGCCATTCTCGCTTTCGCTTGCATACTTTCCACATGCACCCTAAATCCTCCTCCACTGTCAACCCAGAAACCCAAATATTTAAAGACATTCACTCTCTCAATCATCCTTCCCTTCCATTTCAGCTCTTCCACTCTACCCCTTCTACCCCTATTCCTAAACATCATCCATTTAGTCTTCTCCACATTCACTACTAGCCCTCTCCTATCCATGTACCTTCCCATTCTTTCCAACATCTCTTGCATCTCTTCCACTCTCTTGGCTACTAATACTATGTCATCAGCATATGCCAGCATCCACACCTTGGTTCTCCCCACCACGACCCCTCCAGCCTGTCTTCTCCTCAGCACCGCCTCCAACTCGCTTGTGTAAAGATTGAACAGGAGGGGGCTTAGCGGGCACCCTTGCCTTACACCCACATTCACCCTAAACTTCTCAGACACTTCTCCATTCACTCTCGATTTTGCCCACGTCTCTTTATATATACTTCTCACCCACTCCACTCCTTCCACTTCCATACCCAATCTATCCATACATTCCACCAGTTTCCCCCTAGGAACTGAGTCATACGCCGCTTTCAAATCCACAAACACCGCATACACTCTCCCTTTGCACTCCAACGCTTCCTCCACCATTCTCGCAAGCGTGAAAATCTGCTCCCTCGTCCCTGTTCCCTTTCTGAAACCCCCCTGGCATTCCGACAGCAGCCCTTTTCTATCCAGTTCCCTCGCTAGTCTATTTTTCACAATTGTCATCATCGCTTTGTATCCCGCACTCATAACGGTAATACCCCTATAATTATTTACGACCGATGCTGCTCCCCCTTTGTGCACCGGGACCACCACCCCCACACGCCACTCTTCCGGCAGTTCTTCCTCACCACTCCAGACTCTATTCAAAACCTCCAGTAACTTATCTTTTCCTTCCTCTGTTAATCTTTTGAAGGCCTCTGCCTTCAGCTCATCTTCCCCCGCCGCCTTTCCCAGTTTCAGCTGCCCTATGGCCACGTCGACCTCTTCCCGCGAAAACGCCTCCCTTCCTACCACCGGTCTCGGACTCCCTAAATCCACCTCTGACCCCGCCATCTCTCTACAGCTCTTCTCCCACTCTGCCAGCTCTATGCTAACGTTGCCCTTTTTTACGCTTCCCCTTAGAATTTCCCACAACCCCTTCTCTGTCACACACTCCCTCAACCTCGTTTCTACCTTCTGCAACTCCTCTATCTTCTTCCTCTCGCAGGTTCTCTCGAACTCCCTCTTCGCCTGATTGGCCCTTTCCACTTCACCTCTCCCATTTCTCCACTTCGCCATTGCTCTTCGCCAGCTCGACTTCTTCACCCTACATTCCTCGTCAAACCAACTCTCCCTCTGCCCCCACTCTTCTTCTTCTCCAATGAAGCCACCATCACTCTCTCCAACTGGAGCATCGAATGCACATCCTCCCACTTGACGCGTTTTAGCTTTTTCTCATATGCATCCAAATCCGGCTCGCTTCATCCAAACCTCTGCTGCCCCTTCCTCTGTTCTCCCTTCCCAACGTTCCTCACCCTAACGACCACCTCCACTGGTACATGATCCGACCCTCTTACGTTTTCCACCTTGAAGCACACCAACTCTTCCCTTTCGATCCCTTTGACCACCATGTAGTCCAAAACCGAGCCTCCTTCTTGTCCGCAGAACGTTTTTTTCCCTTCCCAGTCCCCTTCACAGCAACCGTTGAGCACATCCCATCCTGACTTTCTCACCCATTGCATCCATTCTCTACCCTCCTGGTTAGTCACTTTATCCTGGGAGCACCTTTTTCTCCAGTCACCGTCTTCTCCGATCCCTCCTTCCAGCTCCCCCACCCTTTCATAACTTTCTTCTATTTTCTTCTCTAATACTCCCTGTAACCTTAATCTATATGTTTGCACGATTGAAAAAATTGCCGCTGTGTTTAAAAATTAAATGCGCGTGAGTTTTTAACACATAAACCTCACGCACATTTAATTTTTAAACACAGGTATTGGTATAAAACTCACCCAAAAAAATATCTCTAATTACATTTGTAATTACATTTATAGTTTGCTAGTAGTCATGTGTAAGTGAGTAAAAAAAATATGTGAAAACCACCCACTCGCGAGGTTTTTAATCACTAAGAAAATGTAGTCGGTAATTTCATTCCTAAAAGCATTTGTTGCAAACGTGCGGACTCCCCTTGGATGCTAGCGAAATGGGACCGGTCCGATTAATAATAGTCAATAAAAAAATGTCTATAAATATTTCTGCGACCAGCGCGCAATGAGATGGAAAGAGATGGGTTATTGTTACTCAGCGGTCCGCGCCGTCGTGTTTGAGCTTGTCGGCCAGTCTTAGTCCGTCATCCGAAGATACCAGTTTTAGTAGCTAAATAATTTTGTTCGTCTTGCATTCAGTGGTTTTAATTGTGAGTAGTGTAAGTAGTGCAGTGAGTTTTAGTGCAAATGAGTGCTGCGTGTAATGGGGTAAGTTGTTTTTTTTGAGATAGTATGGTGTAGGCTCTTTTTTATGAAAAAAATTGTACTATAGCAGTCAAATTGCGTCGTACGACAATTTTTTTCATCTGTTCGCATTACTATTATGCCATATAACAAATTTATGTGATATAATAATTGTGTGAAATTAATTCTAATCTCTAGGGGTTGTTTTAATAATACGTAATATCATTTGTATTTTTTGTGTGTCTAAATCCAACACTTTTTAATACGTTAATATGTGTGATTCACATTTTATATGTATCTCGTAACAGTTGCGCTCGGGTTTTTTTCCATACAAAAAACAGCGCGGCGTGAGTTAACGTGCGCGTTGCGTCATCTGAGCTCACGCTAAATACTAATCAACTTAAGTAATGATTCAGCGCCGGTTAAATGTGAGTGTTATGATTTATAATGCATCCAATATATTTTTATTCGCGAATTTGTGTGATTCACAATTCATATATATCTCGTAACAACCGCGCTTGGGTTTTTTCATACAAAAATAGCGCGGTGTGAGCTGCGCTGCGTCATCCGAGCTCGCGCTAAATACTAATCAACTTAATTATTAGACGCCGGTTAAATGAGTGTTACGACTTTAATGAGGAACTTTTTAATTAATAACATTATTTGTTTCAAATGCTACCTTAAAAAAATAATAATATTCCACATGTAAAAGTGATAAACAGGCCAGCTCTGAAATAAAAAAATTGTGACTACGAAAATATATTCCCAATCGTATTTGTTACAAATCTAATCTTCGTACAAAACCGAATATTCTATGAGTACTAGTTGTAAACAATTCCGAGGTTAGATCGGAGAGAAAGCCGTTCTTTTTTTTTGTGACTACGAAAATAAACCTGCCATTGCTATATGAATATTTAATATTATATGTATATCGTTAATTTTATTTAAAAAAAAAACGAGTTTATACTATATAATTAATTTTTATATAATTATATTTTTAAATCGGTGCACAAGCAACACATGTCTTTTATGATATCACCTTATTATACTAATTAAACAGCGATGGATGGTGGTTGGAGGTGGTTGAGAATTAAAATACTTTTGGTGTGAATTCTATCTATACAGGGTGTTCCTAAAGTATGGAATAAATTTGATATTTGCAATAATTGCTAGAACACCACGTCTATTATTAATTTTAAATTGCCAATTTTTAATTAAATTGTCCATTTTTTTCCCCGAACATTCTTGAATGCGCAATAGCGCCATCGGCAATTTTTTCAAATTAATTTTTTATTGCGAATTCTGAAAGGTATTATTTTTCGGCGATCAGCAATATACATACATACATACATCATAACATACATGTCTGATTGCAGAAAAATAATCCCTTTCAGAATTCTTAATAAAAAAAAATAGGGTTGTCCTATGAAAAAATTGCCGATGACGTGATTGCATATTCAAAAATAGTCGAAAAAATTGCACTTTAATTAAAAATTTGGTAATTTAAAATTTAAAATCAAGCAATTTTTGCAAAAAATCATAAATAAAGGTTTTATCGAATATATTCCATGCATTAGGGACACCCTCCCTAAATAAATTCGATAAAACCTTTATCTATGATTTTTGCAAAAATTGCTCGATTTTAGTTTTAAATTACCAAATTTTTCAAATATTGGATTGTTAAGGCGTCTACTTTGTGATAATTCATTTTAAAGGATAAATAAAACGATTTTTTACTTTGTTTTTTATCACACTTCAGTTACACTTTGCAACTAGTTTCAGCTAAGCTCTAGCCATTTTCGAGCTCCTCCGATGACTAGAGCTTAGCCGATTTCATTAGAAATGTATTTATGGAAAAACGTTAAGTCGTTTTTAAAACTTGTACCAAACATTAAATTTATCAAATATCAATCCCGAATTGTACTACATACATCATTTTGATACATGAAACAGTTTTCATGAACATTAAAATATTGCAACTGCAGTTGTAGCGATTTTTGTAGGATATATTACGAATATCTAGGAGCAAAACGAAAACTAGAACTAGAAGCCTGGTACTACATGATAATATATTTACGAATATCTAGGAGCAAAATGAATACTAGAATCCTGTTACTACAGGAATCTAATTTTTCCATTTTAGTTTCCATAGATAAACACGTTTCCTGAATTAGTTTAAACAATATAAAACGTCTGTATCTATTGAAAAAACTATGCGAGCAATGGTGGGGTGGGCGGTTGCTCCCTACCAACCACACTATGCCCATCCACTATTACAAATGACTTGAACTCTACACTACACTGTTATCCATTACTTTCTATGATTTAATAAATTTCATTTATTAATTTACGCCTGATTCGTAAAAAAATATGTGAGAAATGATGTAGTGCATAGTTCAAGTCGTTTGAAATAGTGGATGGGCATAGTCTGGTTGGTAGGGGCCGCCCGCCCACCCCACCTTCGTTGGCATAGTTTTTTTATAGGATAACACTCTTCTTGGCATTGTTTAAACAATATAAAGCGTCTGTATCCATTAGAAAAACTATGCGAGCAAAGGTGGGTTGGGCGGGTGGCCCCTACCAACCAAACATGTCCATCCACTATTATAAATGACTTGAACTCCACACTATACTGTTATCCATTACTTTCTATGATTTAATTAATTTCATTTATTAATTTACGCCTGATTCGTAAAAAAATATGTGAGAAATGATGTAGTGCATAGTTCAAGTCGTTTGAAATAGTGGATGGGCATAGTCTGGTTGGTAGGGGCCGCCCGCCCACCCCACCTTCGTTGGCATAGTTTTTTTTATAGGATAACACTCTTCTTGGCATTGTTTAAACAATATAAAGCGTCTGTATCCATTAGAAAAACTATGCGAGCAATGGTGGGGTGGGCGGGCGGCCCCTACCAACCAAACTATGTCCATCCACTATTACAAATGACTTGAACTCCACACTATACTGTTATCCATTACTTTCTATGATTTAATTAATTTAATTTATTAATTTACGCCTGATTCGTAAAAAATCAAGTCATCGGAGGAGCTCGAAAATGGCTAGAGCTTAGCCGAAACTAGTTGCAAAGTGTAACTGAAGTGTGATAAAAAACAAAGTAAAAAATCGTTTTATTTATCCTACCAAATTTTTAATTAAAGTGTAATTTTTTTTCGACCATTTTTGAATATGCAATCACGTCATCGGCATTTTTTTCAAAGGACAACCCTATTTCTTTTATCACGGATTCTAAAAGGGATTATTTTTCTACAATCAGAGATGTATGTTATGATGTAATACATAATTAGTAGAATAATACCTGCAGAAATGTTCAGGGTGGTCATAATTTATGTTAAATCCTAAATTGTTAACAATTTGTCGATGAAGGGCGGACAACGAAAATAATGGGCGGACAAACGAAAATTATAAATGAACAAACGATTCCAATAATAATTTGTAGAAGAATACCTACAGACATTTTTAGGGAAGTAATAATTTATTTTAAATTTCAAAATATACATACATCCCTCGATACCGATAGCCCGGGATGGGACAAGACCCACAAATCCCGAAGTGAAGACAGGGAGAAGGATACCATGTTTTTTATTTATTTATTCCTCTTTTAGACATAAGTACATGTTTGTATGTTTGTGTATATGTATATATGTATTGTACATGTATTTGTGTATTGTACATATATATATATATATATATATATATATATGTATTGTACATGTATATATGTATATATTTTACATGTAAAGGTGTAAAAAGTGGAAAATAAATAAACAATGTAAATTTAAAAAATAAATGTTAAAAACATTTTGATTATTAACATTTTAAAACTTAATATAATTTTGTTGATTTATAATTTTCGTTTGTCCACCCATTATTTTCGTTTTCTGCCCTTTATCAAAACGTTATTAACAATTTAAATTAAATTATTACCACTCTGAAATTTTCTGTAGGTATACAAAATGTTCTACTAATAATTATTAGAATTGTTTGTTCATTTCTAATGTTCATTTGGTCACCCATTGTTTCCGTTTGTCCACCCTTCATCAACAAATTATTAGCAATGTAAGATTTAAAATAAATTATTACCGCCCTGAATATTTCTGTAGATAGTTTTCTACTAATTATTATTGGAATCGTTCAATTTTTTAAAATAAATTGCTACTAATTATAAACGGACAAACGATTGAAATAATAAATTTTGTCATTCCAAACTTATCATTTCTTAGGCTACCTTAAACATGTTCCTTTCCCGCTTAACTAATCATTTCCCGCTCGATGAATTGGTGCCTTGTCGTTGGCGAGCGGGCTTAATCACATGTACATTGAGAATTTCGTCTTTTTAAAATAATAGTAAATATATTTTTCAATATAAAAAAGTTATTTTTATATTACCTATCATTAATGAAGATTCTAGTTAGAAATAATCATGTTTAGTACGATATTTATCGTAACAATTTATCTGTTTAATTCATTCATCATCTATTTATAGGGACTTATATTTTTAATAGATTCATTTTCTAATGCAAGTTAGTGCACAACAACAAAAATATTTAAATTATTTTTAAATACTTAACACTTAAAAAGAATCAACTTCAATCCGTATGTGTTAAAGTAAAAATCTATTGCTGATTAAATTTATTTAATATTTAGTTACAATTGTATGATGTAATATGCTATATCAAGCACTATAAAAAATTATTTTCAATTTATTTCAAGTGTTAATTCATAAGTATATGGTATTTATAGCATTTTATTTAGATTTTTATTTATTATTTAAATTCACAACGGCTCGAATAGTGTTGTAGGCGGTATAAGGGCCCATACCATCTCCAGCATTGCTGTAGTGTTCACCATTCATTAAATAACACTTTAAAAACCAATTTCTAAAATTGTAGAATTCTCATTACACGAGAATACAATTCAAATTATTAGCAGCATATTATATTTCATACAAATTGTAATCGAATATATAAATTAAATATAAATCTGTTGAGTTTATTTAGCTAGACTCAAATCACATAGTCATCAGATGGAATTAGTTTACAATCTAGATCATTTACTGGCAACTTATTTCATTAAAAAATATCAACGTAACATATTTGTTGGTTTCAATATTTAAATTGAATATATATAATTTAAACTTTATTATTATTAGTTTGATATAATATTGATTTTAAAATGATTCAGCTGCCTGACAATCAAACTGTATGTATTTCTCTTTCATGGCTTGCACGGCAAAAACATTTTCATATTTTTCAATCAAATATTCTAAGAAATAAATCTCTTGAGTTTATTTAGCTAGACTCAAACCATAAAGGTATTACATAAAATTATCTTACAATCTAAATCATTAACTCTTAATATATTTCAATAAAAAACTCTCATTTATGTTTAATTTTATCGACTAAACTTTATTATTTCTAATACATTTTTACTAAATAATTAGCTTGTTTGACATAATTTTGAGTAAAAGTTATTCAGCTGCATGGCAATCACATTGCATTTACTTCTTTCTTAGGGGTTGTACGGCAAAAACATTTCCATAATTTTCGGCCATTCACTCGAAATCCGATGGTCTCCAAGTAGCCGGTTGTGTAGCCCGCGATTTGAGTTTTGTTCTTTCTCTCGTGATATGGCTTGAACCTAAGAACTTCGGGTAGCTTTTAAAGTTCAAGCTCTTGGGTCTTCGTGTAGCCTATCATTTGTATTGAGATAAAAGCTCGTCAGTTATATGACTAGGCTTGAGCCTGAAGTGCTCATGCGGAGTGGTGATCATTTTTGATGATGCTGATGTTGTACAAAAGGTTCTATTGCAAGTATACAATTTAAATTATTGGCAGCATATTACTTATAACATACAAATTTCATTCCAATGTTTAAATTAATGAAATCTTTTGAGTTTATTTAGACTCAAACCATATAGTTATATTAGACATAATTTTGTATTCAACCACTAATTCATTAGATTCTCTATAATTCTCAAACCGATTTCTAAATGTACATGTGAGACCAAAACCAATTCCGCTCGTCTCGATACCATTTTAAATTTTTGGGGCTGAAAATTGCCATGTCTATAAATATTCTTGTATGGATCGTGTGGAGCAAACCATAATTATTTAATACAAAATTTAATCAATTTATTTCAATACATTTTGAACTAATTTATTCGATTTATAGTAAATAATTATAAAATTTATAAGCAAAATTGATATACAAAATAATTTTTGTTTAGCGAGTAACAACAAAATTATTTCGGCATTATTTTAAATTCCTAACTGTTCTACATTACTCAATTTTGTTAAATCACTAATTCCATTTTTTTTCTACCGGTTTTCAACGTGCCGTGTTCCGAAAATTGAATCAATCGCGTTCCGTAACTTGATTCAAATGCGTTCGGAAATTTGAATCAACCGCGTTCGAACACTTGAATCAATCGCAATTCGTAACTTGATTCAATCGCCATTCGTAACTTGATTCAATCGCGATTCGGAAATTTGAGTCAATCGCGATTCGGGACATGATTCATTCGCGATATGATTCATTCGCGATTCGTAACTTAATTCATTCACGATTCGTAACTTGATTCAATCGCGTTCGGATATTTGAGTCAATCGCGATTCGGGACATGACTCATTCGCGATTAGTAACTTAATTCATTCGCGATTAGTAACTTAATTCATTCGCGATTCGTAACTTGATTCATTTGAGATTAAGAATTTCATTCAATCGTGATTCGTAGGTAGATTCAAACGCGTTCGTAAACTTGAATCAATCGTGATTCGGCACTTGATTCAATCGCGACTCGTAACTCGATTCAAACGCGTCCGGAAATTTGAATCAATCGCGTCCGATAACTTGAATCTATCGCGTTTCGTAACATAATTCAGTCGTATTCTGAAACTTGAATCAATCGCGTTCGAAAATTTGAATCAATCTCGCGCGGTAACTTGATTCAGCCGCGTTCCGAAACTTAAAACAACCGCGTAGGTGGTTTGCACCCTGAAACGAATGCAGTTCCATTCTACAACCAAGAAGGAAGATACAGGTGGAATCGTTACAGGGGCAATGTAAGTATTCACAACCAACCAAACATACATATGTATTATGTTACGATTGTTTTCTAAACAAAATAACTAATATCAATTTTCTATTGTTGCAGGTGTTACAGTGCGAGTTTTAGCTTTTTATTTGCAAACCGTAATTAAAAGTAAAGTGATTAGTCCGCGTTCTTTAACCACGTTAGGGCCCCGCGAGTGTTAATAGTTTCAAGTTAGGGTGTATTGTTGCTTGTTAAGCAAACTAAAGTCAGTGCTTTACATGGGCTGGAGATGGAATGGAGGAGCACCGCTGAAGAAAAAAGAAGACACCAACGGGGTGTTCTCCTAACGTGAGTGATCCCCGCAACGAAGTAGTGAGTGCTTTTTGAAATCACGGGTCGCGGTCGCGTTGCGCCAGTAGGTCAATTCAAGTTTGGATGTCTAATCAAACTTCTTTTTCAGCCTAATCCATTTCTTTTCAGGTTCCCTGTATGTATTTAGATTATGCTAGGGAAGGGAATTTAGTTGCGCCTCAAAAACCGAATCGTTTCGCCAAAAACACCTTAGATATTAATATTTTTTGATTGAATTACAATATTTGTATTCAATTACATAGGCGGATTATCTAATGGTGTCGTCGCTATTATTTTATATTAGATTTATTTATCCTGTTTATATTACACACACTTTGGCAAAATTAGGCAGCTTTAAATTAAATTAATTTTCAATCTAAATCATTAATTCTTAACTTATTTCATTAAAAATTATCAATGTAACTTTTTTTATAATTAATTCATTTATATCAACATTACTTTGTTATTTTTATTAAATTTTCAGTAAATAATCAACTTGTTTGATATAATATAACTTTGATTTGAAACCATGCTGCCTGCCATTTGTATCTACTTGTCTATTTGCTTGCCGGCAACAACATTTTCAGAAATTTTCGGCCGTTAACTTGAAATCCGATGGTCTCCAAGTAGTCGGTTGCGTAGTCCGCGATTTGAGTTTTGTTCTTTCTCGCTTGATGTGGCTTGAACCTAAGAACTTCGGGTAGCTTTTAAGGCTCAAGCTCTTGGGTCTTCGTGTAGCCTATCATTTGTATAGAGACAAAAGCTCGTCAGTTACGTGGCTAGGCTTGAGTCTGAAGTGCTCATGCAGAGTGGTGATAATTTTTGACGATGGCTGTTGTCGTGTAAAAGGTTCTATTATGTGCATTCTTATCAAACCAAACCAATAACTCGCGAAACAGTTGATGCTTACGTTAGCTTTGACGACTATAGAAAATAATCCCATCATTCCAAACTCATCAATTTCATTTTTCAAACTACATTAAATATTTTCCTTCCCCGCCTAACCAATCCTTTCCCGCTCGATGAATTGGTGCCTTGTCGTTGGCGAGCGGGCTTAATCATGTGTACATTGAGAATTTCGTCTTTTTAAAGTAATAGTAAATATATTTTTGAATTTAAAAAAGTTATTATTATATTATCCATCACTAATGAAGATTCTAGTTAGAAATAATCATGTTTAGTCTGATATCATATCTGTTTAATTCATTTCAATCTATTTATAGGGACTTTTTAAACAGATTTATTTTATAATGTTATTTTGTCCGCAACTCTTAAAAATATTTAAATTATTTTTAAATACTTTACAATTAAAAAGGATCAACATCAATCTGTATGTATTAAAGTAAAAATCTATTGCTGATTAAATTAATTTAATATTTAGTTACAATTGTATGATATAATATGCTATATCAAACACTAATAAATTATTTTCAATTTATTTCAAGTGTTAATTCATAAGTATATGGTATTTATAGCATTTTATTTAGATTTTTATTCATTATTTAAATTTACATCGACTCGAATAGTGTTGTAGGCGGTATAAGGGCCCATACCATCTCCAGCAATGCTGTAGTGTTCACCATTCATTAAATAACACTTTAAAAACCAATTTCTAAAATTGTAGAATTCTGATTACACGAGAATACAATTCAAATTATTAGCAGCATATTATATTTCATATAAATTGTAATCGAATATATAAATTAAATATACATCTGTTGAGTTTATTTAGCTAGACTCAAATCACATAGTCATCAGATAGAATTAGTTTACAATCTAGATCATTTACTCACAACTTATTTCATTAAAAAATATCAACGTAACATATTTATTGGTTTCAATATTTAAATTTAATATATATAATTTAAACTTTATTATTATTAGTTTGATATAATATTGATTTTAAAATTATTCAGCCGCCTGACAATCAAACTGTATTTATTTCTCTTTCATGGCTTGCACGGCAAAAACATTTTCATAATTTTCGGCTGAAGTTCAATCAAATATTCTAATGAAATAAATCTCTTTGAGTTTATTTAGCTAGACTCAAACCATAAAGGTATTAGATAAAATTATCTTACAATCTAAATCATTAACTCTTAATATATTTCAATAAAAAACTCTCATTTATGTTTAATTTTATCGACTAAACTTTATTATTTCTAATACATTTTTACTAAATAATTATCTTGTTTGACATAATTTTGAGAACAAGTCATTCAGCTACATGGCAATCACACTGAATTTACTTCTCTGTTAGGGCTTGTACGGCAAAAACATTTCCATAATTTTCGGCCATTCACTCGAAATCTGATGGTCTCCAAGTAGCCGGTTGTGTAGCCCGCGATTTGAGTTTTGTTCTTTCTCTCTTGATATGGCTTGAACCTAAGAACTTCGGGTAGCTTTTAAAGCTCAAGCTCTTGGATCTTCGTGTAGCCTATCATTTGTATACAGACAAAAGCTCGTCAGTTACGTGAATTGGCTTGAGCCTGAGGTGCTCATGCAGAGTGGTGATCATTTTTGATGATGCTGCTGTCGTACAAAAGGTTCTATTGCGAGTATACAATTTAAATTATTGGCAGCATTTTACATATAACATAGAAATTTCATTCCAATGTTCAAATTAATTAAATCTTTTGAGTTTATTTAGACTTATACCATATAGTTATATTAGACAGAATTTTGTATCCAACCACTAATTCATTAGATTCTCTATAATTCTCAAACTGATTTCTAAATGTACATGTGAGACCAAAACCAATTCCGCTCCTCTCGATACCATTTTAAATTTTTGGGGCTGAAAATTGCCATGTCTATAAATATTCTTGCATGGATCGTTTGGAGCAAACCATAATTATTCAATACAAAATTTAATCAATTTATTTCAATACATTTTGAACTAATTTATTCGATTTATAGTAAATAATTATAAAATTTATCAACAAAATTGATATACAAAATAATTTTTGTTTAACGAGTAACAACAAAATTGTTTCGGCAATAATCTAAATTCCTAACTGTTCTACATTACTCAATTTTGTAAATCACTAATTCCATTTTTTTCGTACCAGTTTTCGACGTGTTGCGTTTCGAAAATTGAATCAATCGCGTTCCGTAACTTGATTCAAATGCGTTCGGAAATTTGAATCAACCGCGTTCGAACACTTGAATCAATCACAATTCTTAACTTGAATCAATCGCGAATCGTAACTTGATTCAATCGCGAATCGTAACTTGATTCAATCGCGATTCGTAACTTATTAGTTGGTTTAATCGCGTTCGGAAATTTGAGTCAATCGCGATTCAGGACATGACTCGTTCGAGATTTGTAACTTAATTCATTCGCGATTCCTAAGTTGATTCAATCGCGATTCGTAAGTTGATTCAATCGCGACTCTAGGCTTGATTCAAACGCATTCGAAAACTTGAATCAATCGTGATTCGGAACGTCATTCAACCTCGATTCATAATTTGATTCAATCGCGATTAATAATTCGATACCATCGCGATTCGTAGCTAGATTCAAACGCGTTCGTAAACTTGAATCAATCGTGATTCGGCACTTGATTCAATCGCGATTCGTAACTCGATTCAAACGCGTCCGGAAATTTGAATCAATCGCGTTCGATAACTTGAATCTATCGCGTTTCGTAACATAATTCAATCGTATTCTGAAACTTGAATGAATCGCGTTCGAAAATTTGAATCAATCTCGCGCGGTAACTTGATTCAGCCGCGTTCCGAAACTTAAAACAATCGCGTAGGTGGTTTGCACCCTGAAACGAATGCAGTTCCATTCAACAACCAAGAAGGAAGATACAGGCGGAATCGTTACAGGGGCAATGTAAGTATTTACAACCAACCAAACATACATATGTAGTATGTTACAATTGTTTTCTAAACAAAATAACTGATATCAATTTTCTATTGTTACAGGTGTTACAGTGCGAGTTCTAGCTTTTTATTTGCAAACCGTAATTAACAGTAAAGTGATTAGTCCGCGTTCTTTAACCACGTTAGGGCCCCGCGAGTGTTAATAGTTTCAAGTTAGGGTGTATTATTGCTGGTTAAGCAAACTAAAGTCAGTGCTTTACATGGGCTGGAGATGGAATGGAGGAGCACCGCTGAAGAAAAAAGAAAACACCAACGGGGTGTTCTCCTAACGTGAGTAATCCCCGCAACGAAGTAGTGAGTGCTTTTTGAAATCACGGGTCGCGATCGCGTTGCGCCAGTAGGTCAATTTAAGTTAGGATGTCTAATCAAACTTCTCTTTCAGCCTAATCCATGTCTTTTCAGGTTCCCTGTATGTGTTTAGATTATGCTAGGGAAGGGAATTTAGTTGCGCATCAAAAACCGAATCGTTTCGCCAAAAACACCTTAGATATTAATATTTTTTTGATTGAATTACAATATTTGAATTCAATTACATAGGCGGATTATCTAATGGTGTCGTCGCTATTATTTTATATTAGATTTATTTATCCTGTTTATATTGTACTCACTTTGGCAAAATTAGGCAGCTTTAAATTAAATTAGTTTTCAATCTAAATCATTAATTCTTAACTTATTTCATTAAAAATTATAAATGTAACTTTTTTTATAATTAATTAATTTATATCAACATTACTTTGTTATTTTTATTAAATTTTCACTAAATAATCAACTTGTTTGATATAATCTAACTTTGATTTGAAACCATGCTGCCTGCCATTTGTATCTACTTGTCTATTTGCTTGCCGGCAACAACAATTTCAGAAATTTTCGGCCGTTAACTTGAAATCCGATAGTCTCCAAGTAGCCGGTTGCGTAGTCCGCGATTTGAGTTTTGTTCTTTCTCGCTTGATGTGGCTTGAACCTAAGGACTTCGGGTAGCTTTTAAAGCTCAAGCTCTTGGGTCTTCGTGTAGCCTATCATTTGTATAGAGACAAAAGCTCGTCAGTTACGTGGCTAGGCTTGAGGCTGAGGTGCTCATGCAGAGTGGTGATAATTTTTGACGATGGCTGTTGTCGTGTAAAAGGTTCTATTATGTGCATTCTTATCAAACCAAACCAATAACTCGCGAAACAGTTGATGCTTACGTTAGCTTTAACGACTATAGAAAATAATCCCATCATTCCAAACTTATCAATTTAATTTTTCAAACTACATTAAATATTTTCCTTCCCCGCCTAACCAATCCTTTCCCGCTCGATGAATTGGTGCCTTGTCGTTGGCGAGCGGGCTTAATCATGTGTACATTGAGAATTTCGTCTTTTTAAAGTAATAGTAAATATATTTTTGAATATAAAAAAGTTATTTTTATATTATCTATCATTAATGAAGATTCTAGTTAGAAATAATCATGTTTAGTCTGATATCATATCTGTTTAATTCATTTCTATCTATTTATAAGGACTTTTTAAATAGATTTATTTTATAATGTTATTTTGTCCGCAACTCTTAAAAATATTTAAATTATTTTTAAATACTTTACAATTAAAAAGGATCAACATCAATCTGTATATATTAAAGTAAAAATCTATTGCTGATTAAATTAGTTTAATATTTAGTTACAATTGTATGATATAATATGCTATATCAAGCACTATCAAATTATTTTCAATTTATTTCAAGTGTTAATTCATAAGTATATGGTATGTATAGCATTTTATTTAAATTTTTATTTATTATTTAAATTCACAACGGCTCGAATAGTGTTGTAGGCGGTATAAGGGCCCATACCATCTCCAGCATTGTTGTAGTGTTCACCATTCATTAAATAACACTTTAAAAACCAATTTCTAAAATTGTAGAATTCTGATTACACGAGAATACAATTCAAATTATTAGCAGCATATTATATATCATACAAATTGCAATCGAATATTTAAATTAAATATAAATCTGTTGAGTTTATTTAGCTAGACTCAAATCACATAGTCATCAGATAGAATTAGTTTACAATCTAGATCATTAACTCGTAACTCATTTCATTAAAAAATATTAACGTAACATATTTGTTGGTTTCAATATTTAAATTTAATATATATAATTTAAACTTTATTATTATTAGTTTGATATAATATTGATTTTAAAATTATTCAGCTGCTTGACAATCAAACTGTATGCATTTCTCTTTCAAGGCTTGCATGGCAAAAACATTTTCATAATTTTCGGCTGAAGTTCAATCGAATATTCTAATGAAATAAATCTCTTGAGTTTATTTAGCTAGACTCAAACCATAAAAGTATTAGATAAAATTATCTTACAATCTAAATCATTAACTCTTAATATATTTCATTAAAAAACTATCATTTATGTTCATTTTAATCGACTAAACTTTATTATTTTTAATACATTTTTACTAAATAATTAGCTTGTTTGACATAATTTTGAGTACAAGTCATTTAGCTGCATGGCAATCACATTGCATTTACTTCTCTCTCAGGGCTTGTACGGCAAAAACATTTTCATAATTTTCGGCCATTCACTCGAAACCCGATGGTCTCCAAGTAGCCGGTTGTATATCCCGCGATTTGAGTTTTGTTCTTTCTCTCTTGATATGGCTTGAACCTAAGAACTTCGGGTAGCTTTTAAAGCTCAAGCTCTTGGGTCTTCGTGTAGCCTATCATTTGTATGCAGACAAAAGCTCGTCAGTTACGTGGCTAGGCTTGAGCCTGAGGTGCTCATGCACAGTGGTGATCATTTTTGATGATGCTGCTGTTGTACAAAAGGTTCTATTGCAAGTATATAATTTAAATTATTGGTAGCATATTACTTATAACATACAAATTTCATTCCAATGTTTAAATTAATGAAATCTTTTGAGTTTATTTAGACTCACACCATATAGTTATATTAGACAGTATTTTGTATTCAACCACTAATTCATTAGATTCTCTATAATTCTCAAACCGATTTCTGAATGTACATGTGAGACCAAAACCAATTCCGCTCCTCTCAATACCATTTTAAATTATTGGGGTTGAAAATTGCCATGTCTATAAATATTCTTGTATGGATCGTTTGGAGCAAACCATAATTATTTAATACAAAATTTAATCAATTTATTTCAATACATTTTGAACTAATTTATTCGATTTATAGTAAATAATTATAAAATTTATAAACAAAATTGATATACAAAATAATTTTTGTTTAGCGAGTAACAACAAAATTGTTTCGGCACTAATCTAAATTTCTAACTGTTCTACATTACTCAATTTTGTTAAATCACTAATTCCATTTTTTTTCCTACCGGTTTTCGACGTGGCGCGTTCCGAAAATTGAATCAATCGCGTTCCGTAACTTGATTCAAATGCGTTCGTAAATTTGAATCAACCGCGTTCGAACACTTGAATCAATCGCAATTCGTAACTTGATTCAATCGCCATTCGTAACTTGATTCAATCGCGATTCGGAAATTTGAGTCAATCGCGATTCGGGACATGATTCATTCGCGATATGATTCATTCGCGATTCGTAACTTAATTCATTCACGATTCGTAACTTGATTCAATCGCGTTCGGATATTTGAGTCAATCGCGATTCGGGACATGACTCATTCGCGATTAGTAACTTAATTCATTCGCGATTCGTAACTTGATTCATTTGAGATTAATAATTTCATTCAATCGCGATTCGTAGCTAGATTCAAACGCGTTCGTAAACTTGAATCAACCGTGATTCGACACTTGATTCAATCGCGACTCGTAACTCGATTCAAACGCGTCCGGAAATTTGAATCAATCGCGTTCGATAACTTGAATCTATCGCGTTCCGTAATATAATTCGATCGTATTCTGAAACTTGAATCAAACGCGTTCGAAAATTTGAATCAATCTCGCGCGGTAACTTGATTCAGCCGCGTTCCGAAACTTAAAACAACCGCGTAGGGGATTTGCACCCTGAAACGAATGCAGTTCCATTCTACAACCAAGAAGGAAGATACAGGTGGAATCGTTACAGGGGCAATGTAAGTATTCACAACCAACCAAACATACATATGTATTATGTTACGATTGTTTTCTAAACAAAATAACTAATATCAATTTTCTATTGTTGCAGGTGTTACAGTGTGAGTTCTAGCTTTTTATTTGCAAACCGTAATTAAAAGTAAAGTGATTAGTCCGCGTTCTTTAACCACGTTAGGGCCCCGCGAGTGTTAATAGTTTCAAATTAGGGTGTGTTATTGCTGGTTAAGCAAATTAAAGTCAGTGCTTTACATGGGCTGGAGATGGAATGGAGGAGCACCGCTCAAGAAAAAAGAAGACACCAACGGGGTGTTCTCCTAACGTGAGTGATCCCCGCAACGAAGTAGTGAGTGCTTTTTGAAATCACGGGTCGCGATCGCGTTACGCATGTAGGTCAGATCAAGTTAGGATGTCTAATCAAACTTCTCTTTCAGCCTAATTCATTTCTTTTCAGGTTCCCTGTATGTATTTAGATTATGCTAGGGAAGGGAATTTAGTTGCGCCTCAAAAACCGAATCGTTTCGCCAAAAACACCTTAGATATTAATATTTTTTTGATTGAATTACAATATTTGTATTCAATTACATAGGCGGATTATCTAATGGTGTCGTCGCTATTATTTTATATTAGATTTATTTATCCTGTTTATATTGTACTCACTTTGGCAAAATTAGGCGGCTTTAAATTAAATTAGTTTTCAATCTAAATCATTAATTCTTAACTTATTTCATTAAAAATTATAAATGTAACTTTTTTTATAATTAATTAATTTATATCAACATTACTTTGTTATTTTTATTAAATTTTCACTAAATAATCAACTTGTTTGATATAATATAATTTTGATTTGAAACCATGTTGCCTGCCATTTGTATATACTTGTCTATTTGCTTGCCGGCAACAACATTTTCAGAAATTTTCGGCTGTTAACTTGAAATCCGATTGTCTCCAATTAGCCGGTTGCGTAGTCCGTGATTTGAGTTTTGTTCTTTCTCTCTTGATGTGGCTTGAAGCTAAGGACTTGAGGTAGCTTTTAAAGCTCAAGCTCTTAGGTCTTCGTGTAGCCTATCATTTGTGTATATACAAAAGCTCGTCAGTTACGTGGCTAGGCTTGAGCCTGAGGTGCTCATGAAGAGTGGTGATAATTTTTGACGATGGCTGTTGTCGTGTAAAAGGTTCTATTATGTGCATTCTTATCAAACCAAACCAATAACTCGCGAAACAGTTGATGCTTACGTTAGCTTTGACGACTATAGAAAATAATCCCATCATTCCAAACTCATCAATTTCATTTTTCAAACTACATTAAATATCTTCCTTCCCCGCCTAACCAATCCTTTCCCGCTCGATGAATTGGTGCCTTGTCGTTGGCGAGCGGGCTTAATCATGTGTACATTGAGAATTTCGTCTTTTTAAAGTAATAGTAAATATATTTTTGACTATAAAACAGTTATTTTTATATTATATATCATTAATGAAGATTCTAGTTAGAAATAATCATGTTTAGTCTGATATCATATCTGTTTAATTCATTTCAATCTATTTATAGGGACTTTTTAAATAGAGTTATTTTATAATGTTATTTTGTCCGCAACTCTTAAAAATATTTAAATTATTTTTAAATACTTTACAATTAAAAAGGATCAACGTCAATCTGTATGTATTAAAATAAAAATCTATTGCCGATTAAATTAATTTAATATTTAGTTACAATTGTATGATATAATATGCTATATCAAGCACTAATAAATTATTTTCAATTTATTTCAAGTGTTAATTCATAAGTATATGGTATTTATAGCATTTTATTTAGATTTTTATTCATTATTTAAATTTACATCGACTCGAATAGTGTTGTAGGCGGTATAAGGGCCCATACCATCTCCAGCAATGCTGTAGTGTTCACCATTCATTAAATAACACTTTAAAAACCAATTTCTAAAATTGTAGAATTCTGATTACACGAGAATACAATTTAAATTATTAGCAGCATATTATATTTCATATAAATTGTAATCGAATATATAAATTAAATATACATCTGTTGAGTTTATTTAGCTAGACTCAAATCACATAGTCATCAGATAGAATTAGTTTACAATCTAGATCATTTACTCGTAACTTATTTCATTAAAAAATATCAACGTAACATATTTATTGGTTTCAATATTTAAATTTAATATATATAATTTAAACTTTATTATTATTAGTTTGATATGATATTGATTTTAAAATTATTCAACTGCCTGACAATCAAACTGTATGTATTTCTCTTTCAAGGCTTGCACGGCAAAAACATTTTCATAATTTTCGGCTGAAGTTCAATCAAATATTCTAATGAAATAAATCTCTTGAGTTTATTTAGCTAGACTCAAACCATAAAAGTATTAGATAAAATTATCTTACAATCTAAATCATTAACTCTTAATATATTTCAATAAAAAACTCTCATTTATGTTTAATTTTATCGACTAAACTTTATTATTTCTAATACATTTTTACTAAATAATTAGCTTGTTTGACATAATTTTGAGAACAAGTCATTCAGCTGAATGGCAATCACATTGTATTTACTTCTCTATCAGAGCTTGTACGGCAAACATTTTCATAATTTTCGGCCATTCACTCGAAATCCGATGGTCTCCAAGTAGCCGGTTGCGTATCCTGCAATTTGAGTTTTGTTCTTTCTCTCTTGGTATGGCTTGAACCTAAGAACTTCGGGTAGCTTTTAAAGCTCAAGCTCTTGGGTCTTCGTGTAGCCTATCATTTGTATGCAGACAAAAGCTCGTCAGTTACGTGGCTAGGCTTGAGCCTGAGGTGCTCATGCACAGTGGTGATCATTTTTGATGATGCTGCTGTTGTACAAAAGGTTCTATTGCAAGTATACAATTTAAATTATTGGCAGCATATTACTTATAACATACAAATTTCATTCCAATGTTTAAATTAATGAAATCTTTTGAGTTTATGTAGACTCAAACCATATAGTTATGTTAGACAGAATTTTGTATTCAACCATTAATTCATTAGATTCTCTATAATTCTCAAACCGATTTCTGAATGTACATGTGAGACCAAAACCAATTCCGCTCCTCTCGATACCATTTTAAATTTTTGTGGCTGAAAATTGCCATGTCTGTAAATATTCTTGTATGAATCGTTTGGAGCAAACCATAATTATTTAATACAAAATTTAATTAATTTATTTCAATACATTTTGAACTAATTATATATATATATATATATATATATATATTCGATTAAGGGCCGGTTCTACAATAGATATTTAACCGGCGAATAAGACTATTCGTGGAATAAGTTTGAGATATTAATGCCAATATGTCAAACTTATTCCACGAATAAACTTATTCTTCAGTTAAATGTCAATTGTAGAACCAGCCCTTAGAGTAAATAATTACTCTGAAAGAATTGCAATCATTTTTTTTTTGAATTAAATAAAAAATGTTTTGAATACAGTAAGACGAAACGAGAAATTAAAAATATATGTGCTAATCTGAAAAAATTGATAGATTTTTTGTGTAAAACAGAATTTGAAGAAATATTAGAAGAAAAAGAATTAATTAATAATAATGAACCAAAAAATAACTCAACAAAAGAAATTTGATTAACAATGGCACTCAAACAGAAGAGAATGATGATAATAATGATGTACTTAAACTTACTAAACATCTTAAATGATGAAAATAAAAATATAAATAAGTTTAGCAAGATTTGCAAGAATGATAAATGGAATGAAAATATTTTCAATTCTATTAAAATAAATAAAGTAGAAGATTTTATCTTGAAAATGATACTATAATTTTAGAATTTGATAATGGGAGTATTAAAAATATTATAGAAAATTTAACAAAAAAATATAAAATATTAGGTGAATTCAACAAGGAACATTTGAAAATTAATGAAATAATGAACATGAAAAAATATATTAACTTCACAAAAAGCCAATTATTAAACGAAGACGATAAAGATAACTCTATTATAGAAATTAAAGACAAGTCGTTTGAAATAGTGGACGGGCATAGTTTGGTTGGTAGGGACGCCCGCCCACCCCACCTTCGCTCGCATAGTTTTTTCAATAGATATAGACGTTTTATATTGTTTGAACTATTCCAAGAAGAGTTTTATCGTATGGAAAAACTATGCGAGCAAAGGTGGGGTGGGCGGGCGTCCCCTACCAACCAAACTATGTCCGTCCTCTATATCAAACGACTTGAACTATGCACTATACTATTATGAGTTATTTTCTATGATTAAATTAATGTCATTTATTAATTTAAGAATAATTTAAAAAAAAATGTGAAAATAATGTAATGCATAGTTCAAGTCGTTTGAAATAGTGGACGGGTATAGTCGGGTTGGTAGTGGGTCACCCGCCCACCCCACCCACCTCTCTTCGCATAGTTTTTTCCTTGGATATAGATGTTTTATATTGTTTAAACTATTCCAAGAAGAGTGTTATCCTATGGAAAAACTATGCGAAGAAAGGTGGGGTGGGTGGGTGGCCCCTACCAACCCAACTATACCCGTCCACTATTTCAAACAACTTGAACTATGCATTACATTATTTTTCACATGTATTTTTTTAATTATTCTTAAATTAATAAATGACATTAATTTAATCATAATAAATTATGGATAAATAGTGTATTGCATAGTTCAAGATGTTTGAAATAGTGGACGGGCATAGTTTGGTTGGTGGGGGCCGCCCGCCCACCCCACCTTTGTTCGCATAGTTTTTCCATAGGATAACACTCTTCTTGGAATAGTTTTAACAATATAAAACATCTATATCCAATGAAAAAACTATGATAGCGAAGATGGGGTGGGCGGGCGCCCCCTACCAACCCGACTATACCCGCCCACTATTTCAAACGGCTTGAACTATGCATTACACTATTTATCCATAATTTATTATGATTAAATTAATATCATTTATTAATTTAAGAATAATTAAAAAAATACATGTGAAAAATAATGTAATGCATAGTTCAAGTCGTTTGAAATAGTGGACGGGTATAGTCGGGTTGGTAGGGGACACCCGCCCACCCCACCTTTCTTCGCATAGTTTTTTCATTGAATATAGATTTTTTATATTGTTTAAACTATTCCAAGAAGAGTGTTATCCTATGAAAAAACTATGCGAAGAGAGGTGGGGTGGGCGGGCGGCCCCTACCAACCCGACTATACCCGTCCACTATCTCAAACGACTTGAACTATGCATTACATTATTTTTCACATGTATTTTTTTAATTATTCTTAAATTAATAAATGACATTAATTTAATCATAATAAATTATGGATAAATAGTGTATTGCATAGTTCAAGATGTTTGAAATAGTGGACGGGTATAGACGGGTTGGTAGGGGCCGCCCGCCCACCCCACCTTCGCTCGCATAGTTTTTCCATAGGATAACACTCTTCTTATAATAGTTTAAACAATATAAAACATTTGCATCCATTGAAAAAAGTATGCAAACGAGGGTGGGTTGGGCGGGTGGCCCCTACCAACCTGACTATACCCGTCCACTATTTCAAACGACTTGAACTATGCATTACACTATTTATCTATTATATGTATTGCATAGTTCAAGCCGTTTGAAATAGTGGACGGGTATAGTCGGGTTGGTAGGGGCCGCCCTCCCACCCCACCTTCGCTCGCATAGCTTTTTAATTTTCCCTACAAACCCGACTGTGCCTGTCTACTATTTCAAACAACTTGAACTATGCACTACACTATTATCCGTTCCTCTTACCAAACAAACTATGCCCGTCCATTATTTCAAATGACATGAACTCTGCACTAAATGTTATCCGTTATTTTCTATTATTCAATTAATTTCATTTGTTAATTTACGCCTCATTCGTAAAAAAATATGAGAAACAATGTAGTGCATAGTTCAAGTCGTTTGAAATAGTGGACGAACAAAGTCAGGTTGATAGATATACATATAGATTCATATGTGAATGAAAAATACATTCTGATTCGTGTATCTAGATATCTAGATGTATCCTGAGGCGTAAATCTTGATTGCAGAATCCTGATGTATGAATCTTTAAGAATATTGAATTTATGGTATGCTATGCCGCTACCTTAACAAGTACTTTGAAACATGAATCCTGATTCATAGATCTAGATTGAAATATCCTGATGCATACTTCTTGTTTCAAGATAGATTTAGATTGAATGAAATATCCTGATGCATACTTCTTGTTTCAAGATAGATCTAGATTGAAATATTCTGATGCATACTTCTTGTTTCAAGAATCCTGATTCGTAAATCTAGATTGAAATATCCTGATGCATACTTCTTGCTTCAAGAATCCTAATGTATGATTTTTTAAATATATTTGTTCTTCATTATTTTACGTTGCTGTCTTTAAGTGAACTTGTTTATATTAATTATAGATGAATATATTCTTGAATCAAGAATTATGCATCAGGGCCGTATAATTCTTAATACTAGAATCATATTAGGATTCTCGTATTAAGAATTGAATTTAAGGGAAATTAAAAAGAAATACTTTATTTTAATTATTGGTTTTTATTGCACATTTATTATGGTTACAATCTCCAGCTAAAGCTACGAAAAAAATAATAAAATAAAACTCACAGGAAGTAGTATTATAAAACTAAAAGCTTTTTCGTTTTGTTTTTTTGTTCCACTTTGTATAGCGATTTCGTTTCATTCGTGATTTCAGTTTTGTACCCACCAATTTGAGAATCATTTTCAATTACATTACTCTAGATATTGTCAATAGTAGATAAGGAAATTGGACAATATAGAAATATAGATATATGTGTTTGTGGGATATAATATTTACATAAAAATTACATGTAATGCGGAGGCGACTTAATAATACTTTTTTTCTAGTTTGTTTTTGTTTATTTCTTAACAATCCCGACTTGGTAACTTAAAAAAAGACTCCAACACTGCTTTCACACGAAAATAGTAGTTTTTGATACCTTGTATGTTGAATACTAGTTTTACATTTTAGGTATAGAAAGAAATAACGCGTAAATACTTTAGCGTCTCATGTTAAGTCAGTATTCAGCATACCGGTATCGCATACGTGTGTACGTAGTCTAAGGTTGGGTTGTTTGAAACCAAACATTCTAAACTAAAATTGTATCCAATTTTATTTTTAAAAATTCTTCGTTTTAAATTCTATACTTACATAGGAAATATTAACAAGACTAATAATATTGAAATAAGTTGATCTCAGAGTTTAGTTTACATTTTACTAAACAAACTATGCCCATTCACTATTTCAAAAGGCTTGAACTCTGCACTACATTCTTGTCCATTATTTTTATGATTCAATCAATTTCATTTATTAATTTGGATTTAATTTAAAAAATATATAGAGAACAATGTGGGGAGGGCGGGTGGCCCCTACGAACCAAACTACACCCGTCCACTATTTCAAGTGACTTGAGCTTTGCACCACACTGTTATCCATTATTTTCTATGATTCAACAAATTTTATTGATTAATTAAAATTACTAATTAATAAAATATATGTGAAACAATGTAATGCATAGTTCAAGTTATTTGAAATAGTGGACGGGCATAGTTTGATTGGTAGGGGCCACCCGCCCACCCCACCTTTGCTCACATAGTTTTTTCCCACAGGATAACACTCAGCTTGGAATAGTTTAAACAATATAAAACGTCTGTATCCATTGAAAAAACTATGCGAACGAAGGTGGGGTGGGCGGGTGTCCCCCACCAATCAAACTATACCCGTCCACTATTTCAAATAACTTGAACTATGCACTACATTGTTTATCACATATATTTTCTTAATTAGTAATTTAAATTAATAAATAAAATTTGTTGAATCATAGAAAATAACGGATAACAGTGTAGTGCAGAGCTCAAGTCACTTGAAATAGTGGACGGGCTTGTTTAGTTCGTAGGGGACACCCGCCCACCCCACCTTTTCTTGCATACTATTTCCAATGTATACAGACGTTTTATATTGTTTAAACCATTCCAAAAAGAGTGTTATCCTATGAAAAAACTATGCGAACAAAGGTGGGGTGGGCGGGTGGCCCCTACGAACCAAACTATGCCCGTCCACTATTTCAAGTGACTTGAGCTTTGCACCACACTGTTATTCATTATTTTCTATGATTCAACAAATTTTATTGATTAATTAAAATTACTAATTAAAAAATATATGTGAAAAATAATGTAGTGCATAGTTCAAGTCGTTTGAAATAGTGGACGGGCATAGTTTGGTTCGTAGGGGCCACCCGCCCACCCCACCTTTGTTCGCATAGTTTTTTCATAGGATAACACTCTTTTTGGAATGGTTTAAACAATATAAAACGTCTGTATCCATTGGAAATAGTATGCAAGAAAAGGTGGGGCGGGTGGGTGGCCCTTACGGACCAAACTATGCCCGTCCACTATTTCAAACGACTTGAACTATGCACTACATTATTTTTCACATATATTTTTTAATTAGTAATTTTAATTAATAAATAAAATTTGTTGAATCATAGGAAATAACGGATAACAGTGTAGTGCAGAGCTCAAGTCACTTGAAATAGTGGACTGGCATAGTTTGGTTGGTTATGATTATTTTAAGATTATTAATTTTGATTTTCAAATAAGAATGATTATGACTTTATGGGTCCCATAAGCTATTGATTGAATGTATAAATTGAAAACGTCATTGTGACAGAAATTGTCAAAACAAATATCAATCACCTGGAATAGCGCTTGTGATTGGAACTTTAATGACATCATTTGTTTAATTATTCAGTGTTTCCAATAGAGAGAATCTAAAGTAACTACATTTCCTAGATAATATATTTATTGTTGCTGTAATGAAAACTTATGGATTCAATAGCTATTGATATATTTATTGAACGTTGGTGAATACGGGGGTTAGTGAATTAGAGAAATTGTATTGACCTTTTAGTAAAAAGTAAAATTGGATACAATTTTAGTTTAGCATACTTGGTTTTATACAACCCAGCCCTAGACTACGTTCAAACGTATGCAATCCCAAAAAAAAAGCATAATGTTACTTTTTGTGTTTGACCAGCAATTTTTTGAGGTCCCTTAAGGGCCGGTTCTACAATTGACATTTAACTGGAGAATAAGGCTATCTGTGGAATAAGTTTGAGATATTGGCGTCAAAATTTGACACTTATTCCACGAATAACCTTATTCTCCTATTAAATGTCAATTGTAGAACCGGCCCTTAATGTGTTTTACAGTTGAAAACAAAAACACATCAAGCCTTTAATGTGTCCTTAGATTATCAAGCAATGATTTGAGCTTACATTCCAGTTTATTCCAAAGTCATCTCTAATGGGTTGTATTTTTGTTATCTTCTTTTAATATTTTCTATCTAATTTCGTTGATCGGTGGTTTTGTTATTCGTCGCCTCCGATTCCATAAAATTTGTCTGCCCGCTACAAGATAAACATCTCAAAAAATATCATCTGTTTTTGCTCCGCCTCCACCAATAATAAAAAACGATATGAAGCTTGATTAATATGGTCGGTTTACACGTCGAACTGGTCGTCATCCACATACGAGATGTTCATCCGATGCAGCAGATCCTCAGCGGCGAATTTAACCTTTTCATCCCGACTGGCCACCAACATAACAGCCCCATCTTTAAGCACAACCGCTAAGGGTGCAAGCCGTTCTGAAGATAGACTTCCGAGTAGTTCCAAACAAGCCTCCATGGTTTCAACGCGTGTCACTTTAAAAGCCTCTGAATCGCGATGGATGCTCACTGAACGTTGTTGTTGTATTTCCGGTGGCACTGGTTGTGCGGGGGGTACAACTGTATTAAATGGATTCACTCGAGCCTCGACAGGTTTCTTGTACTGCTCTAACAGTTGATCAACATCCTTTTCTTCGTCATTCATTTGAAGAAGCGTATTAGCATCATATTTGATCTTATCGGGTCTTTTATGGAACTTCCCCGCCATTTCATTAGTTTCATCATCAGTCGACGTCATTTCCTTAGCATCATTTTTATCATCATCATCCTCATCGTGCTGACTTTGCGGCAACACCTCTTTCTCTAAATAACTATCCGAATCACTCGACAACAAACTCTCAGCTCGTTTAAAATCAGAAAACTTAAACGGCCGCACGGATTTCTCCCATTCCGTTTTATTATCTTCAATTTTAAAATCTTCAACACTTTCAATATCATCCTCATCATCTGGTATATGTATGGTTAAATTAGTATAGGATTCACAAAGGTACTCCCATTTAAAACGTAGTTTTCTTAAAAACTCTTCTACATAATCCAAATCGGTGTAACATTTTGCTTTTTTGTCTTTCACAAGCAACTCCTTGATGTCACTAGGTGTTATGGTGTATTTCTCAATACCATCCAAACATAGCTCGATTAAGACAATTATTTGAACCACCTCCGATGTATTAGCTTGTGTATATAAATTGGCCGCTTTAGATAAATTACCAACCTTTTGTGTTAAAAACTTCAAACCTGGTCTTAAATCAAACTCTTTTGCACGCGAGTTGGATATTTCTAAACACTTCAGTAGGACATCCACGTGTTTCGCATTAACATGCGTTAGGATACCTCTGAGGCTACATGTGTTGATTTGTAGGATGTTTAAAATTGGTGTTACATGGTTTAAATTTTGTAAAAGTGCACTGGAGATTGTTTGGATTAGCATTTGGTGCGCTAAAATACCCACAACCAGGTTCCTAAAAGGTACCCTTACTGTATAAAGATCAGGATTTGTAACGGTTGCAATATCCAGAGGGTATAATAAGAAAACATAGCTTCTATCATCAATTACAATTGTTTGATCGCACTCGCATAGCTTTCCAGTGCATTTCGAGCACACCCGTTGTGCTTGCATTAAGAAAACTTGTTGGGCTAACTCGTACAATCGTTCATTTTCGGGTATATTACTATCCTTACGGGCTGCAACTTTAACAGTAGCTAAATCCCCGTAAAAGCTATCCGAATGCGGTTTAAACGCTAATGTTATTTGATGCAGCGGGTTCAAACTGATAGCACAAGCTCGATGCATTGCAGTAACCACAATCTCCCATTGTAGCGTTGTTAGATGCTGACCAACCCCTAAAATCAAATGCCGCATACATGATGTCCCTAATCTAGCTATGCTTTCATTAGGCTGCGCTACGCATTCAATCAGCACTATTAATAACTGTTTCAACGCTAAATCAATCCCTGCATTCTGTACATTCGCCCCAACATAGTCAACAACGAGCTCACTAGCTAATCCACAACAGTGTTTAAAATGCTGCCAATCATCCGCCTTCTGCGACTTGTTATTCAGTCGCAACCAATTCTGCACCATGGGCAGTAATAAATGATTAACACAATACAGCCCATAGTTAACACCAGGATTCACAATTAAATCCTTTAGTAGCTTAAACAACATCTCCACTATTAACGGTTGATTTTTATTGGCCGCTGTCACGGCAGCTGATGAAAGACCTTCCAATAAAACATACCACACCTTCAAACAGCCATTCTTCCAATCCATTTTCGTTAGTGTATCATCCTTCAACGCTAATATTTTATATGAAATTTCATCCGGGTCTACTTGTTTGAATGTAACTACATCACAGTTCTCAATGACCGGATCCACTAATTGCGGTTCAATTTCAACTCGCAGCCGGTGTGTTAAATTAAATCCAGGGCATTTCGGCATGTTGTACATCATTGAGAGGATCGCAGCACAGCTTTGTAGTAATTTAAGTGATTCAACGCAAATATCTACAGGTCCTGCCAGTTGCTCGCTGGGTAGTTCGGTTTGTTTGAGTTCATCTCGATTACTGCTACGTATGTGTGATAACAGACACAGGATGTAATCAAGAGCTGCGTTTGCAAAGACCAACGTGTTGTCTGTTTGTAGGAAGACGTAAAACACATCTAGTATAGCTGCTGCGTTATGGCGTGCATTTGCTACGCGTAGGGTGCCGAATAGTGGCCGCCATCCCGAACAAATCTCCGTACGGTTCGCTTCCACAAACTCGCACAAACAGCTGACGATTTGGTCCTGCACGTCTGTATCGCATAGCTCCAAACACAGTAGATTCTCGAATGGTTTGAATAGGGCTTCGTTGAAGTGGAAGTGGGGTAGTTCGTTTTGTTCGTTGAGAAGAGCTGTGACGGCGTCGTGGATGCATGCTACTGCTTTTTTGGTGATCGTGCGGTCTTTGTGGCAGGCGGCTTGCATGAAATGGGGGCCCACTATTGACCATAGTTTCATTGTGTGGACTAAAGGGCGGCCGGAGCGGATGCACTTGAGGGTGACTTCTCCGATGCGGTGTAGGAGCAGGGTGGCTGGCGGTTTTTGGTATTGTGATTCCAGTTCGCGCTTCCACCATTTCTTTTGCTTCCTGGGGGCTTCTTCATAACGGGTGAATAACTGAAATATTAATGAAACCATTATCACAAATTCTATTCATCAGCTACCTATATTTAGGCTCAAGACAATATTACTTTGTTTATTAAAACTGTACTTACTTGAGCATGTGATGCTTTGCATAGTTCAGTAAGGAAATTGCACAGTCCTGGAAGAGCTAAACGTAGTGCAGCGTTGTGGAATAGCTCGTCAGCTTTTGCTGATAGTACGCAGCAAACTTTCGCAGCGTGTACACCACTTAAAATACCTTTTCCTTGGGTATTCAAGACACCACTTCGTTCAACAATTTCAGCTACACTTGCATCATTTTGGTTGCTGTTGTTTTGACCATATGAGCTGTTTTGGAGGAAACTGTACACATCCACACTACAAACAAAATAAATATTCCCTCAAAATCTTTAATAATTTTAGAGTTTGATGGATACTCACCAAGTTTCTTCATCAGTAACACTCGGATTAAAACTCAAATTCAGTTTCTCAGTTGTATTACTGTAGGTGGACGATGTTACAATATTGTTTTGTGTGTTTTGTGCTACCAGCAGCAGTTGAGCCGAGCCAGTTTTACTAAAAAGTGCGTGCTCCAAACCGGCCACTGCGACGCACGCGTTGAAGATGTGCGGCCAGCACGATCCACTATGGGAACCCAAAGCAAGACCTAACAAATAAAATACATTTTCATTCAGAATTTCAGTCTAGTGATGAACTTGCAACTTTCATTTAGAATGAAAAGTGACTAAGCTTTCATAAATATGGGTAGAAAAAAATACCTTTTGATATCAGCACATCTAGTGATAGAGCATGCGAAGCTACAATTTTAGGTCCTTGAATCTTGCAGGAGGATGCGGATAGCAGTGATAGGATGCTGCTGCTTCTAGACTGGAGTTTCAATGTGTTGCTCAAACTGGCTGCCTGAAATGTTGTTGAATTGTATTAAAGAGGAATTATTAAATGCTCAAAAGTTGAAATTTTTAATAATAAATGATATAATATGTACTACTAAACCCAAACAAAAAATCGTACTGTATGTGACCAAATATAGACAAATTAAAATTTTCAGTTGTGTGTTCCAGACATTTTTTGGGAGATTAATTTTTGCTTATCACTAATTGAACTATAATATTATAATGAAGAAAATTATTGAAAACTTTCGAATTTCTATAATAAAATACATTTTCATGTAAATAAAAAAAAATTCTGTCTAGTCATGAATACATACTGTATGTGACCAAATATACACAAATTAAAATATTCAGCTGTGTGATCCAGACTTTTGTTGGAGGTTAATTTTAACTCATCACTAATTGAAATATACTATTATAATGGAGACATTTTGAAAATTATTGAAAACTTTCGAATTTCTATAATAAAATACATTTTCATGTAAATAAAAAAAAATTCTGTCTAGTCATGAATACATACTGTATGTGACCAAATATACACAAATTAAAATGTTCAGCTGTATGATCCAGGCTTTTGTTGGAGGTTAATTTTAACTCATCACTAATTGAAATATACTATTATAATGGAGACATTTTGAAAATTATTGAAAACTTTCGAATTTCTATAATAAAATACATTTTCATGTAAATAAAAAAAAATTCTGTCTAGTCATGAATACATACTGTATGTGACCAAATATACACAAATTAAAATATTCAGCTGTGTGATCCAGACTTTTGTTGGAGGTTAATTTTAACTCATCACTAATTGAAATATACTATTATAATGGAGACATTTTGAAAATTATTGAAAACTTTCGAATTTCTATAATAAAATACATTTTCATGTAAATGAAAACAAATTCTGTCTAATCATGAATAGATACTGTATGTGACCAAATATAAACAAATTAAAATATTCAGTTGTGTGATCCAGACTTTTGTTGGAGGTTAATTTTAACTCATCACTAATTGAAATATACTATTATAATGGAGACATTTTGAAAATTATTGAAAACTTTCGAATTTCTATAATAAAATACATTTTCATGTAAATGAAAACAAATTCTGTCTAATCATGAATACATACTGTATGTGACTAAATATAAACAAATTAAAATATTCAGCTGTGTGATCCAGACTTTTGTTGGAGGTTAATTTTTACTCATCACTAATTGAACTATACTATTATAATGGAGACATTTTGAAAATTATTGAAAACTTTCGAATTTCTATAATAAAATACATTTTTGTGAATAAAAATAATTCTGTCTAGTCATGAATACATACTGTATGTGACCAAATATACACAAATTAAAATATTCAGCTGTGTGATCCAGACTTTTGTTGGAGGTTAATTTTTACTCATCACTAATTGAACTATAATATTATAATGGAGACATTTTGAAAATTATTGAAAACTTTCGAATTTCTATAATAAAATACATTTTCATGTAAATAAAAAAAAATTCTGTCTAGTCATGAATACATACTGTATGTGACCAAATATACACAAATTAAAATATTCAGCTGTGTGATCCAGACTTTTGTTGGAGGTTAATTTTTACTCATCACTAATTGAACTATACTATTATAATGGAGACATTTTGAAAATTATTGAAAATTTTCGAATTTCTATAATAAAATACATTTTCATGTAAATAACACAAAATTCTGTCTAGTCATGAATACATACTGTATGTGACCAAATATACACAAATTAAAATATTCAGTTGTGTGATCCAGACTTTTGTTGGAGGTTAATTTTTACTCATCACTAATTGAACTATACTATTATAATAGAGACATTTTGAAAATTATTGAAAACTTTCGAATTTCTATAATAAAATACATTTTTATGTAAATAAAAAAAAATTCTGTCTAGTCATGAATACATACTGTATGTGACCAAATATACACAAATTAAAATATTCAGTTGTGTGATCCAGACTTTTGTTGGAGGTTAATTTTTACTCATCACTAATGGAACTATACGATTATAATGGAGACATTTTGAAAATTATTGAAAACTTTCGAATTTCTATAATAAAATACATTTTCATGTAAATAAAACAAAATTCTGTCTAGTCATGAATACATACTGTATGTGACCAAATATACACAAATTAAAATATTCAGCTGTGTGATCCAGACTTTTGTTGGAGGTTAATTTTTACTCATCACTAATTGAAATATACTATTATAATGGAGACATTTTGAAAATTATTGAAAATTTTCGAATTTCTATAATAAAATACATTTTCATGTAAATTAAAAAAAATTCTGTCTAGTCATGAATACATACTGTATGTGACCAAATATACACAAATTAAAATATTCAGTTGTGTGATCCAGACTTTTGTTGGAGTTTAATTTTTACTCATCACTAATTGAACTATACTATTATAATGGAGACATTTTGAAAATTATTGAAAACTTTCGAATTTCTATAATAAAATACATTTTCATGTAAATAAAAAAAAAATCTGTCTAGTCATGAATACATACTGTATGTGACCAAATATACACAAATTAAAATATTCAGTTGTGTGATCCAGACTTTTGTTGGAGTTTAATTTTTACTCATCACTAATTGAACTATACTATTATAATGGAGACATTTTGAAAATTATTGAAAACTTTCGAATTGCTATAATAAAATACATTTTCATGTAAATAAAAAAAATTCTGTCTAGTCATGAATACATACTGTATGTGACCAAATATACACAAATTAAAATATTCAGTTGTGTGATCCAGACTTTTGTTGGAGGTTAATTTTTACTCATCACTAATTGAAATATACTATTATAATGGAGACATTTTGAAAATTATTGAAAACTTTCGAATTTCTATAATAAAATACATTTTCATGTAAATAAAAAAAATTCTGTCTAGTCATCAATACATACTGTATGTGACCAAATATACACAAATTAAAATATTCAGTTGTGTGATCCAGACTTTTGTTGGAGGTTAATTTTTACTCATCACTAATTGAACTATACTATTATAATGGAGACATTTTGAAAATTATTGAAAACTTTCGAATTTCTATAATAAAATACATTTTCATGTAAATAAAACAAAATTCTGTCTAGTCATGAATACATACTGTATGTGACCAAATATACACAAATTAAAATATTCAGCTGTGTGATCCAGACTTTTGTTGGAGGTTAATTTTTACTCATCACTAATTGAAATATACTATTATAATGGAGACATTTTGAAAATTATTGAAAACTTTCGAATTTCTATAATAAAATACATTTTCATGTAAATGAAAACAAATTCTGTCTAGTCATGAATACATACTGTATGTGACCAAATATACACAAATTAAAATATTCAGCTGTGTGATCCAGACTTTTGTTGGAGGTTAATTTTTACTCATCACTAATTGAAATATACTATTATAATGGAGACATTTTGAAAATTATTGAAAACTTTCGAATTTCTATAATAAAATACATTTTCATGTAAATGAAAACAAATTCTGTCTAGTCATGAATACATACTGTATGTGACCAAATATACACAAATTAAAATATTCAGCTGTGTGATCCAGACTTTTGTTGGAGGTTAATTTTTACTCATCACTAATTGAACTATACTATTATAATGGAGACATTTTGAAAATTATTGAAAACTTTGGAATTGCTATAATAAAATACATTTTCATGTAAATAAAAAGAATTTCAGTCTAGTCATAAATACGTACTGTACTTTTTTTTATAGGTTACTGTGATGTCAACTGTAGACTTTCAGTAAATTAAAAAAAAACTTCTGTCTTTATAAGACTATCAGTCATGAGGCTCTACTAAATTCATTTACGTAAAAGAAATAATTTGAAATAACATAATATATACTTATTTGCATATTAAAACTGAAATTTTATTTACTTTTCAAACTGACATCAGTTGTCACGTTGACAGTTAGCAGCCCGTTACAAAAATTGCACAATGCAGACATTGGTTGTACGACTTTTTTGTGACGTTTTTATGGGATGTTAGTAAATACGAGCATTAGTGATGAGTAAAAATTAACCTCCAATAAAAGTCTGAATAACACAACTGCAAATTTTAATTTAATAGTGTATATTTGGTCACATACAGTATGTACGATTTTAGTTTTTTGGGTTTAGTAGTACCTGTTGTAGTCAAGCTGAGAATTCTCAAGTTACCACATCAATAATCAATGTGTTATTCTTTTTGAACTGTTGAGAAGTTTATATCTAGTCTTCCTACAATTGATTACAATACCTTTTGAAGTCCTTCAAGACTAGCAGTGATGACATCATCGCGTAATCTCTGTTTGTACTTCTGACGTGATCTGCGCGCTACTAGTCGACTCAGGGCAGATGTTCCCCCAGTTGGAGGATTTTCTCCTAATGAGGCCCCCAGTACAGACACTACAGACGTCCAGCAGCATGTTAAAACACGTCGTGATAGTTTAATGCCTGCATCAATTTCAGGACTAGCGTCGGGGGTGCCTGCGTTGACTTTCTGTAGCTTCTGCCAGTCGGAAAGTAGTTGAGTCGGACACAGTCCACCAACGTCTGTAATGAATAATAATACACTTACAATAACTATAACAGAATTACACGACTAATTAATCACCTATCAAAAGATTTATTAGTGCTGGCTGTTGTGGGCTTTTAGGGTCATAGCCTGCGATCTCAAGCAACGACTTGGCCAGTACATTCTGGTAGAGTTCGCATAGCCATGTTGCTGAAACATAGACCAACACGCCGCTACCATGAATTTCCTCCACAAACTGAGCTTCTGTCATTAGAGTCGACTGTAATCATAAGAAACATCGTAATTTAAAATACTTCAGGCCAAACAATTTATAATTATAGTTAAAACCAGTTGTTATTACCATTGACTAAAAAGTCAAGTAGGTTATTAGTCAATGTTATTACCATTAATCTGACATTTTGCTGTGGCTAACAGTAAACAGTAAACAACGCTCTAAATTTTATTTTATATTATGTATCTATTATTATATATTTATATTAGATCAGAATTAATTTGAACAATGCTTTTGGATTGAACGTCACGACCGTATACGTGATATAAGTCAAAGCCATCGACTTATAAATAAATACCCGGCGCCACCACCAATATTTCCAAAATCTAGGTGTTCATCCCTCAGATTTTAACATAATATAAATATATAATAATAGATACATTATTATATATTTATATTATGTTAAAATCTGAGGGATGAACACCTAGATTTTGGAAATATTGGTGGTGGCGCCGGGTATTTATTTATAAGTCGATGGCTTTGACTCATATCACTTATACGGTCGTGACGTTCACTCCAAAATTATTGTTCAAATTAATTCTGAGACATAAGATTGATCAGTAGATAAATATGACATTTGTTAAGTAAACTGTATAACAAATAACAAACCCCCGTCAACTATTACTGCCAAAAATGTATACTTTAAGGTTATTTGTATCAGTACTAATAATATAAGTTCCCTATAAAATACATTTGTAGGTATTTTAATTACTCAGCACCTCTCTACGATGAATACAAATTACTATTAAATTTGCAATGATATCTAAGATGGCGCAGGAATTTTCATTATCTTTTGTTTTTCTCATGGATGCCATATTGGATTATCCAGTTCAGTTCTGATTACGATGATGGTGATTTAAGCCATGTGTTGGAAAATATCTGGTGTGGGCACCACACGACTTTCCAAAATAAATGACCTATTTAATTTTATGTAACATTTTTCACATTTTTTTTTTCACGTTTTAGACATTTTCAAGTTTTTCTGCCTTTTAAATTTGTGTTGTTGACATTTGTGGCTTTTTTGAGATTTGGACATTTTGACATTCTAACAATTTGACATTGACATTCTTACATTTTTACATTTTTACATTTTGACATTCTTACATTTTTACATTTTGACATTCTTACATTCTTACATTCTTACATTCTTACATTCTTACATTTTTACATTTTGACATTCATACATTTTTACATTTTGACATTCTTACATTTTTACATTCTTACATTTCTACATTCTTACATTTTTACATTTTGACATTTTTACATTTTTACATTTTTACATTTTTACATTTTTACATTTTTACATTTTTACATTTTGACATTCTTACATTTTTACATTTTGAATTTTGACATTTCATATATAAGTGGGAACCCCCCTCTTAGCAATTTACATATCTAGTTTTCGATCTTATTAGATCTCATCAGTGTAGCTCAGCTAGTCAGGATGAATTCACACAATATCTCAAGTTCTATACAAAAAAAGGTGTGATTTGCTAATTGATGTGGCGCCGCCAGATGGCGCTTAACTTTCCTCCTAGGGGGTTAGTTGTACCTTTTTCAGCATTTTCACACATTTTCCCAATTTTTGTGGCTTTTTTAACATTTTGACATTTTGACATTCTCACATTTTGACATTCTCACATTTTTCATTCTCACATTTTTACATTCTCACATTTTACATTTTGACTTTTTGCATTTTGACATCTCACATTTTTACATTTTGACTTTTTGCATTTTGACATCTCACATTTTTACATTTTGACTTTTTGCATTTTGACATCTTCTCACATTTTCCCGTATTTTCTCACATTTTCTTACATTTTCTTACATTTCCTCACATTATCTCCCTTTTGCTAACATTTTTCCAAATGTTTTCAGCATTTTCACACATTTTGCTACGTTTGCCCACATTTTCTCACATTTTAATGACTGTATTTAACATTTAACTATTTTCACTAATTCCCCACGATATTTACGTATAGTCCATTAAACACCGATGACGTCACTTGTTGTTGCTGCGCGATCGTTCCTTTTTTATTGCAACCGCGCGCAATTATACGCCGCTCATCGTGTTGATCGTGATTCCTTCGCTGTTAATGGACTAATTGTGCTTAAATTTTGACTGGATCGTCCCAGATAGTGTCCGCAGATAACTGCCAAATTTGGTCGCAACCTGTTGCGCCTTTTCTCCTGAATGTTGTTGACAGACAGACATACATACAGACATCGCAAAATCGGATTTATTTCGACTATTTTAGGCATAAAACGTAACGAGATTGAATTTTGTTTGCTAAATTGTTCACGGCAACTATACCTGCCTTCTAGTGACGTAATAGAAATAACTTTTCGGTGAAAAAATTCCACTAGAAGGAAGGTATTGTTGTCGCGAGACAAAAAACAATTTTCATTACTTTTTATGTCTAAAATTGTCTGCCTGTCTGCCTGTCTGCCTGTCTGCCTGTCTGCCTGTCTGCCTGTCTGCCTGTCTGCCTGTCTGCCTGTCTGCCTGTCTGCCTGTCTGCCTGTCTGCCTGTCTGCCTGTCTGCCTGTCTGCCTGTCTGCCTGTCTGCGGACACTATGTATCAACACTAAAAATGCCAACAAAAAAGTCAAAAAAGTAAAAAAAAGGTTGAATTTTCATTACGTTATATGCCTAAAATTGTCGAAATAATCCCGATTTTTGCGATGCCTGTGTGCATGTCTATCTGTCTGTCTGTCTGTCTGTCTGTCTGCCTGCCTGGCTATCTGTCTGTGAACAAAATTCCAGGAATACGGCACAACAGCTTTTGACCAAATTTAGCAAGTATCTGTGGACACTATCTGTCAAGAAAAGTTAAAAATGCCAACAAAAAAGTCAAAAATATCAATAAAAAAAATTTGAATATTCATTACGTTTAATGCCTGAAATTGTCGAAATAAACCCGGTTTCTGCGATGCCTGTATTTATTTATGTATGTATGTCTGTCTGTTTGTCTGCCTGCCTATCTGCGGATACTATCTGTCAAGAAAAGGTAAAAAATGCCAACAAAAAAGTCAAGAAGTCAAGAATGTATAAAAAAAGTCAAATAGTCAAATCTTTCTGTTTATCTGCCTGCCTGCCTGCCTGCCTGGCTGTCTGTCTGTCTGTCTGTCTGGCTGTCTGTCTGGCTGTCTGTCTGGCTGTCTGTCTGGCTGTCTGTCTGGCTGTCTGTCTGGCTGTCTGTCTGCCTGTCTGGCTGTTTGTCTGCCTGTCTGGCTGTCTGTCTGCCTGGCTATCTGTCTGTCTACTTGGCTGTCTGTTTGTCTGTCTGTCTGCTTGGCTGTCTGTCTGTCTGCTAGTCTGCCTGTCTGCCTATGTGTCTGTGAACAAAATTCCGGTAATACGGCACAACAGCTTATGACCAAATTTAGCAAGTATCTACGGACACTATCTGTCAAGAAAAGTCAAAAATGCTAACAAAAAAGTCAAAAATGTAAAAAAAATCAAAAAAAGAATTGAATTTTTATTACGTTATATGCCTAAAATTGTCGAAATAAACCCGATTTTTGCGATGCCTAGTGTATGTATATCAGTCTGCCTGTCTGCCTGTCTGCCTATCTGTTTATGAACAAAATTCGTGGAATACGGCACAGCAGCTTTCGACCAAATTTAGCATGTATCTGCGGACACTATCTATCAAGAAAAGTTGAAAATGCCAACAAAAAAGTCAAAAATGTCAACAAAAAAAAATCAAAAAAAGAATTGAATTTTCATTACGTTTTATGCCTAAAATTCGAAATAAACCCGATTTTTGCGATGCCTGTGTATATGTATGTATGCCTGTCTGTTTGTCTGCCTGTCTGTTTGTCTGCCTGTCTGTTTGTCTGCCTGTCTGTTTGTCTGCCTGTCTGTTTGTCTGCCTGTCTGTTTGTCTGCCTGCCTGTCTGGGAACACTATCTGTAAGAGAGTCAAAAATGTCAACAAAAAAGTAAAAAAAGTCAAAAATGTAAAAAAAACAAGAAATAAAAAATGTCTAATATGTAGAAAAATTAGAAAATGTAGAAAATGTAGAAAATGTAGAAAATGTAGAAAATGTAGAAAATGTAGAAATGTAGAAAATGTAAACAATGTCAAAAATGCCAAAAAGGTCAAAAAAGTTTAAAAAAAAAGTCAAAAATGGTAAAAAAGGGGAAAAATAAAAAAATTTAAAAAATATCCACAATATTAAAATGTCAACAAAAAAAACAAAGAAGATAATTAAATAGGTAATGTAATAAGGTAATGAAAATGTGAAAAATTTGTAAAATGGAAATGTGAAAAATTAAAATGTGAAAATGCCTAAATGTAAATATGTCAAAATGCCTAAATGTAAATATGTCAAAATGCCAAAATGTAAATATGTCAAAATGCCTAAATGTAAATATGTCAAAATGCCAAAATATATATATGTCAGAATGCCAAAATGTTAAAATGTTAAAATGTCAGAATGTCAGACTGTCAAAAAGTTAAAATGTAGTAAGGTAATGAAAATATGAAAATGTGAAAAATGTGTAAAATGAAAATGTGAAAAAGCCTAAACGTAAATATGTCAAAATGCCAAAATGTATATATGTCAGAATGCCAAAATGTAAATGTCAGAATGTCAGACAGCCAAAAAGTTAAAATGTAGTAAGGTAATGAAAATATGAAAATGTGAAAAATGTGTAAAATGGAAATGAGAAAAATTAAAATGTGAAAATGCCTAAATGTAAATATGTCAATATGCCAAAATGTATATATGTCAGAATGCCAAAATGTGTAATGTCAGAATGTCAGACTGCCAAAAAGTTAAAATGTAGTAAGGTAATGAAAATATGAAAATGTGACAAATGTGTAAAATGGAAATGTGAAAATGCCTAAATGTAAATATGTCAAAATGCCAAAATGTATATATGTCAAAATGCCAAAATGTAAAATGTCAGAATGTCAGACTGTCAAAAAGTTAAAAAGTAGTAAGGTAATGAAAATGTGAAAAATATGTAAAATGAAAATTAAAATGTGAAAATGCCTAAATGTAAGTATGTCAAAATGCCAAAATGTATATATGTCAGAATGCCAAAATGTGAAATGTCAGAATGTCAGACTGCCAAAAACTTAAAATGTAGTAAGGTAATGAAAATATGATAATGTGAAAATTGTGTAAAATGGAAATGTGAAAAATTAACATGTGAAAATGCCTAAATGTAAATATGTCAAAATACCAAAATGTATATATGTCAGAATGCCAAAATGTTAAAATGTCAAACGTGAAAGTGTCAAAACGTGAAAATGTCCAAACGTGAAAGTGTCAAAACGTGAAAGTGTTAAAACGTAAAAGTGTTAAAACGTGAAAGTGTTAAAACGTAAAAGTGTTAAAACGTAAAAGTGTTAAAACGTGAAAATGTCCAAACGTGAAAGTGTCAACACGTAAAAGTGTCAACACGTGAAAGTGTTAAATCGTGAAAGTGTCAAAACGTGAAAGTGTCAAAACGTGAAAGTGTCAAAACATGAAAATGTCAAAAATATCAAAATGTCAAAACATGAAAATGTCAAAAATATCAAAATGTCAAAAAAAAAGAAAAAACAGAAAAAGTTGAAAATATAAATGTCAAAAATTAAATAGTCATGTAATTTGGAAAGTCGTATGGTGCCCACACCAGATATTTTTTCATCATCTGCTTGCATGGTTTGTAGATTTAATAGAACTATTATTGATAGCCTGACCTACATATGGCAGTGCCTAAAACGGTGCAAGAGGTGTAAAGACAAATGAGGACCAACAATCTAGTAGCTGTCTCAATTCTGCTTGGGCGTAGATGTATTGGGATTATATTATCATTACCTCATGATTCTTCTCATCATAGTGTCCACCCCTTATCAGTCTTAAGTTTAACAGCAGCGCCGAGTAAGTTGCCAAATACACTCCGTCCGCATTCATAATCGTTGTAATCTCGTAGTTCTGCGCAGAGTTGTGCTGGCAGCACTTCGATGCGAATTCTTGCAGCACTTCATCAATCTAAAACCGAACAGCATGAGTAGGTAGTCTTCACAAATCACCAGTTTATTATGTGCTATTTGAGTTGATACGAGAGGAAGATATAGTGACATTCAAGTGATCTTAAAGGATACAATTGCAAGGAATGGATTAATGGGATGATGAGAATTATACAGTGTGATCCAAATAGGAGGGAACACTCTGTTACTTCTTTATTTTACGATTGACGGGAAAACGGTTAGATATTTTCAGTATCACGTAAAATATTTTGTGGCATATTAAAAAAAAATAACATTCATTTCCGGTTTGGCTGGAAATTTGTTTCTCAAATCACACTATATACTATTTTTGTAGTTTTTATTAAAAAAAAAACACTTCCATCTTTAAAGGGCTATCAGCCGTGAGGTAGGCTTTTCTGCCGGTCAAGCGAGAAGCTCGAGGAGTTTAATCACCCGATATTTACCTTAATTTCACATTTCACCTCTGAAAAACTGTGAAAGGTGAAATGTGAAATTAAGGTAAATATCGGGCGATTAAATACCTCTGAGCTTCTCGCTTGACCGGCTGATAGTTGGGGATCGAACTCAGGCTTCTCCCAATGCTCAGTACGAGACAGACGATGCCTCTAACCACTCGGCCACTGGGCTGGATTAGCTTTTATATTATTCGGTTAATTCTCCTATTCTCGATAGGATATGGATATGGTTATATAATTAAATTTTCAAGAAAATTGCCTTTAAAGATTTGGAGAGGATTATATTGACTATTTTGGATATAAAGAGAAGGCTCAGCGGAATATGAAGAAATTAAAGAATGAATTTTGTATCCCATGCTTGCATGGTATGTAGATTTGATAGATGAAACTATTTTTGTATCCCCTGCTTGCATGGTAAAATGTCAAATAAAGTAAAAAGAAGTCAAATTCGTCTAAAACGTCAAAAATTTCAAAAAGTAAAAAAAGGAAAAAAAAATCAAAAATGACAAAAATATCAAAAATGTCAAAATGTCAAAAAAAAGTAGAAAATGTGAATATGAAGAAATTAAAGAATTAATTTTGTATCCCCTGTTTGCAGGGTATGTAGATTTGATAGATAAAACTATCGCTGATGGTTTTTGAATAAAATATATTGCTAAGGTCTTACTTGAATAGATGATCGTAATGTCAATAAGTTGGGCAACAGAATATTCAGCAGTGTCTTCACAAAATGGCGTGCATTATGCCTTTCCATGTCCGTATTACATTCTTCTATTGCAGAACGACCCTGAAATAGGAGGAAATATTCAGTAACAGTACTAATATTATGTCTTTGCGTTACCATTTGCAAAGATTTCGGTATGTTGTGCAGCTTCTGCAACTGTTGACTGGTCAGAAAGCTCTCGTCGTCCATGATGCTATCATCGGAGTGACTTACAAACTCTTCCGGTCCTTCCGTAGCTCCGGACGAATCTGTATCTGAACCGTTTTCGATTTCTTGAGGTCCACCGTCAATTCCGCTACTGTCGGAGTCGCTTTGGTATTTGAGATTAGCTACTACATCCCTAAAAAAACCAACAAATATAATTGGTGATTCAAACGTTAAAGGCTTTCTCCGAGTTTGTAGGTGATGATCTTATTGTTTGATCAGCTGATTGCATTAAAATTATACGATTTCAGTCACTTTTAGAACAATGTGTGATTGTTAATGTACTTTCCAATACTTTTAAGGTATAAATAGTAAAGCTTTCGGTATATAGTCAAATATATGATGAAAAAACAAATGTTGATGGTTTTGCATTACCTGTATGGTTTCGGTAGACGAGCTAATGATTGATATGTTAATGGTCCCGTGTAATCGGCTTGCTCCAATGTTAGGTAGCGACTATTGGCCATTTCAGCGCCTTCAACGTTCAAACCTTCCCCTCTGCACATGGCCTCTAGTGAGCCCAATAGAGCACAAACACACTCCACACTTGCTAACATTACGTTCGGGTCGCTGTATTGAGAGGACTCCTCTATAGAATCCATTATTCTTGAATCAAAATATATTTTATTATGTATTAATTAATTAATTATTATTAATATTAATTTATTAATATTAATATTAATAATAATTAATTATTATTAATATTAATTTATTAATATTAATAATAATTAATTATTATTAATATTAATAAATTAATAAATAAATAAATAATTAATTATTATTAATATTAATATTAATTTATTATTAATATTTATTTATTATTATTATTAATAATAATTAATTAATTATTATTAATATTAATTTATTAATATTAATAATAATTAATTATTACTAATATTAATTTATTAATATTAATAATAATTATTTAATATTACTAATAATTAATTATTATTAATATTAATTAATTAATATTAATTAATTAATATTAATAATAATTAATTATTTAATATTAATTAATTCGCTCATACATGAAATACACGAGTAAACGTTAAGGCCATTCACAATAAGCGTGGTAGTGATAACGTAGTGGTAGTAAGCAATCTTTTGCATGTTAATAAAAATCCAAACTTTCAGAATTGAGCAGTAATGGTAGTGGGATAATTAAGGTAGAGACAATTACATAGTAAAAGTTTTACGCTTTTACGCTTGATATTTTAAACATGTGTAAAATTTCGCTTGCCGCCACACTACCACTACCACGCTTATTGTGAATAGACCTTTAGAGCCATGTAGATTGCTAAAAAGTGGATTCACACTTGTATATGTTTTATAAGATTGGCCTTGTGCTGATATCTCAAGCACTCTGTTAGAATATTATTCCATAGAGGGCGGTGATCCTGATGGCATGAGTATATTGACGGTTATTACCATATGGGTGTGCATTGATGTATAGTCTACTAAAGTACATACAGTCTTATTATCGCCATATCATCCCCTGCATGTCTGTGGATAGGTCCTGTAAGCAATAGTAGATCTGTAAGTCGTCCTGGCGATCGTAATAGCTCTCGAGCTGCACGTAAAGGTTCTAATCTTTTCCCCGGACTTGGTAATAGCAGCATACGATGAAAAAGTGCTTCTAGCACTGGTCGTAGAGCGCGTTCTCTTCCCACCAGTCGCACCACTTGTATTCCAATACTAGAAGACTTACAGTTTGCAATAATCTGGACAGTATTATGTGTTATACTACTTACCTGTAGACAATTTTCGACTGATGGGTGCTCAAGCTCTGACTACTAGGGTCACCAGGTGCCCCCAGTAGGGCTAGTAGAGCGGGGCAGAAGCGTTGCCATAAAAATGTAGTGAAATGGGTGTTTGATTGGACTGTGTGTGGCAGCGTGTTGACCAACGTTAGTAGACACTCTAGTAGGAAGACGATCATGTCACTGGTTTTTGGTAGCCTTAAACAAATATTTATATATATACATACATACGTATTGTGTGGGTGTTGGTGTGAGATTGCATTTCCATACATGCGAATTTTGTCCCGGCGCATTCACCATAATTATAAAATTTCTACTCACGCTTGAATCTGTTCTAATATTGTATTTTCATACATGCGTATTTTGGCGATTATATGACCCGGCGCATGCACCATAATTATAAATTTCTATACAATTTCCACTCATGCCTGAATCTCCTCTAATCTGCGTGTAATCTGCAGGTGTATTGCATTTTCATACGTGCGTATTTTGGGGATCATATGCCCCGGCGCATTCACCATAATTATAAATTTCTATATACTATTTTCACTCACGCTTTAATCTCTTCCAATCGGCTGCAAATATATTGCATGACCGGAATAGCTTCATTGAAGCATGCCACCGCCGAAGTTTTGTTGTAAACCATTTCGGCGCTGCTGCCGGAGTTTTTGTGTTTTTGCTGTTGCTGCAAAATTTCCTGACACTCTTCATCTGAAAAACAAATATAATAAAATAATTGACTATTTTCGACTTTTTAGACATTTTTCACATTTTTCACATTTTTTACTTTTTATGACATTCTTCACTTTTTGTGAGATTTTCTATTTTTATCTAGACTTTTTTTTCTTTTTAGACATTTTTGACTTTTTATGAAATTTGTAAAATTTTTGACTATTTTCGACTTTTTCACATTTTTTACTTTCTTTGACATTCTTCATTTTTTGTGAGATTTTTGATTTTCATTTAGACTTTTTTTACTTTTTAGACATTTTTGACTTTTTATTAAATTTGTAACATTTTTTACTATTTTCGACTTTTCTGACATTTTTTTGACATTTTTGACATTCTTCACTTTTTGAGATTTTTGACTTATCTAGACTTTTTTTTCTTTTTAGACATTTTTGACCTTTTATGAAATTTGTAACATTTTTGACTATTTTCGACTTTTTTAACATTTTTCACATTTTTACTTTTTTTGTCATTCTTCACTTTTTGTGAGATTTTTGATTTTTATTTAGACTTTTTTTACTTTTTAGACATTTTTGACTTTTTATTAAATTTGTAACATTTTTTTACTATTTTCGACTTTTTTGACATTTTTTACTTTATTTGACTTTTTTGACATTTTTTACTTTATTTGACTTTTTTGACATTCTTCACTTTTTGAGATTTTTATTTAGACTTTTTTTACTTTTTAGACATTTTTGACCTTTTATGAAATTTGTAACATTTTTGACTATTTTCGACTTTTTTAACATTTTTCACATTTTTACTTTTTTTGTCATTCTTCACTTTTTGTGAGATTTTTGATTTTTATTTAGACTTTTTTTACTTTTTAGACATTTTTGACTTTTTATTAAATTTGTAACATTTTTGACTATTTTCGACTTTTTTGACATTTTTTACTTTATTTGACTTTTTTGACATTCTTTACTTTATTTAACTTTTTTGACATTCTTCACTTTTTGAGATTTTTATTTAGACATTTTTGACCTTTTATGAAATTTGTAACATTTTTGACTATTTTCGACTTTTTTAACATTTTTCACATTTTTACTTTTTTTGTCATTCTTCACTTTTTGCGAGATTTTTGATTTTTATTTAGACTTTTTTTACTTTTTAGACATTTTTGACTTTTTATTAAATTTGTAACATTTTTTACTATTTTGAACTTTATTATCATTTTTCACATTTTTTACTTTTTTTGACATTCTTCATTTTTTGTGAGATTTTTGATTTTTATTTAGACTTTTTTTACTTTTTAGACATTTTTGACTTTTTATTAAATTTGTAACATTTTTGACTATTTTCGACTTTTTTGACATTTTTTTACTTTTTTTGACATTTTTGACATTCTTCACTTTTTGAGATTTTTGACTTTTAGACTTTTTTTACTTTTTAGACATTTTTGACTTTTTATTAAATTTGTAACATTTTTGACTATTTTCAACTTTATTAACATTTTTCACATTTTTTACTTTCTTTGACATTCTTCATTTTTTGTGAGATTTTTTATTTTTATTTAGACTTTTTTTACTTTTTAGACATTTTTGACTTTTTATTAAATTTGTAACATTTTTGACTATTTTCGACTTTTTTGACATTTTTTTACTTTTTTTGACATTTTTGACATTCTTCACTTTTTGAGATTTTTTACTTTTAGACTTTTTTTTACTTTTTAGGCATTTTTGACTTTTTATGAAATTTGTAACGTTTTTGTGGGATTTTTGATTTTTATTTAGACTTTTTTTACTTTTTAGACATTTTTGACTTTGTATTAAATTTGTAACATTTTTGACTATTTTCGACTTTTTTGACATTTTTTTACTTTTTTTGACATTTTTGACATTCTTCACTTTTTGAGATTTTTGACTTTTAGACTTTTTTTACTTTTTAGACATTTTTGACTTTTTATGAAATTTGTAACATTTTTGACCTTTTATGAAATTTGTAAAATTTTTGACTATTTTCGACTTTTTTAACATTTTTCACATGTTTACTTTTTTTGTCATTCTTCATTTTTTGTGGGATTTTTGATTTTTATTTAGACTTTTTTTACTTTTTAGACATTTTTGACTTTTTATGAAATTTGTAACATTTTTGACCTTTTATGAAATTTGTAACATTTTTGACTATTTTCGACTTTTTTAACATTTTTTACTTTTTTTGACATTCTTCACTTTTTGAGATGTTTGACTTTTATTTAGACTTTTTAGACACTTTGACTTTTTATGAAATTTTGTAACATTTTTGACTATTTTCGACTTTTTTAACATTTTTTACTTTTTTTGACATTCTTCACTTTTTGAGATGTTTGACTTTTATTTAGACTTTTTAGACACTTTGACTTTTTATGAAATTTGTAACATTTTTGACTATTTTCGACTTTTTTAACATTTTTCACATTTTTACTTTTTTGTGAGATTTTTGATTTTTATTTAGACTTTTTTTACTTTTTAGACAATTTTGACTTTTTATTAAATTTGTAACATTTTTGACTATTTTCGACTTATTAACATTTTTCACATTTTTTACATTCTTAATTTTTTGGTGAGATTTTTGATTTTTATTTAGACTTTTTTTACTTATTATACATTTTTGACTTTTTATTAAATTTGTAACATTTTTTACTATTTTCGATTTTTTTGACATTTTTTTACATTTTTGACATTCTTCACTTTTTGAGATTTTTGACTTTTAGACTTTTTTTACGTTTTAGACATATTTGACTTTTTATGAAATTTGTAACATTTTTGACCTTTTATGAAATTTATAACATTTTTGACTATTTTCGACTTTTTTAACATTTTTCACATTTTTACTTTTTTTGTCATTCTTCATTTTTTGTGAGATTTTTGATTTTTATTTAGACTTTTTTTTACTTTTTAGACATTTTTGACTTTTTATTAAATTTGTAACATTTTTGACTATTTTCGACTTTTTTGACATTTTTTACTTTTTTTGACTTTTTTTTACTTTTCTTGACTTTTTTGACATTCTTCACTTTTTGAGATTTTTTTGACTTTTATTTAGACTTTTTAGACACTTTGACTTTTTATGAAATTTTGTAACATTTTTCACCTTTTATGAAATTTGTAACATTTTTGACTATTTTCGACTTTTTTAACATTTTTCACATTTTTACTTTTTTAGTCATTCTTCACTTTGTGTGAGATTTTTTATTTTTATTTAGACTTTGTAGACATTTTTGACTTTCTATTAAATTTGTAACATTTTTGACTATTTTCGACTTTTTTAACATTTTCCACATTTTTTACTTTTTTTGACATTCTTCATTTTTTGTGAGATTTTTGATTTTTATTTATACTTTTTTTTACTTTTTAAACATTTTTGACTTTTTATTAAATTTGTAACATTTTTGACTTTTTATTAAATTTGTAACATTTTTGACTTTTTATTAAATTTTTAATATTTTTGACTTTTTTGACATTTTTTACTTTTTTGACTTTTTATGAAATTTGTAAAATTTATGACTATTTTCGACTTTTTTAACATTTTTCACATTTTTACTTTTTTTGTCATTCTTCATTTTTTGTGAGATTTTTGACTTTTTTTTTACTTTTTTTGACTTTTTTTTTGACATTTTCCAGTCTTTTGACTTGACATTTTCCAGTCTTTTGACTTGACATTTTCCAGTCTTTTGACTTGACATTTTCCACTCTTTTGAGTTTTTGAAATTTTCCACTCTTTTGACTTTTTGAAATTTTCCACTCTTTTGAGTTTTTGAAATTTTCCACTCTTGACTTTTAGAAATTTTCGACAGTTTTGACATTTTCACGTTTTGACATATTGACTTTTCAACTTTTTGGCATTCTGACATTTTTACATTTTGGAATTTTGACATATTTACATGTAGGCATTTTCACATATTTACATGTAGGCATTTTCACATTTTCTTGATTCATTTTTCACGATTCATTTTTCACATTTTCATATTTCATATTTCATTACCTTACTACTACTACTACTACTACTAATCTATATCAATTAAATTTATATTTACTGTTTTAATTATGTATCATCAGTTTAATCATGTAGATAAAATGGTGTATGTTTAAAGTATGGATTTGTTTGTATGATTCACCTTGGGGTCTGGTGGGGAATTTATTCTACGTCATACCTAGAAAAGTGCAGAATGCGGTGAGCGTCTGGCTGGCGGCGGCTTGCGCTGCCGCCCTCACGGGCTGCGTGCCGTTCTCGTAGGCCTCCCCGCAACGCCCAATCAAGAGCATCACCAGGCGTCCGTTGAGGGCCCAACTGGCGCCGCACGCCATCGACAGCACGACGCGTAATATATGCACCTTGAAAATTATTAGCTATTATATATCAGTTTCAGTACATTAATTTTAATAGAAAAATTCGATATCATATTGGAATAGAAATAGCACGAGGCCAAAATTATATTTTCTGCAGGTTTGCATGATAATTGTTACCTGCGATTGATTAACTAGACAAACAACAAACTTTTTGTTCTGCTCAGTCTACATGTTGATCCCCCTAGCGTTCACCAATTTTTATCTTCATCCAAAGAATGCCTGCCCGGCTTCGCCAAATATCCGCCCTCATTCCCGTTTCTACATGTTAATAATATGAATAACGACAATCTTCAGATTGTCAACTTATCCTCAAAATTCAAAGGAATGATTTTGTGGATAAATAGACAATCTTATGATTGTTATTATTATTATTATACAACCCCGAAGGGCCTTCGTGCATAGTGTACGAAGACCCCTCGGGGTTGGGAATTGTAGCGTTAAATGTAGACTGTTTAATACCCGTATTCTCTAAGAAAACATAATATTAATTTTGCTTAGTTTTTTTGGATTGAATTATTTTTAAACCTCAGTATTCCTCCGTTTGTTTTCATTTCAAGACAATTTATATGTATTCTGTGCAATCTTATTCGTGAATTTATTTCTTATTATATCCAGTTTGATAGTATTACTATTTTTGTTGTTGTTGTAAATTTCTATAATCTAATATATATATATATATATATATATATATATATATATATATATATATATATACATATATATCTATATATATATATATATATATATATATATATATATATACATATATATATATATATATATATATATATATATATATATATATATATATATCTATATCTATTGTTTTGAATTAACTTTTACCTGTGTATCTTCGCATTGTGTAAGCATCGACGATGTAGCGTGCAGCAGTTGTGCTGGCAACCACAATGAGTCATCTTCCGGCTCAGATCCTGCTTGAAAACGCTCGTCCCTTACAATTTTCTGAAAATTACAAATTAATTGTTACAAACAACATCCATATAATATAAAAACAAAGACTGTTATGAAACCGACCGAACTTTTATTTGTGTATTTTGTGGTATCAAAACTGTGGGGTCGCGGGCTCAAGTTCTCATCGAGACACCTTCTTTAGACTCCAATTACATATCTTCATTATCTTCAAAGATATGACTTGTGAAAGTTGAAATTTGTATTATCACACATTCCTGTAATTATACCTATTCATTATGATGCAATTTTAAGACTTTTTGGGATATTCTTATCTAAAAATGGATGAAAAACTAAACTATAAAGACTCCAATGAGGTATCTTTATTATCTTCAAAGATATGACTTGTGAAAGTTGAAATTTGTATTATCACACATTCCTGCAATTATACCTATTCATTATGATGCAATTTTAAGACTTTTTGGGATATTCTTATCTAAAAATGTATGAAAAACTAAATTATAAAGACTCTAATCAGGTATCTTTATTATCTTCAAAGATATGACTTGTGAAAGTTGAAATTTGTATTATCACACATTCCTGCAATAACACCTATTCCTCATGATGCAATTTTAAGACTTTTTGTGATATTCTTATCTATAAATGTATGAATAACTCAATTATAAAGACTCCAATGAGATATCTTCATTATCTTCAAAGATATGACTTGTGAAAGTTGAAATTTGTATTAACACGCATTTCTACAATTATACCTATTCATCATGATGCAATTTTAAGACTTTCTGGGATATTCTTATTTATAAATGTATGAATAACTCAATTATAAAGACTCCAATGAGATATCTTCATTATCTTCAAAGATATGACTTGTGAAAGTTGAAATTTGTATTATCACACATTCCTGCAATTATACCTATTCATTCTGATGCAATTTTAAGACTTTTTGGGATATTCTTATCTAAAAATGTATGAAAAACTCAATTATAAAGACTCCAATGAGATATCTTCATTATCTTCAAAGATATGACTTGTGAAAGTTGAAATTTGTATTATCACACATTCCTGCAATTATACCTATTCATTATGATGCAATTTTAAGACTTTTTGGGATATTCTTATCTAAAAATGTATGAAAAACTAAACTATAAAGACTCCAATGAGATATCTTCATTATCTTCAAAGATATGACTTGTGAAAGTTGAAATTTGTATTATCACACATTCCTGCAATAACACCTATTCCTCATTATGCAATTTTAAGACTTTTTGTGATATTCTTATCTATAAATGTATGAATAACTCAATTATAAAGACTCCAATGAGATATCTTCATTATCTTCAAAGATATGACTTGTGAAAGTTGAAATTTGTATTATCACACATTCCTGCAATTATACCTATTCATTATGATGCAATTTTAAGACTTTTTGGGATATTCTTATCTAAAAATGTATGAAAAACTAAACTATAAAGACTCCAATGAGATATCTTCATTATCTTCAAAGATATGACTTGTGAAAGTTGAAATTTGTATTATCACACATTCCTGCAATAACACCTATTCCTCATTATGCAATTTTAAGACTTTTTGTGATATTCTTATCTATAAATGTATGAATAACTCAATTATAAAGACTCCAATGAGATATCTTCATTATCTTCAAAGATATGACTTGTGAAAGTTGAAATTTGTATTAACACGCATTTCTACAATTATACCTATTCATCATGATGCAATTTTAAGACTTTCTGGGATATTCTTATTTATAAATGTATGAATAACTCAATTATAAAGACTCCAATGAGATATCTTCATTATCTTCAAAGATATGACTTGTGAAAGTTGAAATTTGTATTATCACACATTCCTGCAATTATACCTATTCATTATGATGCAATTTTAAGACTTTTTGGGATATTCTTATCTAAAAATGTATGAAAAACTAAATTATAAAGACTCCAATGAGGTATCTTCATTATCTTCAAAGATATGACTTGTGAAAGTTGAAATTTGTATTATCACACATTCCTGCAATAACACCTATTCCTCATGATGCAATTTTAAGACTTTTTGTGATATTTTTATTTATAAATGTATGAATAACTCAATTATAAAGACTCCAATGAGATATCTTCATTATCTTCAAAGATATGGCTTGTTAAATTTTAAATTTGTTTTATCACACATTCCTGCGATAATACTTATTCATCATTATGCAATTTTAAGACTTTTTGTGTTATTCTTATCTATAAGTGTATGACAAACTCAATTATAAAAAATTCAAATGAGATATCTTCATTATCTTCAAAGATATGGCTTATAAACGTTGAAATTTGTATTATCACACATTCCTGCAATAATACCTATTTATCATGATGCAATTTTAAAACTTTTTGTGTTATTCTTATCCATAAATGTATGAAAAACTAAATTATCTTCATTATCTTCAAAGATATGACTTGTGAAAGTTGAAATTTGTATTATCACACATTCCTGCAGAAATCTCATTAGACCCCTGATCTATATGACTGTAGTATCAAAATTTAAAAAAAAACATCCTGTTTTTTTATCACTGAAAGCTTCAATGCATCTGTTTTCAGTGAATACCTCAAAAAATATGCTACTGACATACATATTTTTATTATTGTTTCAAAATAGATTGATCAGGCTATCCAAAACTGTATGCCGTAAAGTTTTTTTCTCATGAGAAACTTGTTTTATATCTAATTGAAAATGAGATAATATTGGTTTTCAGGTGAATTTATTCGTCAATAATTCATAAAACTGTAGCTGAATATGGCTGAAAATTACCTCCGTACCTCATAATAACATCTAAATTATATATATATATATATATATATATATATATATATATATATATATATATATATATATATATATATATATTAATGTATGACAAACTCAATTATAAAAACTCAAATGAGATATCTTCATTATCTTCAAAGATATGGCTTATAAAAGTTGAAATTTGTATTATCACACATTCCTGCAATAACACCTATTCCTCATGATGCAATTTTAAGACTTTTTGTGATATTCTTATCTATAAATGTATGAATAACTCAATTATAAAGACTCCAATGAGATATCTTCATTATCTTCAAAGATATATATATATATATATATATATATATATATATATATATAATTTAGATGTTATTATGAGGTACGGAGGTAATTTTCAGCCATATTCAGCTACAGTTTTATGAATTATTGACGAATAAATTCACCTGAAAACCAATATTATCTCATTTTCAATTAGATATAAAACAAGTTTCTCATGAGAAAAAAACTTTACGGCATACAGTTTTGGATAGCCTGATCAATCTATTTTGAAACAATAATAAAAATATGTATGTCAGTAGCATATTTTTTGAGGTATTCACTGAAAACAGATGCATTGAAGCTTTCAGTGATAAAAAAACAGGATGTTTTTTTTTAAATTTTGATACTACAGTCATATAGATCAGGGGTCTAATGAGATTTCTGCAGGAATGTGTGATAATACAAATTTCAACTTTCACAAGTCATATCTTTGAAGATAATGAAGATAATTTAGTTTTTCATACATTTATGGATAAGAATAACACAAAAAGTTTTAAAATTGCATCATGATAAATAGGTATTATTGCAGGAATGTGTGATAATACAAATTTCAACGTTTATAAGCCATATCTTTGAAGATAATGAAGATATCTCATTTGAATTTTTTATAATTGAGTTTGTCATACACTTATAGATAAGAATAACACAAAAAGTCTTAAAATTGCATCATGATGAATAGGTATTATCGCAGGAGTGTGTGATAAAACAAATTTAAAATTTAATAAACCATATCTTTGAAGATAATGAAGATATCTCATTGGAGTCCTTATAATTGAGTTTTTCATACATTTATACATAAGAATATCACAAAAAGTCTTAAAATTGCATCATGAGGAATAGGTATAATTGCAGGAATGTGTGATAATACAAATTTCAACTTTCACAAGTCATATCTTTGAAGATAATGAAGATAATCTTGTTTTTCATACATTTATGGATAAGAATCACACAAAAGGTTTTAAAATTGCATCATGATGAATAGGTATTATTGCAGGAATGTGTGATAATACAAATTTCAACTTTTATAAGCCATATCTTTGAAGATAATGAAGATATCTCATTTGAGTTTTTATAATTGAGTTTGTCATACATTAATATATATATATATATATATATATATATATATATATATATATATATATATATATATATATATATATATATATATATATATATATTTGCCTTTTACTTTTCGGTGTAGTGTAGTGTAATTGATTATGCAAAATTTCAGATCGTTCGTGAAGAAAAAAATAAGCTGATTGGCTCAAAATTTGATATTTTTTAGATTTACTTTAAAGTTTGTAAATATATCATTACTGATCAAAAACATATGCTTGAAAGACTTAGCCATTTTATGTAAATACTGATTCAGTAATGGCTGTTTTAATTTTTATTCATTATTTAATTGAAGTATTACATGTTTTGAAGTAAGGTTTAGCTTTTTGAAATAATTTTTAATTAAATTGTAGGTAGTATGGTGGCTTTTTAGCTATAATATAAAAATGTGCTTAGCTTCAATGGATTGAAATACTGAATGTTTTCGATATATTTCAACACATCGGAAACAAGAAATATTTGAATATAGATAGTATGATGGCTTTTTAGCTATAATAATAAAAAATGTGCTAGCTTCCTATTTTTTTAAACAAACAATGCTTCTGATGATACTGTCATAATTTACAAAGCACTTGAAGCACTTAGATTGTGTGATTTGTGCACATACATTTAAACCAGTCAGTGCAAGCGTGACCAGCTTGCTCCGTTTGCTATCCAATGCCAGCTTCACGGGCAGGAAGCAGCAACTCCGCAGCTCGTGCGACGGCGTCCTCAACAGGCTGTGCTGCGAGCACAGCAGATCTACAAAACAGATCCACAACAATCAAACACCGTCCATAAAACCGCCGTTTGTTTTAATTACCGTGCGCCTCTTGTGCGGCCGATCGCAGCCCACTTTTGCCGCCCCCGCATTCTTTTATCACGTTGAGGAGCAAGTCCTCCATATCGCGACGCACTAGCTCTAATCGGCACCAGCGACGTCGGCGTCGACTTCCTGCCGCCTGCCTCCCACTGGGCATGAGCACAACCAGGAAAATCAATAGGCTGCCGAATGAGTGCAACAAGTGATATCGGGTTTGTTTGTTTGTGTGTACATTGTCCAAATTAATAACGTTTATAATCAATTTAATAAATCTGAATTTACTATTCATTTATACTGCTATATACATTTATCGATATTCCAGTATTTTCAATATTATCACCTTTTGAATGATATAATTTATTTATTTTTTTGTTGAAATCGAAGTAAATAATATCACTTATTTACTTCGATTTCAACCGAAAATAAGTAAATCATATCATTCAAAAGGTGATAATATTGATAATACCTAATTATCGATAAATACCGGCTTTTGAATGGTATACTTTACTAGAAGTATAAATTAATAGTATTTAAAACTCGGTCAAAATGGCCCAACATTCCATAAATCTATCAATAGCTATTGAACCTATAAGTATTTGTTATTATAGCAACAATAAATAATTTATCTAGGGAATGCAGTTATTTTAGATAATAATTTTCATCTCCATTTCTTCTTTAGATCTTAGTTGCATGTCTTCCATGGCTCTATCCCCCATATTCAACAACGTTCCACTAATCTATCAATAGCTATTGAACCCATAAGTATATGTTGTTATAGCAACAATAAATACATTATCTAGGGCATGTAGTTACTTTAGATTCTCTCTATTGGAAACACTGAATAGTTAAACAAAAAATGTCATCACATGTGAATCACAAGTGCTATTGAAGGTGTTTTACATTTGTTTCTGTCACAATGATTGTTCATTTGTCCGGGTCTATGAGACTGGGCGTAAGTGCCGGAAGGTTAATATTTGGTATTTAATTATACCATACATCATACATCATATATATATATATTTATAGATTCATAGAATTCATTCATAGATTCATAGATTCATAGATTCATAGATTCATAGATTCATAGATTCATAGATTCATAGATTCATAGATTCATAGATTCATAGATTCATAGATTCATAGATTCATAGATTCATAGATTCATAGATTCATAGATTCATAGATTCATAGATTCATAGATTCATAGATTCATAGATTCATAGATTCATAGATTCATAGATTCATAGATTCATAGATTCATAGATTCATAGATTCATAGATTCATAGATTCATAGATTCATAGATTCATAGATTCATAGATTCATAGATTCATAGATTCATAGATTCATAGATTCATAGATTCATAGATTCATAGATTCATAGATTCATAGATTCATAGATTCATAGATTCATAGATTTATAGATTCATAGACAAAAAATTACAAAACATTTAAAGACTTTATTAAGACAAAAATATAAATTATAAAATATCAGACAGTCCTGTTGGTCGTTCCGATCGGGGCAGCATGTACGAAAATCGTAGACAGGTTTTATTTAGGTGAAACCTCACAGGGATCTAACGCAAGCAAAATTATATAATTCATCAGATTAGTTCGTTTTAATAGTTTTCACCTCAGCTAATCGAAAATAACTGGCGATCCTGTCGCCGCAGAAGAGAAACCGTTTAAATGGTATGGTGTGGGTGTTGTAACAAACTTTTTCCAAAAATATCGACAGTTGATCGCCTTCCGAATGCAACTCAAACGAATGTTCATTCAAATACGCCATAATTTGACTATTGGATGACATGGAATTGCCAGTAATCCTGCCATTGCGTTTTATATGGACTTCATCGCTTTTTTTGGACACATCTGCAAACTGCTCGAAGAAGAGGGATGATTGGCGTTTACGCAGTATTCTTCGATAAACTAGAATACATATTTTGTCTATTACAACTTGTTGTTACAATATAGAGCTGTATAAATAGACTAAAGCGTGAATTACATTGTACTAGATTCCTAAAGATATTTAAACAAGTTTGCACTCATATATAAGTGTGAATCCACCTCTTAGCAATCTACATATCTAGATTTCAATCTTATTAGATCTCATCAGTTTAGCTCAACTAGTGACCCTTTAATTCATATATCGACGGTATAGCGCAAAAAGGGCCTTCTGATTTTTAACAAAAGGACCAAACTGATTTAGGGCCGGTCCTACAATTGACATTTAATCGGGCGAATAAGGCTATCCGTGGAATAAGTTTCAGATTTGAACGCCAATATATCAAACTTATTCCACGAATAGCCTTATTCTCCAGTTATATATAAATTGTAGAACCGGCCCTAAAAGGACTTAATACTTTTTTAACAAAAGGACCAGACTGATTTAAAGGACTTAATACTAATAGCTAACTTTTAACTTTGTGAAATGAAGAATTGAGAGGGAGCAATAGATTGGTCCTTGTAGATTGGCCCTTTTAGTATTTTTAGTTTTTTAAATCAGTATGGATCTTTTGTTAAAAAAGCAGATTGGCCCTTCTGGCGCTACATCGTCGATATGGGTATGTATTGTTTTAATAAATGTTATTACCACCAGATGGCGTTAAACTTTCTCTCTAGAGAGAATGTTGCATTGCATTAAACTTTCCATGTTGATTTTTTTTTTAATTCAAAGCTCTATATTAAATAAACAAGATTTTTAACAACAAGCGATAACAAGATTTTTGTCTTACACCGTTGTATGATGATAGAAGTTTCTCTCTAGAGAGAATATTGTATACACTGAACTTTCTGTGTTGATTTTTTTTTTAAATTCAAACCTCTATATTAAATAAACAAGAGTTTTATCTTACACCGCTGTATGATGATAGCAGCCTTTGTGCGGTGACAATACCAGCGCAACCAACACAGTTGTATTCTGCGTGCCATCTTCGAGTGTCGAATCCACCTCATTCTGTCGAAAACATTGTACGCCATTTCGGACAGATAAATATCGCGACGGCCTATATGAAACTCACCTGCAAGGAACTGCAACGAATTATTTTGCATTACAAAACCGTTTGTATATAACCTTTTGCAGCTGATTGAACAGGTTGCTGGAGAAACGCGTGATGAAGTGCTCAAAATTCAATCTGAAAAGCAAAACAAATTAACGAACATTTCGAGTTTTTATTTGGTCATTGTATCGTAACACCCGCCCACCCCACCGTTGTTCGAATTATATTTTCCATGCGATAACACTCTTTCTGACTGTGTTTAAACAATGTAAAACATCTATATCCTTTGAAGAAAACTATGCGAACAAAGGTGGGGTGGGCGGGCGGCCCCTATCAACCAGACTATGCCCGTCCACTATTTCATATGACTTGCACTCTGCACTACACTGTTATCTGCAACTTTTTATTATTTAATCAATTTCATTATTAAATAATTCTGGTTTCATTTAGTTTTTTTTGAAAATGTTTATAAATAAAGTCAGAATTAATTAATGAAATTGTTTAAATAATAAAAAGTCGCAGATAACAGTGTAGTGCAGAGTTCAAGTCATATGAAATAGTGGACGGGCATAGTCTGGTTGGTAGGGGCCGCCCGCCCACCCCACCTTTGCTCGCATAGTTTTCTTCAAAGGATATATATGTTTCACATTGTTTAAACATTGCCAAAAAAGTGTACAAGTATCAAGTCATATGAAATAGTGGATGAGCATAGTTTGGCTACTCTATTAAGATCTAAATCTGTAGATTATTAGAAGTTTCTCTTTAAGATCTAAAATTATCAAAATCTAGATCAGTAGATTATTACAGGATACTCTATTAAGATCTAAAATTATCAAAATCTAGATATGTAGATTATTGCAAGCTACTCTATTAAGATCTAAAATTATCAAAATCTAGTGCCCGTATTCACCAACATCCCATAAACTTTATAGGTCCCATAAGCAATTGAATGGATACATTGACAACGTCATTGTGACAGAATATGCCAAAACAAATGTCAAACACCTTGAATAGCGCCTGCGATTGGAGCTTTGATGACACCTTTTGTTTAATTATACAGTGTTTCCAATAGAGAGAATCTAAAGTAACTACATTCCCTAGATAATGTATTTATTGGTTCTAAAACAACGAATACTTATGGGTTCAACACCTATTGATAAATTTATGGAACGTCGGTGAATACAGGGGTCAATGTGTAAAACAAGAGTGAATTCACATTTAATTATAGATTCGAATTTATAGTGTATTATTATTGATGCATACTTGATGTTAAATCGTTGAATATTCAACTTCAAAATCTCAAAAATCCCATTGGTGAGCAGCTGCTGTCGGAAGTAGTCCTCATCAAAGAACTCTGCCATCTTGTAGGGGTTCGGCTTGAGGCATTTGACGTAGTGCACGTCGCACTCATCCAGGGTGTGCATTAGACTGTCCAGAGATTTCTAATTTTGAATTAAATTTCTTTTTAACAACGTTCAAAAGATGTGTTAACTTTTTTAATTACTTTGAAATTCGATACTAGTGTTCTGGGAGTGTTGACGGCGCTATGCGGGATGATACTGCGCAAAAAATCAAAGTTGCAATTCATTAGGAACTCAACTATATCATCTGGTACCTATAAAGTATTGATATTATATATATATATATATATATATATATATATAAATATATATTGATATTATGTAACAATTCAAATATTATATTATAAATTGATTCAAATAAATAAAATTATTTTACAAAATAAATACAACAAAAAATCAATATACAATATATATGTCCCTAAAGTATGAGAATAAATTCGACAAAACCTATATTTAGGAATTTTGCAAAAATTGCACTGACACGTCGGTTTTTGATTTTAAATTGCTGCCCCTGCCTGTCCTTGTAGAGGCGTCCACTATTTCAAACGGCTTGAACTATGCACTAGTTCAATAGATTGAGACGTTTTATATTGTTTAAATCATTTCAAAAAGAGTGTTATCCTATGAGAAAACTATGCGAACAAAGGTGGGGTGGGCGGGTGGTCCCTACCATCCAAACTATGCCCATCCACTATTTCAAATGACTTGAACTATGCACTACATTATTTTTCACATATGTTTTTTTAATTAGTCTTAATTCAATAAATATAATTAATTGAATCATAGAAATAACGGATAACAATGTAGTGCATAGTTCAAGTCATTTGAAAGAGTGGATGGGCATAGTTTAGTTGGTAGGGACCTCCCGCCCACCCCACCTTTGTTCGCATAGTTTTCTCATAGGATTACACTCCTTTTGAAATGATTTAAACAATATAAAACGTCTGTATCCATTGAAACACGTATGCGAGCGAAGGTGGGGTGGGCGGGTGTTCCCCTACCAACCAAACTATGCCCATCCACTCTTTCAAATGACTTGAACTATGCACTACATTGTTTCTCACATTTTTTTTTGTATATTAGGCGTAAATTAATAATTGAAATTAATTGAATCATAGAAAGTAATGGATAACAATGTAGTGCAGAGTTCAAGCCGTTTGAAATAGTGGATGGGCATAGTTTGGTTGGTAGGGGCCACCCGCCCACCCCATCTTCGCTCGCATACTTTTTTCAATGGATACAGACGTTTTATATTGTCTAAATCATTTCAAAAAGAGTGTTATCCTGTGAGAAAACTATACGAACAAAGGTGGGGTGGGCGGGCGGCCCCTACCAACCAAACTATGCCCGTCCACTATTTCAAACGACTTGAACTCTGCACTACATTGTTATCCATTACTTTCTATGATTCAATTAATTTCATTTATTAATTTACGCCTAATGTACTAAAAAAATGTGAGAAGCAATGTAGTGCATAGTTCAAGTCATTTGAAATAGTGGATGGGCATAGTTTGGTTGGTAGAGACCACCCGCCCACCCCACCTTTGTTCGCATAGTTTTCTCATAGGATTACACTCTTTTTGAAAGGATTTAAACAATATAAAACGTCTGTACCCATTGAAAAAAATATGCGAGCGAAGGTGGGGTGGGCGGGCGTTCCCCTGCCAACCAAACTATGCAAAATGTCAAACACCTTCAATAGCGCTTGCTATTGGAGCTTTGATGACACCTTTTGTTTAATTATTCAGTGTTTCCAATAGAGCGAATCTAAAGTAACTATATTCTATAGATAGTGTCTTTATTGTTGCTATAACAACAAATACTTATGGGTTCAATAGCTATTGATGCATTTATGGTGAATACGAGGGATAGTCATTTAACATCCTTGTCCTTCTAGGTGGCATCTCCTGAATGTTGTGCTCTGCCATTCCCTCAAATTTCGCAACCACAAAATTAAGCGTCTTCCGATGTCTGATTAACATTCCCCTAGGGCAGGACTCGGTATAGTGCGACTCACGAAAAGTTTATCGAGTCCTGTCTTAAGATACTGGCAATGTTAAGCAGACATCAAAAGACTCAGTATTTTAATTAATTTTTATTAAACCGCTGTCATTTATATCTTTTATTTTATTGTAATAATACTGACCCTATCTCTATTTTTGCACAGCATCGATTTCGAGTCATACGTGACTACACCCGCATAGTGTCTGATAGAAAAAGTCGTCTGCATATTGCTGTTGGGCGCAATGAAATGACTGCGACCACGCAGAGCGTCCACAATGCGCGTGTTGACAAAGCAATCACTATTGAAGCGCTTCACCATGCACTCCTATATGGAATCAAAAAATAAATTTAAACAATCTTCTGCTTTTGGTTGAAGCATTCAAGCATACGAACTTCATTGAGAATGCTGAAGATGGAAACGGGCCCATCAATGAGGCTCACACGCGATTCGTATCCAATATCAGTCATATCCTCAATGTCAAAGCCTTCCAAAAGTAGTTCTTCGCGTTTCACCATGAGGTAGTTGCGTGCAAAGTAGTACTGGATACGTTCGTTGGCGTAATTGATGCACAGTTGCTCAAAGGTATTGTGGTCGAATACTTCGTAACCGTACACATCTAAGAGACCTGTGGAGTGTATTTACTATTTTATTGTTCATCCCACGGGACTATAAAAACTTGGGCACTAGAAAGTTAGAAATAAATAACGGTTGATTAAATTGCTCTGAGCTTCTACCTTTACCGACGTTCTATAAATATATCAATAGTTATTAAACCCATAAGTATTCGTTGTTATAGCAACTATAAATACAATCTCTAGATAGTAGTTACTTTAGATTCTCTCTATTGGAAACACTGAATAATTAAACAAAAGGTGTCATAAAAGTTTTAAATGCAAGCGCTATTGAAGGTGTTTGACATTTGTTTTGGTATATTCTGTCACAATGACGTCGTCAAATTACCTATTGAATTAGCTTATGGGGCCTATAAAGTTTATGGGATGTTGGTGAATACGGGCAATAGTCCTGTAAAGATAAAAGTTTTTTTAATAAAGAGAGTAGGAAAGTGGTCAGCCAGATAGTCACCAAATCACGGTGAAGAGTCTCTCTTCTGTATTTATCTTTACAGGACTATTGCCCGGATTCACCAACATCCCATAAACTTTATAGGCCCCATAAGCTATTCAATAGATAATTTGACAACGTCATTGTGACAGAATATGCCAAAACAAATGACAAACACCTTGAATAGCGCTTGCATTTGGAGCTTTGATGACACCTTTTGTTTAATTTGTCAGTGTTTCCAATAGAGAGAATCTAAAGTAACTACTATCTAGAAATTGTATTTATAGTTACTATAACAACGAATACTTATGGGTTCAATAGCTATTGATAGATTTATGGAACGTCGGTGAATAAGATGGCAACCCCCGTATTCATCAACGTTCTATAAATCTATCAATAGCTATTGAACCCATAAATATTCGTTTTTATAGCAACTATAAATACTTTCTCTAGAATGTAGTAACTTTAGATTCGTAGATTGCTAAGAGGTGGGTTCACATTTATATATGTTTTAAGTTTACAATTTTAAATTTCCGAAATTTACAATTTTAGAATTCCCTCATTAAACATTGGTATTGTTTTGCAACCCCCTAAGACTAGACTATTTACCCAAATAGTTTTCGTATTTCGGCACGTAAATCTTCTCATTCATTGAGTCGACGAGCCACAGAAACAAGCGTTCGTACAGGAATTTCATCATGCAGTTCCTCCGCTCCTCACACTCCTGCCGGTTGATGCATGGCGAACGATACTGGGTGTTCCTGCGCAGCTTGTTCTTGGCGGTGAATAGAACCTGGCAGAGCAGCTGCGACAGCTCGTCCACGGACACATGCAGCAGTTTCGAAACGTTCTCAACGTATTGAACCGTTTCTAAATAATTTATATTGATAACAATTTAAAAAATAACAATTTCTTATAGTAATATATGAGCAAGGTGAGATTGAATTCAAATATGACTTACACCACTTTCTTCATTCAAGGTGAGAATGAAAGTGGTGTAAGTCACTTTTGAATTGTTTTGAAAGGAGAAGATTTTGAGTTTGGTATTTATATAAATCGACGTGCGCAGTTACATTTTTATTTATGAATAAATTGTTTTCATGTGTGTAACTGCGCACGTCGATTTACATAGATACCATACTCAAAATCTTCTCATTTTTCAAAACAATACAAATATGACTTACACCACTTTCATTCTCACCTTGAGGAAAGTGGTGTAAGTCATATTTGAATTGTTTTGAAAATGAGAAGATTTAAAGTTTGGTATTTATGGCAATCGACGTGCGCAGTTACATTTTTATTTATGAATATATTGATTTCAAGTATGTAACTACGCACGTCGATTTGCATAGATACCATACTCAAAAACTTCTCACTTTTAAAACAATTCAAATATGACTTACACCACTATCATTCTCACCTTGAAGAAAGTGGTGTAAGTCATATATGAATTGTTTTGAAAATGAGAAGATTTTGAGTTTGGTATTTATGTAAATCGACGTGCGCAGTTACATTTTTATTTATGAATAAATTGTTTTCATGTGTGTAACTGTGCACGTCAATTTACATAGATACCATCCTCAAAAACTGCTCATTTTCAAAACAATTCAAATATGACTTACACCACTTTCATTCTCATCTTGCTCATATATTACTATAAGAAATTATTTGGGATGGGATGCAAGGGGTTGAAACTAGAAACTAAATCTAGAACCCAAATGTCAACCTCGCCTGCACGTGGTGCATCCTGCTAGATAACTAAAGAGGCTCTGGCGACCGATTGAGTGCCGGTATAAGCGCTGCCCCTCAGTCTCAGTCAACCAACAGGTGGACGAGTGTAAAGACTGAGGTAAAGGCTGCTCATGAGGGGGGAAATCCCCTCAAAAGGTGGACGAACGAGGAATGGCATTGGAATGCAGAAGGCAAGACCAAGGCCCCCCAACTAAATCATTGGGAATACTAAAAACCGAACAAATAATGATCATGGACGTCGGATACCAAGAATCGGCAGGGGCTAAAAACGAGGAATGGCATTGGAATGCAGAAGGCAAGATCAAGGCCTCCCCCAACTAAATCATCAGGAATAATAAAAACTGAACAAATAATGATCATGGACTTACCAAGAGTCGGGAAAGGGTAAATAACAGGACAATTGTCAACCTGCAAAATCCCTGCGACAAAGACAAGGAAAATAGTGAATAATCTAACAAAGGTAAATTCTCTGGATATAACCAGAACAACCAGAATGGACTAAAAATCCTCTGCCAAAAACATCTCAAAATAGCAAATTGAGAATGAAGCCAATAATATAGGAAAGAAGTATGGATATCAGACCACATATTAGAAAAAAGAAGAACTCATAAAAACATACTATACTATACAATACTATACAATACTATACAATACTATACAATACTATACAATACTATACAATACTATACAATACTATACAATACTATACAATACTATACAATACTATACAATACTATACAATACTATACAATACTATACAATACTATACAATACTATACAATACTATACAATACTATACAATACTATACAATACTATACAATACTATACAATACTATACAATACTATACAATACTATACAATACTATACAATACTATACAATACTATACAATACTATACAATACTATACAATACTATACAATACTATACAATACTATACAATACTATACAATACTATACAATACTATACAATACTATACCAAACTATACAATACTATACAATACTATACAATACTATACAATACAATACTATTACTATCACTATCACTATTACTATCACTATCACTATCACTATTACTATTACTATTACTATTACTATTACTATTACTATTACTATTACTATTACTATTACTATTACTATTACTATTACTATTACTATTACTATTACTATTACTATTACTATTACTATTACTATTACTATTACTATTACTATTACTATTACTATTACTATTACTATTACTATTACTATTACTATTACTATTACTATTACTATTACTATTACTATTACTATTACTATTACTATTACTATCACTATTACTATTACTATCACTATTACTATTACTATCACTATTACTATCACTATTACTATCACTATCACTATTACTATTACTATTACTATTACTATTACTATTACTATTACTATCACTATCACTATCACTATCACTATCACTATCACTATCACTATCACTATCACTATCACTATCACTATCACTATCACTATCACTATAGTATTAGTATTAGTATTAGTATTAGTATTAGTATTAGTATTAGTATTAGTATTAGTATTAGTATTAGTATTAGTATTAGTATTAGTAGTATTAGTATTAGTATTAGTATTAGTATTAGTATTAGTATTAGTATTAGTATTAGTATTAGTATTAGTATTAGTATTAGTATTAGTATTAGTATTAGTATTAGTATTAGTATTAGTATTAGTATTAGTATTAGTATTAGTATTAGTATTAGTATTAGTATTAGTATTAGTATTAGTATTACTATTACTATTACTATTACTATTACTATTACTATTACTATTACTATTACTATTACTATTACTATTACTATTACTATTACTATTACTATTACTATTACTATTACTATTACTATTACTATTACTATTACTATTACTATTACTATTACTATTACTATTACTATTACTATTACTATTACTATTACTATTACTATTACTATTACTATTACTATTACTATTACTATTACTATTACTATTACTATTACTATTACTATTACTATTACTATTACTATTACTATTACTATTACTATTACTATTACTATTATGGTTATATGTATGTGAGAAATTCAAGAATAAAATATATATTATTATTATTAAAAAAAAAAATAAAAAATTACTATTACAATTACTATTATTACTATTATTACTATTATTACTATTATTACTATTATTACTATTATTACTATTATTACTATTATTACTATTATTACTATTATTACTATTATTACTATTATTACTATTATTACTATTATTACTATTATTACTATTATTACTATTATTACTATTATTACTATTATTACTATTATTACTATTATTACTATTATTACTATTATTACTATTATTACTATTATTACTATTATTACTATTATTACTATTATTACTATTATTACTATTATTACTATTATTACTATTATTACTATTATTACTATTATTACTATTATTACTATTATTACTATTATTACTATTATTACTATTATTAAATGGCTATTACATGGCTATTACATGGCTATTACATGGCTATTACATGGCTATTACATGGCTATGGCTATGGCTATGGCTATGGCTATGGCTATGGCTATGGCTATGGCTATGGCTATGGCTATGGCTATGGCTATGGCTATGGCTATGGCTATGGCTATGGCTATGGCTATGGCTATGGCTATGGCTATGGCTATGGCTATGGCTATGGCTATGGCTATGGCTATGGCTATGGCTATGGCTATGGCTATGGCTATGGCTATGGCTATGGCTATGGCTATGGCTATGGCTATGGCTATGGCTATGGCTATGGCTATGGCTATGGCTATGGCTATGGCTCTACGGCTCTATGGCTCTATGGCTCTATGGCTCTATGGCTCTATGGCTCTATGGCTCTATGGCTCTATGGCTCTATGGCTCTATGGCTCTATGGCTCTATGGCTCTATGGCTCTACGGCTCTACGGCTTACATGGCTATGGCTCTACGGCTCTACGGCTCTACGGCTCTATGGCTCTATGGCTCTATGGCTCTACGGCTCTACGGCTCTACGGCTCTATGGCTCTATGGCTCTACGGCTCTATGGCTCTACGGCTCTATGGCTCTACGGCTCTACGGCTCTATGGCTCTACGGCTCTACGGCTCTATGGCTCTACGGCTCTATGGCTCTACGGCTCTACGGCTCTATGGCTCTACGGCTCTACGACTCTATGGCTCTACGACTCTATGGCTCTATGGCTCTATGGCTCTATGGCTCTATGGCTCTACGGCTCTATGGCTCTACGGCTCTACGGCTCTATGGCTCTACGGCTCTATGGCTCTACGGCTCTATGGCTCTACGGCTCTATGGCTCTACGGCTCTATGGCTCTACGGCTCTATGGCTCTACGGCTCTATGGCTCTACGGCTCTATGGCTCTACGGCTCTATGGCTCTACGGCTCTATGGCTCTACGGCTCTATGGCTCTACGGCTCTATGGCTCTACGGCTCTATGGCTCTACGGCTCTATGGCTCTATGGCTCTACGGCTCTATGGCTCTATGGCTCTACGGCTCTATGGCTCTATTGCTATGGCTATTATAATTGCTATGGCTATTATAATTGCTATGGCTATTATAATTGCTATGGCTATTATAATTGCTATGGCTATTATAATTGCTATGGCTATTACTATTGTTATGGCTATTACTATTGCTATGGCTATTTCTATTGCCGTGGCTATTTCTATTGCTATGTATATTACTATAGCTATGGCTATTACTATTGCTATGGCTATTACTTTTGCTATGGCTATTACTTTTGCTATGGCTATTACTATTGATATGGCTATTACTATTGCTATGGCTATTACTATTGCTATGGCTATTACTATTGCTATGGCTATTACTATTGCTATGGCTATTACTATTGATATGGCTATTACTATTGCTATGGCTATTACTATTGCTATGACTATTACTATTGCTATGGCTATTACTATTGCTATGACTATTACTATTGCTATGGCTATTGCTATGGCAATTGCTTTGGCTATTGCTATGGCTATTGCTATGGCTATGGCTATTGCTATGGCTATGGCTATTGCTATGGCTATGGCTATTACTATTGATATGGCTATTACTATTACAATTGCTATTACTATTACTATTGCTATTACTATTGCTATTACTATTACTATTACTATTACTATTACTATTACTATTACTATTACTATTACTATTACTATTACTATTACTATTACTATTACTATTACTATTACTATTACTATTACTATTACTATTACTATTACTATTACTATTACTATTACTATTACTATTACTATTACTATTACTATTACTATTACTATTACTATTACTATTACTATTACTATTACTATTACTATTACTATTACTATTACTATTACTATTACTATTACTATTACTATTACTATTACTATTACTATTACTATTACTATTACTATTACTATTACTATTACTATTACTATTACTATTACTATTACTATTACTATTACTATTACTATTACTATTACTATTACTATTACTATTACTATTACTATTACTATTACTATTACTATGGCTATGCCTATTACTATGACTATGCCTATTACTATTGCTATGCCTATTACTATTGCTATGCCTATTACTATTGCTATGCTTATTACTATTGCTATGCCTATTACTATTGCTATGCTTATTACTATTGCTATGCCTATTACTATTGCTATGCCTATTACTATTGCTATGCCTATTACTACTACTATTACTATTGCTATACTATACTACGAAAGAAACGTACCTGTAAAAGTAGAAATAATTACCTTTGCTAATAACATATCCATCTCCATTCAACTCGAACGCGACATTCCCCAAATTCAGCACCACCGCGATTACAATCAAAATCTTATCCAGCTCATGAATGCCGACCATCACCAACGCCTTCACCGTTTCCGCGTACGCTGTCTTCTGGCTGCAGCGTGGCGCGATTGCGTACGTAACATCGCGTCGCAGTTGCAGCAAATTCAGCGTTTCCACGTCGACCGAGTCCAGGATCTGTCGGAAAATGTGGAAATTGCTCTCGCCCTTGTTGGGCATCACCACGCGCGACTTCTCCAGCAGATAGGTGCGAATGACGGCGCCGCGAATGCCGCCGTCCGCGTACTGCAGGGTGAGCAGTTTGCCGAAACGCGAGCTGTTGTTGTTGTGGATGGTCTGAGCATTTCCTACAAAAATATAAATTAATGATTGACAACACAATCATTTAATGGTCATTCACTACGGTGTTATACAAATAGTTTCAATTTAAGTCGTCATCCAACATACTTTTTGAAGCAAAAATCTAAATAATAAACAATATCTGGTGTGAGCCACCACATGACTTTCCGAATTACGTAATTAATATTAAATCAAAATTTAAAATATTTCGACTCGACTGTTTGTTTCATGTTTTTTCAACTTTTCTTACATTTTCCCATTTTTCTCACATTTTTCTACATTTTCACATATTTTTCCCCTTTTTCTCACGTTCTTCCAATTTTTTTTCACATGTTATTCACGTTTTTCCAAATTTTCTCACGTTTTCCAAAAAAATGTCCAGTTTTCTGTTATTTGCTTACAAGAAAACTTCTATGTTTATAGATTTTCCAAAATGTTCCCGCATTTTCTCACTTTGTCCCATGTTTTTCTAAATTTTCTCACATTTTCCAACAATTTTGCATGTTTTCTGCCATTTATGTTTATAGATTTACCAAATAGTTCTCGCATTTTCTCACTTTGTCGCATGTTTTGCTAAATTTTCTCACATTTTCCAACATTTTTGCATGTTTTCTGCCATTTGCTTACAATAAAACTTCTATGTTTATAGATTTTCCAAAATATTCCCGCATTTTCTCACTTTGTCCCATGTTTTTCTAAATTTCCTCACATTTTCCAACATGTTTCCATGTTTTCTGCCATTTGCTCTTAATAGGGCTATTAGCCGTGAGGCTTTTCCACCGGTCAAGGGAGAAGTTCAGAGGAGTTTAATCACCCTGTATTTAGTTTAACTTCACAGAAAACCTCTGAAAAACTGTGAAAGGTTATTCGCGAAATTTCGAACCTCAACTCAGGCTCCCCAATGCTCAGTATGAGACGGACGACGCCTCTAACCACTGGACCAATTCGACCACTGAGTTGGGGCATTTGCTAACATTTTCCAACATCAATTAAATGACTAAAATTTATATGGTAAATTGTTTGATTCAAGTAGTAGAAATCAAACAATTTACCATATAAATGGCCGTTTTTTTTTGTGAGAAGATATTAACCTACGGGTTAAATTATATCAATGTGTGCACACGTTTATAATTATAACAGATTAAATAACCAACCGAATGCAGTTAATAAAGGCACGGAAGACCAGGCTTTCCATAAAACAGTCTGCGACTCTCCGCTGCATTTCCCATGGCTCGCATCCGCAATCTGTTTGATTGCCACGCACGCAGCATGCGTTTTACCGGAACCACTCTCGCCGGAAATGACAATGGCTTGCTTCGATTTGCCCAACTCGTGATTCAAGTGGAACCATGCTCGCTGTACCAGGGCACTAATTGAAGGTTGATCTAAAAATAACTGTTACGGGATGAACGCTATAAATGCAGATTTTATATGAACCATTTGGTACCTCTTTGCTGTTCACCTGCGTCGGTTCGTAGGGGTGCACTGCTAGTAGCACCTGGCCGGTCCAAGTACAAAAAGCCTTTTTGAGAAAGCGACGTCGTATGAAATTGACCACTAAAAACAAAATTAAATTAAACGCTTTATATAGTTTACAAAAAAATTTAAAGTTCTGGTTTCCTAGCAAGCGGTGTGAATAAAAACGGCCGTTTTTGACGTCATGTACACATTACAAGATACGTTTTAAGTACATGTAATTGAATAACTCACCAGATTCCAGTGTAATTCATGACATTTTCTTAATACTTTAAAGTATACCGCTCTCTGGATTACCAAACTTACCAAAATGTTCATAGTTCATTGGATTTCGAGAAAAAAAATTAATTAGATCATTTTCAAGGCGTTCAGAGGAATTGATTCAGTAAAAACAAAAGTATAAAGCATGTATTTACACAAGAAAGAAACATCGATTTCCTGAAAATCTCAAGGTGGTGTAACTAATTGAATTTTCTAAACATATTTTAATTATTCTCCAAATATTTTCCCGGCCTATGACAATGTGAGAATCACTGCTCTACTTTGAGAATCATTGCTCTACTTTGAGAATCAATGCTCTACTTTGAGAATCACTGCTCTACTTTGAGAATCACTACTCTACTGTGAGAATTACTGCTCTACTTTGAGAATCACTACTCTACTGTGAGAATTACTCTAGACTATGAATGTGAGAGCTAACACATTACTATTTTCAAGTTGTTTTGAAATGTATACCTCTCTCTTCGTCACGATATGGCAGTTGGACGACATCATTAAAATCCTTATGCTGTTGCTCAACGTCGTCGATGTTGCTCAAGGACGAGATGCTCGCGATGTCGTTCTAATTATAAAAAGCCGTATTTTTTCTCAAAAAAAAATAAAAACAAATGCATGAATATACAACAATACTAACCATTGAGCTGATATGTCGGCAGCGCGCACTATAATCGGGATAACACTCACTTCTTTCACGACATTGGAATAGGCTGTCCGCTTTTCGTAGATTCTTGCTTTTCGGCGTGGACATCGCGAGTTTTTGACGGTGATGAGTACTCATTATTTCTACTGAAGTGTCAAATTTAAAAGATCATAGTCGCGGTAATTCAAACACATACAATCGGATGGAATTATGAGTAGAGTTCAAACAATTAAGATATATACCATAGACAACCCATATATACATCAAATTTATTTTTATAAATAAATATATCAATTTTACTCTTTCTTATAGTAAAACTGCCTTGAAATACATGAATTATATGATGAATTGAAGAGAATTTAATGAAGAAAACTATAGTGAGAAGAATTTATATTATTTTTGTAAATTTAGTCCAATACAGCTCAAAAAACTGACGACTGAATGAAGACGATTTATATTTGAGTCTTTAAAACGTCAGTTCTTATAGTAAAACTGTCTTGAAATACATGAATTATATGTTGAATTGAAGAGAATTTAATGGAGAAAACTATAGTGAGAAGAATTTATATTATTTTTATAAATTTAGTCCAATACAACTAAAAAAACTGATGACTGAATGAAGACGATTTATATTTGAGTATTTAAAGCATCAGTTCGTATAATAAAACTGCCTTGAAATACATGAATTATATGTTGAATTGAAGAGAATTTAATGAAGAAAACTATAGTCAAAAGAATTTATATTATTTTTATAAATTTAGTCCAATACAGCTCAAAAAACTGACGACTGAATGAATACGATTTATATTTGAGTCTTTAAAGCGTCAGTTCGTATAGTAAAACTGTCTTGAAATACATGAATTATATGTTGAATTGAAGAGAATTTAATGAAGAAAACTATAGTGAGAAGAATTTATATTATTTTTATAAATTTAGTCCAATATGGCACAAAAAACTGACGACTGAATGAAAACGATTTATATTTGAGTCTTTAAAGCGTCAGTTCGTATAGTAAAACTGTCTTGAAATACATGATTTATATTTTGAATTGAAGAGAATTTAATGAAGAAAACTATAGTGAGAAGAATTTATATTATTTTTATAAATTTAGTCCAATACAGCTCAAAAAACTGACGACTGAATGAATACGATTTATATTTGAGTCTTTAAAGCGTCAGTTCGTATAGTAAAACTGTCTTGAAATACATGAATTATATGTTGAATTGAAGAGAATTTAATGGAGAAAACTATAGTGAGAAGAATTTATATTATTTTTATAAATTTAGTCCAATACAGCTCAAAAAACTGACGACTGAATGAATACGATTTATATTTAAGTCTTTAAAGCGTCAGTTCGTATAGTAAAACTGTCTTGAAATACATGAATTATATGTTGAATTGAAGAGAATTTAATGAAGAAAACTATAGTGAGAAGAAATAATATTATTTTTATAAATTTAGTCCAATACAGCTCAAAAAACTGACGACTGAATGAATACGATTTATATTTGAGTCTTTAAAGCGTCAGTTCGTATAGTAAAACTGTCTTGAAATACATGAATTATATGTTGAATTGAAGAGAATTTAATGAAGAAAACTATAGTGAGAAGAATTTATATTATTTTTATAAATTTAGTCCAATATGGCACAAAAAACTGACGACTGAATGAAAACGATTTATATTTGAGTCTTTAAAGCGTCAGTTCGTATAGTAAAACTGTCTTGAAATACATGATTTATATTTTGAATTGAAGAGAATTTAATGAAGAAAACTATAGTGAGAAGAATTTATATTATTTTTATAAATTTAGTCCAATACAGCTCAAAAAACTGACGACTGAATGAATACGATTTATATTTGAGTCTTTAAAGCGTCAGTTCGTATAGTAAAACTGTCTTGAAATACATGAATTATATGTTAAATTGAAGAGAATTTAATGAAGAAAACTATAGAGGCAAGAAATTATTTTATTTTTATAAATTTAGTCCAATACAGCTCAAAAAACTGACGACTGAATGAATACGATTTATATTTAAGTCTTTAAAGCGTCAGTTCGTATAGTAAAACTGTCTTGAAATACATGAATTATATGTTGAATTGAAGAGAATTTAATGAAGAAAACTATAGTGAGAAGAATTTATATTATTTTTATAAATTTAGTCCAATACAGCTCAAAAAACTGACGACTGAATGAATACGATTTATATTTGAGTCTTTAAAGCATCAGTTCGTATAGTAAAACTGTCTTGAAATACATGAATTATATGTTGAATTGAAGAGAATTTAATGAAGAAAACTATAGTGAGAAGAATTTATATTATTTTTATAAATTTAGTCCACTACAGCTCAAAAAACTGACGACTAAATGAAGACGATTTATATTTGAGTCTTTAAAGCATGAGTTCGTATAGTAAAACTGCTTTGAAATACATAAATTATATGTTGAAATGAAGAGAATTTAATGAAGAAAACTATAGTGAGAATAATTTATATTATTTTTATAAATTTAGTCCAATACAGCTCAAAAAACTGACGACTGAATGAATACGATTTATATTTGAGTCTTTAAAGCATCAGTTCTTATAGTAAAACTACCTTGAAATACATGAATTATATGGTGAATTGAAGAGAATTTAATGAAGAAAGCTATAGTGAGAAGAATTTATATTATTTTTATAAATTTAGTCCACTACAGCTCAAAAAACTGACGACTGAATGAAGACGATTTATATTTGAGTCTTTAAAGCGTCAGTTCGTATAGTAAAACTGTCTTGAAATACATGAATTATATGTTGAATTAAAGAGAATTTAATGAAGAAAACTATAGTGAGAAGAATTTATATTATTTTTATAAATTTAGTCCAATACAGCTCAAAAAACTGACGACTGAATGAATACGATTTATATTTGAGTTTTTAAAGCGTCAGTTCTTATAGTAAAACTGTCTTGAAATACATGAATTATATGTTGAATTGAAGAGAATTGAATGAAGAAAACGATAGTGAGAAGAATTTATATTATTTTTATAAATTTAGTCCAATACAGCTCAAAAAACTGACGACTGAATGAATATGATTTATATTTGAGTCTTTAAAGCGTCAGTTCATATAGTAAAACTGCCTTGAAATACATGAATTATATGTTGAATAAAAGAGAATTTAATGAAGAAAACTATAGTGAGAAGAATTTATATTATTTTTATAAAATTAGTCCACTACAGCTCAAGAAACTGACGACTGAATGAAGACGATTTATATTTGAGTCTTTAAAGCGTCAGTTCGTATAGTAAAACTGTCTTGAAATACATGAATTATATGTTGAATAAAAGAGAATTTAATGAAGAAAACTATAGTGAGAAGAATTTATATTATTTTTATAAATTTAGTCCATTACAGCTCAAAAAACTGACGTCTGAATGAATATGATTTATATTTGAGTCTTTAAAGCGTCAGTTCGTATAATAAAACTGCCTTGAAATACATGAATTATATGTTGAATTGAAGAGAATTTAATGAAGAAAACTCTAGTGAGAAGAATTTATATTATTTTTATAAATTTAGTCCAATACAGCTCAAAAAACTGACGACTGAATGAATACGAATTATATTTGAGTCTTTAAATTGTCAGTTCTTATAGTAAAACTGCCTTGGAATATATGAATTATATGTTAAATTGAAGAGAATTTAATGAAGAAAACTATAGTGAGAAGAATTTATATTATTTTTATAAATTTAGTCCAGTACAGCTCAAAAAACTGACGACTGAATGAATACGATTTATATTTGAGTCTTTAAAGCATCAGTTCGTATAGTAAAACTGCCTTGAAATACATGAATTATATGTTGAATTGAAGAGAATTTAATGAAGAAAACTATAGTGAGAAGAATTTATATTATTTTTATTAATTTAGTCCAATACAGCTCAAAAAACTGACGACTGAATGAATATGATTTATATTTGAGTCTTTAAAGCGTCAGTTCGTATAGTAAAACTGTCTTGAAATACATGAATTATATGGTAAATTGAAGAGAATTTAATGAGGAAAACTATTGTGAGAAGAGTTCATATTATTTTTATAAATTTAGTCCAATACAGCTCAAAAAACTGACGACTGAATGAATACGATTCATATTTGAGTCTTTAAAGCATCAGTTCGTATAATAAAACTGTCTTGAAATACATGAATTATATGTTGAATTGAAGAGAATTTAATGAAGAAAACTATTGTGAGAAGAATTTATATTATTTTTATAAATTTAGTCCAATACAGCTCAAAAAATTGACGACTGAATGAATACGATTTATATTTGAGTCTTTAAAGCGTCAGTTCGTATAGTAAAACTGCCTTGAAATACATGAATTATATGTTGAATTGAAGAGAATTTAATGAAGAAAACTATAGTGAGAAGAATTTATATTATTTTTATAAATTTAGTCCAATACAGCTCAAAAAATTGACGACTGAATGAATACGATTTATATTTGAGTCTTTAAAGCATCAGTTCGTATAGTAAAACTGTCTTGAAATACATGAATTATATGTTAAATTAAAGAGAATTTAATGAAGAAAGCTATAGTGAGAAGAATTTATATTATTTTTATAAATTTAGTCCAATACAGCTCAAAAAACTGACGACTGAATGAATACGATTTATATTTGATTCTTTAAAGCATCAGTTCGTATAGTAAAACTGTCTTGAAATACATGAATTATATGTTAAATTAAAGAGAATTTAATGAAGAAAGCTATAGTGAGAAGAATTTATATTATTTTTATAAATTTAGTCCAATACAGCTCAAAAAACTGACGACTGAATGAATACGATTTATATTTGATTCTTTAAAGCATCAGTTCGTATAGTAAAACTGTCTTGAAATACATGAATTATATGTTAAATTAAAGAGAATTTAATGAAGAAAGCTATAGTGAGAAGAATTTATATTATTTTTATAAATTTAGTCCAATACAGCTCAAAAAACTGACGACTGAATGAATACGATTCATATTTGAGTCTTTAAAGCATCAGTTCGTATAATAAAACTGTCTTGAAATACATGAATTATATGTTGAATTGAAGAGAATTTAATGAAGAAAACTATTGTGAGAAGAATTTATATTATTTTTATAAATTTAGTCCAATACAGCTCAAAAAATTGACGACTGAATGAATACGATTTATATTTGAGTCTTTAAAGCGTCAGTTCGTATAGTAAAACTGCCTTGAAATACATGAATTATATGTTGAATTGAAGAGAATTTAATGAAGAAAACTATAGTGAGAAGAATTTATATTATTTTTATAAATTTAGTCCAATACAGCTCAAAAAATTGACGACTGAATGAATACGATTTATATTTGAGTCTTTAAAGCATCAGTTCGTATAGTAAAACTGTCTTGAAATACATGAATTATATGTTAAATTAAAGAGAATTTAATGAAGAAAGCTATAGTGAGAAGAATTTATATTATTTTTATAAATTTAGTCCAATACAGCTCAAAAAACTGACGACTGAATGAATACGATTTATATTTGATTCTTTAAAGCATCAGTTCGTATAGTAAAACTGTCTTGAAATACATGAATTATATGTTAAATTAAAGAGAATTTAATGAAGAAAGCTATAGTGAGAAGAATTTATATTATTTTTATAAATTTAGTCCAATACAGCTCAAAAAATTGACGACTGAATGAATACGATTTATATTTGAGTCTTTAAAGCATCAGTTCGTATAGTAAAACTGTCTTGAAATACATGAATTACATGTTGAATTGAAGAGAATTTAATGAAGAAAACTATTGTGAGAAGAATTTATATTATTTTTATAAATTTAGTCCAATACAGCTCAAAAAATTGACGACTGAATGAATACGATTTATATTTGAGTCTTTAAAGCGTCAGTTCTTATAGTAAAACTGTCATGAAATACATGAATTATATGTTGAATTGAAGAGAATTTAATGAAGAAAACTATAGTGATAAGAATTTATATTATTTTTATAAATTTAGTCCAATACAGCTCAAAAAACTGACGACTGAATAAAGACGATTTATATTTGAGTCTTTAAAGCGTCAGTTCTTATAGTAAAACTGTCTTGAAATACATGAATTATATGTTGAATTGAAGATAATTTAATGAAGAAAACTATAGTGAGAAGAATTTATATTAGTTTTATAAATTTAGTCCAATACAGCTCAAAAAACTGACGACTGAATGAATACGTTTTTTATTTATATTATTTTTATAAATAATTTATTTAATATACATCGAAGGCTATATGGTTAAAAAAACGATGGCAAAATTGTGTTTATAGCCCAGGCGCCAACAAGAAGAAATATAATAAATTATATTACGTATGTAACTAAGGTTGCCTGATACTCAAAAAAGTATGAAAAGTTGCCTAACATATAACACGTTCATCATTGGTTATGATAAATTGATTAGTTTAAAAATTTGGTTAGTTTAGATCAAAATAAATATAATCCTTAGATTACCCTTGGTTTATATTACACTACAACTAGAGTTATTAGACTTTAAACGCCATAATTTCAAGGGAAATAAATGTCATTATTATTATTATTATAAATACACTTGAATAACAACAATAAGCAATTTTCTGAAAGCCGCAGGTTGTAATTTTATCGAAAAACCAATTGAAAATAGGTTAATAATCCATTATTTGGTTATATTTTTATTCTTATTAAAATTTTAAATTCCGCTGTTATAACTGACTGAATTTTGAATCTCCCGCGTTTTATTACCGCCACATTTGACAGTTGGCAGCGCTCGTGAAGGACGCGGCCATCGCTCTCCCGTTTCTTTCCGTCTGTGTTTTCGACACGATAAACTTCAAAAAATGGTGAGTTCAGGTTCATCCGCTAAAATTGTGCCCATCCAGCGTGTATTTTCGCCGAAAAAGTGCCGGTGCTGTGTACAAGTGCCCGATTCGTTCGGCGGATCGGGTATTTTTGTGATCCGCATATAATAAAAAGTGCAATGGACGAAAATACCCGCGGAGAGGTTATGTTGTTGTGGTTAAAACTGATGGAGTTCGGTTTTTGTTTTTGCTTTTAGGCCAAACGCACCAAGAAGGTCGGAATCACCGGCAAGTATGGTACCCGTTATGGTGCGTCCCTGCGTAAGATGGTCAAGAAAATGGAAATCACCCAGCACAGCAAGTACTCTTGCAGTTTCTGTGGAAAGGTTAGTGTTTGATATGTTGTACTTGATCCCCTTTTTTTTTGTCTGGTGATCATAGATACTTATTGCATTTGTTTGTGGTAAAATAAACGAACCACTACCATAGGCAAGAAAGCAATGAAATAATGATTATTAGATTCAACAGTTGGGCCTCTTCATGCCAGTTCTACAATTAACATTTATCTGGAGAATAAGGCTAATTCATGAATAGCCTTATTGTCTAGATAAATGTCAATTGTAGAACTGTCCCTAAGACGGAAGTTTGAGATATTGGCATTAAAATCTCGAAACTTATTCCATGAATAGCCTTATTCTCCAGTTAAATGTCAATTGTAGAATCAGCCCTTAATCAGTCTTCTCTTCTATGTGCAATATCCTAGAACTTTGGCACCATCACAGCCAATTGGACTTTTATGTTACTGCAAGTCTGACCCCTGTATTGACTGATGTTCCATAAATATGTAAAAGGCACCTTATACGATCAATATTATTGTCAATATTTTAGAATAATGACAGTATTACTGTGCAATAATATGTTTAAAATGTTCATTATTCTAAAATATTGCCAGTATTACTCATCATGTAATGTATATTAATGATGTAATGAAGAGAATACTGATTTTTATTTGGATAATTGATTACTTGATAAATATAAAAGCAGGATTGAAGCAAATATTGACAGTACTAGGATTGACAGTATTATTGACTGTGTAAGGTGCCTTTATACTTGCACAGCATTCAAGAATATTGGCAAGGTTTTGTACAGTATACCTTATGACTGCTGTCCTAGTACTGTCAGTATTTACTTCAATTATACTTTTATATTATTAAGTAATCAATTATCCAGAAAAACTTCACTATTCTCTTCATTCCACATTACTATACCTTACACCATAAGTAATTCTGTCAATATATTAGAATAATGAATTTTAAACATGTTCTTGTACATTAATACTGTCATTATTCTAAAATATTGACAGTATTATTGATTGTCAGGTGCCTCTTATACTCTATTTGTGAACATAGATTCATAGACAAGATAGATAGGAAACTTAATGTAGTCTTTTTAGAAGCCAGTGTCTGCGCCCTCTTGTGACACCCACCTTTGCTCGCATAGTTTTTTTTCATTGGATACAGATGTTTTACAATTCGAGTAAGAGTGTTATCCCATGGAAATATAATGCACATCAAGGTTAAATTGGTTAAACTACTCGAAAAAGTGTGTTATCCTATGAAAAAAACTATACAAGCAAAGGTTACCTACCAATCAAACTATGTACATTCACTATCCCAAGTGACTTGAACTCTACACTACATTGTTCCCAATAGATATTTTTTGAAGTAAGTCAAAATTAATAAGTGAAATTAATTGAATCATAAAAAGTTATGGATAAAGATTGTAGTGCAGAGTTCAAGCCATTTGAAATAGTGAATGGGCATAGTTTGGTTGGTAGGGACCACCCACCCACCCCACTTTTGCTTGCATAGTTTTTTTCATAGGATAACACACTTTTTCGAGTAGTTTAACCAATTTAACCTTGATATGCATTATATTTCCATGGGATAACACTCTTATTTGAATTGTTTGAACATTGTAAAACATCTGTATCCAATGAAAAAAACTATGCAAGCAAATGTGGGGTGGGCGGGTGGCCCATACCAACCAAACTATGCGCATTCACTATCCCAAGTGACTTGAACTCGACACTATATTGTTTCCAATAGAATTTTTTTAAATTAAGTCAAAATTAATAAATGAAATTAATTAAATCATAAAAAGTTATGGATAAATAGTGTAGTGCAGAGTTCAAGCCATTTGAAATAGTGAATAGGCATAGTTTGGTTGGTAGGGGCCACCCGCCCACCCCACCTTTGCTTGCATAGTTTTTTCATAGGATAACACACTTTTTCAAGTAGTTTAACCAATCTAACCTTGATGTGCATTGTATTTTCATGGAATAACACTTATTTGGCAATACTTAGCGGTTCAAGGTCATTCTATTAAGATTCAGCACCCTGCATAGATTATTATCCTGTCACTCTTCAACACATTTGTTGTTGACATTTGACATATGGCAGTATTACAACACCATTTGTAGAATGTGGGGCCCACCAGTTTTTCTGTAGCACGAAAATTTGCTTGCTCTTCCCTTTCTAAACCCACCCTGACTTTCTGGCAGCAACCCTCTGCTGCCCACTTCATCTTCTAGCCTGTTTTTGCCATTATTATTTTAGTTTGTACCCCACACTCATTAACATGATTCACCTAGTAGTATTTCTCTCTGAGGCTACTCCTCCTTTACAGGGGAGTAGATCCAAGCAATCTTCTGAAATCTCCACTGTTCCACTCCACACTCTTGGGATGTACTGTGGGAGTTTCTTCCTTCCCTTCACTGGCAACATCTTCTATACTTCAACCTCCATCCTGTCTTCTCCAGATTTATTAACTGACTTGTGCATGTATTCACCAACATCCCTTAAACTTTATAGGTCCCATAAGCTATTGAATGGATAAATTGTCAACATCATTGTGAGAGAATATGCCATAACAAATGTCAAACACCTTGAATAGCACTTGCAATTGGAGCTTTGATGACACCTTTTGTTTAATTATTCAGTGTTTCCAATAGAGAGAATCTAAAGTAACTACATTCTCTAGATAATATATTTATTGTTGCTATAATATTAATGAATACTTATGGGTTCAACAGCAATTGATAGATTTATAGAATGTTGGTAAATATGGGGGGTTGGAGTCACTTCCAGGTTATTCCAAGAAGACTTCTCATGTCCTACTAGCTGTCTTGGACTCCCCAGTTTCTTTTCAGACCTAGCCACCTCTCTACAACTCTCCCACTCTGCCTAATTTATGTTTATTTTACACTTCATTTCTGTTTATTGTACACTTCATTTCTGTTTATTTTACACTTCATTTCTGTTTATTGTACACTTCATTTCTGTTTATTTTACATTTTTATTCTGTTCACTTTAAAATCTCCCACAAGCCCTTCCCTGACATACACTCTTTTCCACTTTCTGAGCCTCTTCTGACTGTTGTACTTCCTCCTCGCCAACACAGCCCTCTTGAATTGCTGTATTGAGTGCACTTCTACCTATTTAACATCATTTAGGGCCTTGTCTGTTTGGCTACTACTAGTGACTAGTAGTGGCATATGCTAACATCACGATATACATTAGTATGAGTGTAACGTCAGCATGTGTCACTACTAGTAGCCAAATGGACAGGGCCTTAGCTTTTTCTCATAAAGGCACCTTACACAGTCAATAATACTGTCAGTGCTAGTAATGTCAGTATTTGTGTCAATCCTCTTTTTATAGTTATTTATCCAGAGCAACATCAGTATTCTCTTCATTCCATCATTACTATAACTTATATGTAATCATATAAGTTATAGTAATGATGGAATGAAGAGAATACTGATGTTGATCCGGATAAATAACTATAAAAAGAGGATTGACACAAATACTGAAATTACTAGGACTGACAGTATTATTGATTGTGTAAGGTGCCTTTATGAGAAGAAGCTAAGGTCCTGTCTATTATTACTAATGTAATACTGTCAATATTTTAGAATAATGAACATTTTAAACATGTTATCGTATGGTACTACTGTCATTATTCTAAAATATTAACAGTATTATTGATCGTGTAAGGTGCCTTTAGATCGTTTTAGACAAGAAAATTTCTTGACTTAAAAGTTAAGATCTTTTTAGACAAGACAATTTCTTAGCTGAAAAGTTGTTCCAGAAATGAATTTATATATCCTCCTCCCATACAATTTGTTCTTGACAAATAGAACACATTATGTTTTTCCATTCGATCTACCATCCAATTCAATATTTCAAATAATTTGCTGTATGATACGAGACAATTTAGATAGCACATGGTGTAACACACACAATGCTAATTTTGAATCCATTTGATTTTTGCCCAACAATTGTCTATATATTTTTCTTTTTATTTCAGGATGCCATGAAACGTAGCGTGGTCGGCATCTGGTCTTGCAAGAGGTGCAAGCGTGTTGTTGCTGGAGGTGCCTGGGTTTACTCCACCACCGCTGCTGCCTCAGTGAGGTCAGCGGTCAGGCGTCTGAAGGAACTTAAGGAACAGTAAAACCATTGTTACTATATTTAATAATAAAAATAATAGAAAACCCTAGGTTGGAGTTGTTCTCACTGTAAAGTGCAACAAACAACTGTTTTGTATTGATGCATTTTTGTTTTGCAGCTACCTCCACCCTAGAAACTGATTAGTTACTACTTAGTCTATCCTGTATCCTGAAGTTTACTAACATAAAAACTATATCTTCCTACAACTATACAATGAGAATAGGAGAGTGAGAGTGTTATGTTGGAATTGCACGCATATTTGGTGTGGGTAATAAAGGTAATTGTTATTTTCCTAATATAATTGGGAACAGTGATTAAGTAAACACTGTTCTGGTTAATATTTTCCATGAACAATCCTAATCTTAATGTCGTTTTAGACAAGACAATTTCTTGATTCAAAAGTTGGTCAAGATGTGAGACAATATAATTATCTCGTATTATACAGCAAATTATTTGAAATATTTAATTGGATGGTAGATCGAATGGACAAATATAACGCGTTCTATTTGTCAAGGACACATTGTCCCACACATAAATGAATTCATTTCTTGAACAACTTTTGAGCTGAGAAATTGTCTTGTCTAAAACAACCTTTAAGGTCGTTTTAGACATACAATTTATCCTTGACAAATGGAAAGCGTTATATTTTTCAATTCGATATTTCAAATAATTTGCTTTATAATACGAGACAATTTAGATTGTCTCGCATCTTGACTAACTTTTGAGTCAAGAAATTGTCTTGTCTAAAACTATCAATTGAGAAAACATCTTATAGGTTGTTACTCAAGACTCAAGCCAAAAAAATTTTTTTTTGGCAAAATTAACTATCTAAATATATGTGAAACCGGCGCTGAAACTGTTTGAATTGCCCTATTTTAAGTCTTGATAGAATGAAACTGGGTTCTAGACTAACCGGCGCACCGGGAAAGTTTCCCGTGGCTTCACTCACTCGTAGTAGTGTTATCATATTTTGTGTTGATATCCTGTGTTTTTTATGTGATCAGCTAGTGTTGTTTCACCAAAACACGTAAGTTTTTAAAAGGCCATTTAATTTATTTTAAACTTATATGTTCTATATTTTTTTCACAGTTCTACACATGAACTTGAACGTTACAATACATGTATTTGCTGTATCCATATAACTTGTGGGTTAACCAGGACACGAATTTAGCAAGCAGTTGAAACAATAGATCTAATGCTGCTGGCATTATTAGTATAAATAGAGCCAAAAACCAAGGCCATATTTAATTTTTTTGTTTATCACGTGCGTTTTCCAGCATAGTTAACCGGAAAAGCGCGCCAAAACAGTTTCGTTTAGCAGCTTATCAATTTATTCGTTTCACCTTTCTAACACTACCTATTTACCAAGTAAAATTTTCTCAATTTTGTCTTTATTAGAAGCTCTGTTTGTGAAAATAATGCACACATCAAAATATTAATCAATATATTCGTTATAAATATAAGAAATACAAAATTGAGTATTAAATACAATATAAAAATTACTTCAGTCATAAAATCACATTATTTTGTATGTCAATAGCAGCTCTCTTTTGATTTGCGAATCCTCGCCTTGTACTTCTCATTGAGCAAACTCTCCGTTTCGCTCTTGTCCTCATCATCACTATACTTGTAGTCTTTGCCATACTTGTACTTTTTGTTCTCTTTAGTTTTCGCCTGCTTGCTCTTGCTTTTCCGCGTCGCGCACAGCTCGTTTTCAATCTCGCCTGTTTGTGTCATGATTTCTTTGGCGTTTGCTTGAACAGCTACGTCTATGGATGTTTTCGATTGTTTACTGCCGCGGTTTTTTTCGTAATACGCTACAGAATTGCCTGAATTTAGTGAGCTTTGTACTAGTTGCTTTAGTTCGGGGCATGATGAGCTGTCGCTGTTGTTTTTACAGTCTGAGTCTGTGGAGTATTTGTTGATGCGTGATCTGCGAGATTTTTTTGAGCGTCTGCTCGAGTTGCGGTTCGTTTTGTCGCTGTCACTTGATGTGGCAACTTCTTCTATTTGTACGCCTTGGCGTAGGGATTTCATGACGAGTTGGTCGTTTAGGTCGAGGTTGTTGGTGTGATTGCTGACGACCATGTTGAATTTTGATTCGGATATTGTTACGGATACGTTTTCGTCCTCGCTGCCCGATTTTATGTTCATGTTGTAGGGGATTACTAGCTTGCCGTTTGCTAGCAGTTGGTTGATGTGTTGGCTGTCCAGGCCCGCGTTGCCAGCGCGGCGGTTGAGGTTGGGCGCGAATTTCTTCACCTCGGTTGTATTGGTGATTACGTTGAGGAGTTGTTGACCAAAGTGGGAATCGAGGCTGGTGCTGCTTTCGCGTTTGTGGCCGGATTTTGAGAGGCGGGAGTTTCTTCGGAAGTCGTTTTTGCGGCGGTAGCGGTGTCTGCGGCTGTTTACTTTACGCGTTGCTTTTAATTCCGCGATTTGTACGCTCAGTTGGCTGTCGCCTGAGTTGCGGCGGCTCTCGATGCTTACGTGGCGAACGCTGTAGCTCATTTCGGAGTCCACTGATTGGTTGTTGCTGGAAACGGAGCAGGTTACTTCGTTGGGGACAGCTCCTCGGCGACTGACCAGTCGCGGAAGGTTTGCAGCCCATGTGGTGCTTAGTTCATTGCTAGGCGCGCTGTTTAGGTCGAAGTGTAAGCCTACTGGGTCGGTATGGTTTTGGCATTCTATTGATATCCGTCCACCCTGGTTGAATTTTTTGCGTTTAGCGAAAGCTTCTGCGATTATTTTGTGCTTTTGGAGCTTCATAGGTTCTTCTACTTCACAGTGAAATTTTCTGAAACAAACATTATGTTATTAATATTATGCACTGGTTTTAGTTTCACTTCAACACAATTTTCACAATGGGCCTTTTGAGGCCTAAGTGTCTGTAGCTATGCTACCCTCCAGCCAACTATCCAGTTTCACTTCAAACATAGAGATGGTACAAGTCATAACTAGATCCTAAATAACTTTTAACTGGATTTTGTTATATATATCATAGTGCACGGACACTATATGAAATACGATTTTCTTTGAGAATCAGATTTAATTGGAAAATTAGAATCATTCTTTGTTTTAATTTTGAAGAAATTCTTCTAATGAAATTAATTACTAATGAATTTGTGTTTTACCTTCGTATATATCTCGTCCATGCATGCACAGTGGCGCTGCACCAAATCCACGACGCCATCGCGATACCTGTTCCAAAAGCCGCAATCAGCTGCAGTTGTAGCATCGCCACGCTCGGTCGATGATCTTGACTGCAATGGGAATAGTCCGAGCTTAAGCTCGTCAACTTACACCTAAAAAAAATAATTGATAGATCCTTTCAGACTACACTCGTACATACCTCACAACACAATTTTCAAAAATCATAAAGGTTTTATCAAATTTATTCTATACTTTAGAATACCCTGTAAATGCATTAGCCAAGTTTTTTTTGAACGTAATATAGTTTATAATATATATATATATATATATATATATATATAATAGTTTCTATTCGTTATAAACTTACATAATAATTTCTTTAATTTACAATTATTATTATTAACAATATAAAATAATTATTCATATAAAAACAATAACTTTTATATATAATCATTTACTTACAGAATAAAATTGTGAAGGCTCTGATCCCACCTCACCCAGTTAACAGAGCGGTAACCGTGATAGACGAATGTAATTATGCAAAAGACAAGCATGAACAGCGCAAAAACTCCCATTCGAACAATGTTTGAGCGAATTTTCCTGCTTGAGTGGTCGGAGATGATTTCACGACTCTCGATTTTCACTCGGATCAGCAAAATGAGACCTGCAAATAATGAATCGTATCTAAAAAACAGTTCCATATGTTTGTTCACTCAAATCTATGGTGTAACAGTTACTTATCTATACAAAATTTGATGAATATACACACCTCTAATAATGATATACCCTGCTACAGCCATAGCTGCAGCTAAAGGTGTCAACAACAACCCTGTCCTCGCTGCAGAATTAACAATCCCAACGAAACAAATCCCAGTCACATAATCCCCATCAATCTCCCCCAAAGCCATTGTGGTTATAGTCAACATCAAAGGCAAACTCCACGCAACCAAATGGAAGTACGCCTTCTTCTTATCCACCCTCTCCTGAATCTTCCCCAGGGCTTGCAACGAACTCATATGCCAAGCATACGTGAAAATAACGAACCACACCATTCCAGCAATCAGAAAGTAGTACACCATCACGAATACAATCACACAGGACAAATTCTCGGTGGCACTGGGCTCGGATTTCCGTAAAGTGCCGTCCTTTTTACAAACCACATCCTCGCGCGTTTCGTGCCCTAAAAACTGCACCAGCCAACCACTGTATGACACAAAGAAACATATGTTGATGTAGAAAATCGCTAGAGCTGGGTATTTGTTGGCAGTCTTCCAATCAATTACAAATGTTACTATTGTGAAGAGGTTTAGGCTGATGCAGATTAGAACGCAGTAGGCGATTAGCTTGTGGATTTGGTAGTGCTCGTTGTCGGTGTGTAGAGCGTCTTTGCATCGTAGACCACATCCTTCAATATCTAAAACAATTACATACAAAAATACTTTTGATTAAATATCTCAAAAGTAGTCTCACTAAAAAATAAACTTCTATCTTTAAAATTATAGGCAACAATATGCATAATTTTAATAAAAATGTTTAAAATTTTGCAAATTTTTGAAAATAAATTTACCTACAAAGTTATTTTCAAAAATAAGTAGAGAATACTACAAACCATTATAAAAATAAATTGTTCAGAATTATTAATAATAGACTAATACAAAATCTTATAAAATTTTATTAAAAATATTTGAAATTTTGAAAATTTTTGAAAATAATTTTGTAGGTAAAGTGACATTTCTAGAAATAATACAACAAAACATTATAAAAATAAATTGTTCAGGATGATTAATAATAGACTAATACAAAATCTTATAAAATTTTATTAAAAATATTTGAAATTTTGAAAATTTTTGAAAATAATTTTGTAGGTAAAGTGACATTTCTAGAAATAATACAACAGAACATTATAAAAATAAATTGTAGAATTATTAATAATAGGCTAATACAAAATCTTATAAAATTTTATTAAAAATATTTGAAATTTTGCAAATTTTTGAAAATAACGTTGTAGGTAAAGTGACATTTCTCGAAATAATACAACAAAACATTATAAAAATAAATTGTTCAGAATTATTAATAATAGGCTAATACAAAATCTTATAAAATTTTATTAAAAATATTTGAAATTTTGCAAATTTTTGAAAATAACGTTGTAGGTAAAGTGACATTTCTAGAAATAATGCAACAAAACATTATAAAAATAAATTGTTCAGAATTATTAATAATAGACTAATACAAAATCTTATAAAATTTTATTAAAAATATTTGAAATTTTGCAAATTTTTGAAAATAACGTTGTAGGTAAAGTGACATTTCTAGAAATAATACAACAAAACAATATAAAAATAAATTGTTCAGAATTATTAATAATAGGCTAATACAAAATCTTATAAAATTTTATTAAAAATATTTGAAATTTTGCAAATTTTTGAAAATAACGTTGTAGGTAAAGTGACATTTCTCGAAATAATACAACAAAACATTATAAAAATAAATTGTTCAGAATTATTAATAATAGGCTAATACAAAATCTTATAAAATTTTATTAAAAATATTTGAAATTTTGCAAATTTTTGAAAATAACGTTGTAGGTAAAGTGACATTTCTAGAAATAATGCAACAAAACATTATAAAAATAAATTGTTCAGAATTATTAATAATAGGCTAATACAAAATCTTATAAAATTTTATTAAAAATATTTGAAATTTTGCAAATTTTTGAAAATAACGTTGTAGGTAAAGTGATATTTCTAGAAATAATACAACAAAACATTATAAAAATAAAATGTTCAGAATTATTAATAATAGACTAATACAAATTCTTATAAAATTTTATTAAAAATATTTGAAATTTTGCAAATTTTTGAAAATAACGTTGTAGGTAAAGTGACATTTCTAGAAATAATACAACAAAACATTATAAAAATAAATTGTTCAGAATTATTAATAATAGGCTAATACAAAATTTTATTAAAAATATTTGAAATTTTGCAAATTTTTGAAAATAACGTTGTAGGTAAAGTGACATTTCTAGAAATAATACAACAAAATATTATAAAAATAAATTGTTCACCATTATTAATAATAGTCTAATACAAAATCTTATAAAATTTTATTAAAAATATTTTAAATTTTGAAAATTTTTGAAAATAATTTTGTAGGTAAAGTGACATTTCTAGAAATAATACAACAAAACATTATAAAAATAAATTGTTCAAAATTATTAATAATAGGCTAATACAAAATCTTATAAAATTTTATTAAAAATATTTGAAATTTTGCAAATTTTTGAAAATACAGTTGTAGGTAAAGTGACATTTCTAGAAATAATACAACAAAACATTATGAAAATAAATTGTTCAGAATTATTAATAATAGACTAATACAAAATCTTATAAAAATTTATTAAAAATATTTGAAATTTTGCAAATTTTTGAAAATAACTTTGTAAGTAATGTGACAGTTCTAGAAATAATACAACAAAATATTATAAAAATAAATTGTTCAGGATTATTAATAATAGGCTAATACAAAATCTTATAAAAATTTATTAAAAATATTTGAAATTTTGCAAACTTTTGAAAATAACGTTGTAGGTTGACATTTCTAGAAATAATGCAACAAAACATTATAAAAATAAATTGTTCAGAATTATTAATAATAGACTAATACAAAATCTTATAAAATTTTATTAAAAATATTTGAAATTTTGCAAATTTTTGAAAATAACGTTGTAGGTAAAGTGATATTTCTAGAAATAATACAACAAAACATTATAAAAATAAATTGTTCAGAATTATTAATAATAGGCTAATACAAAATCTTATAAAATTTTATTAAAAATATTTAAATTTTGAAATTTTTTGAAAATAACGTTGTAGGTAAAGTGATATTTCTAGAAATAATACAACAAAACATTATAAAAATAAATTGTTCAGAATTGTTAATAATAGGCTAATACAAAATCTTATAAAATTTTATTAAAAATATTTGAAATTTTGCAAATTTTTGAAAATAATGTTGTAGTTAAAGTGACATTTCTAGAAATAATACAACAAAATATTATAAAAATAAATTGTTCAGGATTATTAATAATAGGCTAATACAAAATCTTATAAAATTTTATTAAAAATATTTAAAATTTTGCAAATTTTTGAAAATAATGTTGTAGGTAAAGTGACATTTGTAGAAATAATACAACAAAACATTATAAAAATAAATTGTTCAGGATTATTAATATTAGGCTAATACAAAATCTTATAAAATTTTATTAAAAATAATTGAAATTTTGCAAATTTTTGAAAATAACGTTGTAGGTAAAGTGACATTTCTAGAAATAATACAACAAAACATTATTAAAATAAATTGTTCAGAATTATTAATAATAAACTAATACAAAATCTTATAAAATTTTATTAAAAATATTTGAAATTTTGCAAATTTTTGAAAATAACGTTGTAGGTAAAGTGACATTTCTAGAAATAATACAACAAAACATTATAAAAATAAATTGTTCAGAATTATTAATAATAGACTAATACAAAATCTTATAAAATTTTATTAAAAATATTTGAAATTTTGAAAATTTTTGAAAATAATTTTGTAGGTAAAGTGACATTTCTAGAAATAATACAACAAAACATTATAAAAATAAATTGTTCAGAATTATTAATAATAGGCTAATACACAATCTTATAAAATTTTATTAAAAATATTTCAAATTTTGCAAATTTTTGAAAATAACGTTGTAGGTAAAGTGACATTTCTAGAAATAATACAACAAAACATTATAAAAATAAATTGTTCAGAATTATTAATAATAGGCTAATACAAAATCTTATAAAATATTATTAAAAATATTTGAAATTTCGCAAATTTTTGAAAATAACGTTGTAGGTAAAGTGACATTTCTAGAAATAATACAACAAAATATTATAAAAATAAATTGTTCAGAATTATTAATAATAGACTAATACAAAATCTTATAAAAATTTATTAAAAATATTTGAAATTTTGCAAATTTTTGAAAATAACGTTGTAGGTAAAGTGACATTTCTAGAAATAATACAACAAAACATTATAAAAATAAATTGTTCAGAATTACTAATAATAGGCTGATACAAAATCTTATAAAATTTTATTAAAAATATTTGAAATTTTGTAAATTTTTGAAAATAACGTTGTAGGTAAAGTGACATTTCTAGAAATAATACAACAAAACATTATAAAAATAAATTGTTTAGAATTATTAGTATCTTTTAAAATTTTATTAAGAATATTTGAAATTTTTAAAATATAATAATCTGTAAAAAAATTTATTACATTTTCAACAGTTTCAAAATTGATCTGACAACCCCTTCAACCTCTTGGGCGATTAGTCATACTTTATATTTTCATACATAAGACTAATAAATATTCTAATCTGCAATATATATCTTTCAGGAATGATTTTCCGTAGTCAAACATTCTCAGAATGGCAGAAGGACCTATAAGGTCGATAGTCAGTTACAGAATTGTAAATACAGTACTACTGCCATTTGTATAAATAAAATGCTAAATTTTAACTGTGTTCCATTAGTAATGCTCAATGGCATACAATGCTTTCTCTATCAATCGGATGTTGGGTTTCTATTGATGATTTTTATTATATATTTCTCACTGTAATTTTTTATAGCTACTTTTTTGAGATCTAACTAATTTTCTGTTATAAAATATCTTAGCTACTTTATTTTGTGTAATACTATAATAATTTATCTAATATACAACTCTGTAGTATCATACATACCTTTATAAAACCAATTGGCTTTATCTGTTCTGACCAACGGTTCCATACAGAACCCTGTAGTATTAAACTTGAGTTCATGTATATCATTTTTGCACTGTGATGGAAACAAGCGTTCATCCTCACACCTCATAAACTCAGGAAATATTGTGGTATTATATAAAATCTTACAAGGCCCCATTGTAATCTTACACATTTCCTTTGAAGGCAAATCGACCATCCCATTCTCACATTTAGGCATGTACAAAGCACACAAAAAGGGTTGTATGACAGCCCAGCATTTAGGAATGTATCGCAAATACTGGTACATCTGCAGCTTCTCCTGTACCTCCTCCTGACTAGTCAAATCAGTCAAATCCAATGTTGTCGAATAGTAAGGCAGTTTAGCCCCCATACAAGTCGTATAGTTGAGATTTTGGCATTTAGCAGGTCTCGGACAATACTTAAGATCTAAATCGAGTAAGTTCTTATCAATATAGCTGTCTTTAGCTCGATACCGTTTGATTTCCGAGTGGCGGACATGGGGGTAGAAACTTTGATGAAAGTAGTCACTTGTACCGTTAACCAGCGCGGTTGTGTTAATAACACCGCAATCACACACAGTCCACACGAATAGTATATAGTATAGTAATATTAACATGGTGAAATTGGATTCAAAGCATTGCGATTCAAAACAATAACAAGTGCGGGGCATTCAAGTGCACATGCCCCGGAAAGTTGACGCGAGACTAAGAGGGAATTAGAGCTGTAATGGGTGCGAGTGGGATGGTGGGACCACCCGCGTGCTATGGGGTCTTCGCAGAAGTATTTTAAAAGTAGAGAAGGAGTGGTTGAGGACCACCCGCGCGTCAAGGTCAAGATGTTTAATCATTCTCATCACTTATTTCTTATGATTATGAATTTAATATATGAAATTATATTAATATATTTATTTTATTGTTCTTTATGCAATATTATTTAAGAATTATACTTTATTTGGTTTTAAGCTGCTTTCTTGCGTGTATTACTAAAGCAGGTTTCCTTCGGGAGCTGTTCTGGGCTCGTCTTAGTTGGTTTAGAAACAGCCCCAGAACGATAAACGAAAGCGGCTTAAAACCAAAGAAAATATAATTCTTAAATAATATTGCTTGGGGCCGGTTCTACATTTAACTGGAGAATAAGGCTATTCGTGGAATAAGTTTGAGATTTTAAGTCCCGATTCTACAATTGACAACTGGAGAATAAGACTATTCGTGGAATAAGTTTGAGATATTGGCATCAATATGTAAAACTTATTCTACGAATAGTCTTATTCTCCGGTTAAATGTCAATTGTAGAATAGGCCCTAAAGCCAATATCTCAAACTTATTCCACGAATAGACTTATTCGCCAGTTATGTGAATTGTAGAACCGGCCCTTAGAGCACAATAATCTTGTGCTTCAAAATTCAAACTATTTCATACAGCTCTGTGTTTGGTCATTGGGTATTGGCTATGAATACTTCAATGACAACAAGTTATCAATGTTATATTTTAATGTTTATATTTTATTTATTTGAAACACTTTAATTCCAACTTCTTGTCAATGTTACTCTAATAAACATTTTATAATCTTGGTGATCTTGGTATCTTCGGATACGGTTGTTATAGACAACTCAACATACACCATTTATTCTTCAAACTATTTAATTTTGGAAATATATAGAACGATTCTTTACAGAATTATTCTAATTATTCCTGAACAGTTTTTAAAAATCAAAGTATTTGTACATTATATATTTTAGAAGTGAAACCAATCAAATTATTGTTGTGTTGTCCACCTGTTTCCAATGACATCGCCACCACCAACTTTCTGTCATTTGTTTACAAGTGTCAACGACTTGCTACTTTTGTGATATAATCGTATTTTACTAGTAGTTTTAAGCGTAAATTATACTAAAATGGTGAGTACAACAACTATCCACCCCTCTAACATGATCGCTACACCATTAGTTGCTTTGCTGCGCAACGAATTAATTTCCGTGAACGTCACACCCAAATTTAGATAGCGGGCAATTGTTTTTCCGGTGGTTTCTCAATTTGCTGCTCACCGACGTGTTGTGATTTGTTTTGTTTGCAGGGCGAACAACAGTTCGATTGCGCGCTCGACCTAATGCGTCGTCTGCCGCCCCAAGAGATTGAGAAGAATTTGATTGACTTGATCGACTTGGTGCCCAGTCTGTGTGAGGATTTGTTGTCCTCAGTGGACCAACCCCTGAAGGTGGCTAAGGATAAGGAGACTCGCAAGGATTATCTGCTTTGTGATTACAACAGGGATGGGGATTCATACCGGTTAGTGTTTTGTTTATTACTGTAGGCAGTTGGTGAAAACAATTGCAGTGGTGAAAACTTTTTATGGGGAAATTGTTTATTGATAGTTAGTAGATTTTAGTGCCTTTAATGCCCATATTCACCAATATCCCATAAACTTTATAGGTCCCATAAGCTATTGAATGGATAAATTGACAACATCAATTGTGACAGAATATGCCAAAACAAAAGTCAAACCCCTTCAACAGCACTTGCGATTGGAGCTTTGATGACACCTTTTGTTATGATTCTGTGTTTGCAATAGAGATAATCTAAAGCCATTTATCCATTCAATATTCATTGTTATAACAACAATAAATATATTATCTATTGAATGTAGTTACTTTAGATTCTCTCTATTGCAAACACTGAATAATTAATAACAAAAGGTGTCATTAAAGCTCCAATTGCTATTTAAAGTGTTTGACAATTGTTTTGGCATATTCTGTCACAATGACGTTGTCAATTTATCCATTCAAAACTTATGGGACCTATAAAGTTTATGGGATATTGGTGAATACGAGCGTAATCCCCCATATTCACTAATATTCCATAAATGTATCAATAGCTATTGAACCTATAAGTATTTGTTGTTATAGCAACAATAAATATATTATCTAGGGAATGTAGTTACTTTAGATTCTCTCTATTGGAAACACTGCATAATTAAACAGAAGCTGTCATCAATCTACAATTTTATATTCTACAAAAGAAAGTTACCTCTTGTAAAAATTATGACAACTTACCTCTGAAAAACACTTTCTACGCCATACAAATATAATTTTAAACTAGATCGGTTAATGGGTCAAATAAGACTAGCTAAATATGCTTTACTTCTAAACTTGGCTTATAAAATGTATGATGGTTTGTGCTCTAGGAATAATAGTGTAGTGCATAGTTCAAGTCGTTTGAAATACTGGACGGGTATAGTTTGGTTAGTTGGGGCCGCCCGCCCACCCCACCTTAGTTAGCATAGTTTTTCCATAGGATAACACTTTTCTTGGAATAGTTTTAACAATATGAAACATTTGTATCCATTGAAAAACTATGCGAGTGTAGGTGGGGTGGGTGGGCGTCCCCTACCAACCCAACTATGCCCGTTCACTATTTCAAATGACTTGAACTCTGCACTATTCTGTTATCCATTACTTTCTATGATTCAATTATTTTCATTTATTTATTTTTGCTTAATTCATAAAAATATGTGAGAAATAATTTAGTGTATAGTTCAAGTCATTAGAGATAGTGGATGGGTATAGTTTTCCAAACGTTTTGGTCTGTTACCCCTTTTTGCACTTTAAAATATCAATGGACCTTTTTCTACAGTTACCATTCTTCAGGAGAATGGTATCTGTAGAAAAACATCCTGAATGATCTATAATCAATTTATCCTGTAACCCCCAAATATTTTTCACTGCTCTGGGGTTAAACGGAAACCATGTAGGTGGTACGAACTCCTCATAATCACCTTGTATATGTTATTAATAGGTCACCATGGTCGAACACATATGATCCACCACTGGAGGATGGTTCAATGCCCTCGGAACGCCTCAGGAAGCTTGAACTGGATGCAAATCATGCCTTTGATTTATACAGGGAGATGTATTTTGAGGGAGGTGTGTCCTCAGTCTACTTCTGGGACTTGGAGCATGGATTTGCTGGTATGTAAAACCAACAATTCAGATTAAGAAATGATATATTTGTTATATATTTCTAAATAACTTATGTTTCATGTTTCATGTAGGTGTCATCCTGATTAAGAAAACTGGTGATGGTAGCAAAAAGATTAAAGGCTGTTGGGACTCCATCCATGTGGTGGAGGTGCAGGAGAAGAGCTCTGGCAGGACATCACACTATAAAATGACCAGCACTGTGATGCTGTGGCTGCAAACGAACAAACAGGGCTCGGGCACAATGAATTTGGGCGGCAGTCTCACCAGACAGGTATAATTATATTGAATTAACTTATATAGATGTGTCATTTTAAATCAATATAATAACTATTATTATTATAAATAATTATTTTGATTAAAATTAAAATTGAAATTATATTTTATATATTATATATATATATATATATATATATATATATATATATATATATATTATATATATATATATATTATATATATATATATATTATATATTAAAATTAAAAACTTTATAGATTTATAAAGTACAAACTCTAATGTTAGTAACGATATACAAAAGCTTATACAGTCGGTTCATATGCGCCTCCACCTCTGCTTCCACCTCCACCTCCACCTCATGGTCTAGAACCTGACTATCCTCCACCAATATATCGCACCTTGAGACGACAACTGTCTTAACTTCCAAAACAGTTTTTTGATAATGTATTTTAAAAACTACAATACTTTTTAACATTATACTCAATTTTACCATTGAGTATGTTATCTATTTTTTTGTTTAAATGATAATTTAGTTAGTCTAAGGCCCAATTCACACATAAGCGGCGTCGGGCGGAGGCGCGCTGTAGGCGAGGTGCAGGCGATTGTGATGTCCATATTCAGCGAAGGGGTGGACATTACATCATAATATTACATGGAGGCGGCGTGAAAGAGTTGTGCCTCTTGCCTTGCAGCCACCATGTCTCAGGCGAAGAGGCGAATGGGCCATTCACAATAAGCGTGGTAGTGGTAAAGTAGCGGTAAGCAATATTTAGTATGGCTATAAAAATTCAGTCGTTCAGAATTGGGCAGTAAAGCTATGCGATAATTATGGTAGAGATAGTTACCCATGTTCTGTCATAGTTTTACTGCGCTGCTGTAAACACCTGCATTTTTATACATATGTGCACTTTCGTTTACCGCTACGTTACCCCTACCACGCTTATTGTGAATGGTCCTTAAGACGCGGTGCCTGCACGGCGAGAGGCACGAGGCAAATGCCCGCGCCTCGTCACCTTAGTGGGCATTGCACCATATGTTTATATAGAGATGGCGTGAAAGCGTCGTGACTCTCGCCGCGCCTTCGCCTCCCTATGTGTGAAGTGGGCCTAATGCATGCCTAGGCTATACCTACAAATGGTCATTATTTTGATGAAATTGTGCATCAGGTTTTTGCATATTTGTAGCTGTAGCTAGCTAGTTTAAGTTAGGTAATCACTTATTATAGATCGAGCAAGATTCGACGGTGAACGAGGCGAACCCGCACATAGCGAACATCGGCAAGATGGTCGAGCACATGGAGAACCAGATCCGGAACACCCTCAACGAGATCTACTTCAGCAAAACGAAGGACATCGTGAACAGTCTGCGGTCGGTGCAGCCGCTGACTGAGGCGCGCCACCAGCAGGCCCTCAAGCAGGACCTGGCGGCGGCGTTGCAGCGCCGCAACACGAAGGCGGACAACTGATGCGATGAGTATTATTGGTACTGCGACGATTGATTGAGGCCGATTATTATTTTTAAAATTCCGTAAAACTATTTTAAAACTATTTCAAAAATATTTATATTTTTTAGTCCTGCCATCCCGGGGGTATTGAGCGTTCCAAAAAAGCACAGCTTTTTTTTTGGATAGACCCAAACAAATAAAACATCTATATGGTTAATAATGAAAAAAACTGTTTTAAAAATGATTTTAGATTTATTTGTTTGGGTTTTGAAATAGAACATTTCATGAACTCAACGTCATTTTTTACATTCGAATACATTTTGTATGTATGCATATAAAAAGGTTCACTCGGAATTTGAATGAAATTTTCTACAAAACCAAAAGTTTGGGATGCGATAATCATTACATTGAGGTATATCGTTCTCGGGATAACATTTATTTCAATCGTAAACGTAAAAAAATATTTTTGTGACTGCCACTTTGCTGTAAAAGCTTCTAAGGCTCAATTCACACATAGGAGGCGAAGGCGTGGTGCCGGCGCGGCGAGAGGCACGACGCTTTCACGCCCCCTCTATATAAACATATGATGAAATGCCCACTTAGGCTGAATTCACACATAGGAGGCGAAAGCGCGATGCCGGCGCGGCGAGATACACCACGCTTTTACGCTCTCTATAAACATATGGTGCAATGCCCACTTATGTGACAAGGCGCGGGCACTTACCATAAGCGGCGCCGGGTGGAGGTGCGACGTCGCACAGGCGATTGTGATGTCCATGTGCAGTGAAGGGGTGGACATTGCACCATTTGTTTACATAGAGGTGGCGTGGAAGAGTTGTGCCTCTCGCCTTGCAGCCACCGTGTCTCAGGCGAAGAGCGATGCCGGCACGTCGAGAGACAAATTCCCGCGCCTCGTCACCTAAATGGGCATTGCACCATATATTTATATAGAGGTGGCGCGTGAAAGCGTCGTGCCTCTCGCCGCACCTTCGCCTGTTCGCCTCCTATGTGTGAATTGGGCCTAAGGAAGAGTAAGAGTAATTTCATAAAAATCATTTCATTATAAACAAGCCCATCTCATATAATTTTCAAACAAACTTACGTTAAAATATAAGTTTTCAAAATTTGTCATATAATTTTCAAACAAACTTACTTTAAAATATAAGTTTTCAAAATTTGTCATATAATTTTCAAACAAACTTACTTTAAAATAAAAGTTTTCAAAATTTGTCATATAATTTTCAAACAAACTTACTTTAAAATATAAGTTTTCAAAATTTGTCATATAATTTTCAAACAAACTTACTTTAAATTGTAAGTTTTGAAAATTTGTCATATAATTTTCAAACAAACTTATTTTAAATTGTAAGTTTTGAAAATTAGTCATATAATTTTCAAACAAACTTGCCTTAAATTGTAAGTTTTGAAAATTTGTCATATAATTTTCAAACAAACTTACTTTAAATTGTAAGTTTTGGAAATTTGTCATATAATTTTCAAACAAACTTACTTTAAATTGTAAGTTTTGAAAATTTGTCATATAATTTTCAAACAAACTTACTTTAAATTGTAAGTTTTGGAAATTTGTCATATAATTTTCAAACAAACTTACTTTAAAATGTAAGTTTTGAAAATTTACCATATAATTTTCAAACAAACTTACTTTAAAATGTAAGTTTTGAAAGTTTGTCATATAATTTTCAAACAAACTTACCTTAAATTGTAAGTTTTGATAATTTTGTCATATAATTTTCAAACAAACTTACTTTAAAATGTAAGTTTTGAAAATTTGTCTTATAATTTTCAAACAAACTTACTTTAAAATATAAGTTTTGGAAATTTGTCTTTTAACTAGTAACCGCATTTTAAAACACTACCAATATCATGTGTGTTGACTATATACATAGCTTTTTCTTAACTTTGCTTTGATTTTATGAGGCTCTTCGTCGTGGGTAGTCAGTCGGGCGCATTTAAGCGGTGCATTTTTACAATCTTAAGGCTCAATTAATAATGGAAGAAAGGAAGACGAATAACTGGTAGTTGTTATTATCACGAAATGGTAACGTGTTGTATCTTTCCTACTTGCATTAGTTGGTTAAAGGAAAATACTTGATTCATTTCTTAAATATTAGAGAGAGGGAGAGAAGGGAGGTGAAAAGTAAGTATGTAAGCAAGGAAGTTGAATTATAGATTATATTGTATTATAAATTATTCTTTAATAATAAAAAAAAGTAAATTTTTGTAAACCCTAGTTGCAACTTAAGATAATGTAAATATCCTGTTTTTTGTTTTGTTATTTTTTTTTTAGAAGTATGATAACGTCATGGGATCAGACAATTTATATACAGAGGTTGTGAAATAAATTGCAACAAATATGTAACTTATAAGAAGAAAACTTATTGGATGATTCAAGCTGGAAGATACTATATCTGCTAGCAGGAAATGAACTAGAAACTGGTGCTAATGTGCATTCAACTGTTTCTCCATCATATACATGAAATGCAAGGTTGTAGTATTTATTTCTATAAGAATTTATATTATAGTCATTTGACTAAAAAAAAAACATTCTGTTTCTCACGATTAATAGCTCAAAGAGACAAATATTTGTAACCTAAATATCTGGTGTGGGCACTATACAACTTGCTGTTAAATTTTATTATTTTATTTATTTATAAACATTATTCTCAAAAATATCGAAAATTATAATTTTATAAAATTGTAATATACGATGACTTTCGAGAGGAAAACCGAATTAAGGAAAATAGTCGTATGTTAAATGTAGTGAGGTAATGAAAATGGTAACATTTCAAAAATTTGTCAAAAATTCAAAAAACTAAACAAGAATTAAAGAAATTTCAAAAATAGTCTACATTGACCATTTTTGACATTTCTTTAATTTTTGTTTACTGTTTTGAATTTTTGACAAATTTTTGAAATGTTACCATTTTCATTACCTCACTACATTTAACATACGACTATTTTCCTTAATTCGGTTTTCCTCTCGAAAGTCATCGTATATTACAATTTTATAAAATTATAATTTTCGATATTTTTGAGAATAATGTTATAGGTAAAGTAAGGTTTTTATAAAGAATGCAACAAAATTTAATTAAAATAGTGTTTAAAATTCAAGATAATAGGTTTATGGACAATTTTAATAAAAATATTTAAAATTTTGCAAATTTTTGAAAATAATGTTATAGGTAAAGTATGGTTTCTATAAAAAATCCAACGAAATTTAATTAAAATAAAGTGTTCAAAATTCAATATAATAGGTTTATGGGCAATTGTAATAAAAATATTTAAAATTTTGAATTTTTTTGGAAATAAGTTTGTAGGTAAAGTGACATTTCTACAAAGAATTCAAAAAAACATTATAAAGATGAATTGTTCAGAATCATAAATAATGGGCTAATACAAAATTTTATAAAATTATATTTTTCGAAATTTTTGAAAATAATGTTGTAGGTAAAGTGAAGTTTCTATAAACAATGCAACGAAATTTAATTAAAATAAAGTGTTCAAAATTCAAAATAATAGGCTTATGCACAATATTATTAAAAATATTTAAAATTTTGAAATTTTTTGAAAATAATATTGTAGGTAAAGTGATATTTCCACAAATAATACAACAAAACATTATAAAAATAAATTGTTCAGAATCATAAATAATGGACTAATACAAAATTTTATAAAATTATATTTTTCGAAATTTTTGAAAATAATGTTGTAGGTAAAGTGAAGTTTCTATAAACAATGCAACGAAATTTAATTAAAATAAAGTGTTCAAAATTCAAAATAATAGGCTTATGCACAATATTATTAAAAATATTTAAAATTTTGAATTTTTTTGAAAATAAATTTATAGGTAAAGTGACATTTCTACAAATAATACAACAAAACATTATAAAAATAAATTGTTCAGAATCATAAATAATGGACTAATACAAAAGTTTATAAAATTATATTTTTCGAAATTTTTGAAAATAATGTTGTAGGTAAAGTGAAGTTTCTATAAACAATGCAACGAAATTTAATTAAAATAAAGTGTTCAAAATTCAAAATAATAGACTTATGCACAATATTATTAAAAATATTTAAAATTTTGAATTTTTTTGAAAATAAATTTGTAGGTAAAGTGACATTTCTACAAATAATACAACAAAACATTATAAAAATAAATTGTTCAGAATCATAAATAATGGGCTAATACAAAATTTTATAAAATTATATTTTTCGAAATCTTTGAAAATAATGTTGTAGGTAAAGTGAAGTTTCTATAAAGAATGCAATAAAATTTAATTAAAATAAAGTGTTCAAAATTCAAAATAATAGGCTTATGCACAATATTATTAAAAATATTTAAAATTTTGAATTTTTTTGAAAATAAATTTGTAGGTAAAGTGACATTTCTACAAATAATACAACAAAACATTATTAAAATAAATTGTTTAGAATCATAAATAATGGACTAATACAAAATTTTATAAAATTATATTTTTCGAAATTTTTGAAAATAATGTTGTAGGTAAAGTGAAGTTTCTATAAAGAATGCAATAAAATTTAATTAAAATAAAGTGTTCAAAATTCAAAATAATAGGCTTATGCACAATATTATTAAAAATATTTAAAATTTTGAATTTTTTTGAAAATAAATTTGTAGGTAAAGTGACATTTCTACAAATAATACAACAAAACATTGTAAAAATAAATTGTTCAGAATCATAAATAATGGACTAATACAAAATTTTATAAAATTAATTTTTCGAAATTTTTGAAAATAATGTTGTAGGTAAAGTGAAGTTTCTAGAAACAATGCAACGAAATTTAATTAAAATAAAGTGTTCAAAATTCAAAATAATAGGCTTATGCACAATATTATTAAAAATATTTAAAATTTTGAATTTTTTTGAAAATAAATTGTTCAGAATCATAAATAATGGACTAATACAAAATTTTATAAAATTGTAATTTTCGAAATTTTTGAAAATACTGTTGTAGGTAAAGTGAGGTTTCTATAAAGAATGCAACAAAATTTAATTAAAATAAAGTGTTTAAAATTCAAAATAATAGGCTTATGCATAATTTTAATAAAAAAAATTAAAAATTTGCAAATTTTTGAAAATAACATTGTAGGTAAAGTGATATTTCCACAAATAATACAACAAAACATTATAAAAATAAATTGTTCAGAATCATAAATAATGGACTAATAAAATTTTTTATAAAATTATATTTTTCGAAATTTTTGAAAATAATGTTGTAGGTAAAGTGAAGTTTCTATAAACAATGCAACGAAATTTAATTAAAATAAAGTGTTCAAAATTCAAAATAATAAGTTTATGCACAATATTATTAAAAATATTTAAAATTTTGAATTTTTTTGGAAATAAGTTTGTAGGTAAAGTGACATTTCTACAAAGAATTCAAAAAAACATTATAAAGATGAATTGTTCAGAATCATAAATAATGGGCTAATACAAAATTTTATAAAATTATATTTTTCGAAATTTTTGAAAATAATGTTGTAGGTAAAGTGAAGTTTCTATAAACAATGCAACGAAATTTAATTAAAATAAAGTGTTCAAAATTCAAAATAATAGGCTTATGCACAATATTATTAAAAATATTTAAAATTTTGAAATTTTTTGAAAATAATATTGTAGGTAAAGTGATATTTCCACAAATAATACAACAAAACATTATAAAAATAAATTGTTCAGAATCATAAATAATGGACTAATACAAAATTTTATAAAATTATATTTTTCGAAATTTTTGAAAATAATGTTGTAGGTAAAGTGAAGTTTCTATAAACAATGCAACGAAATTTAATTAAAATAAAGTGTTCAAAATTCAAAATAATAGGCTTATGCACAATATTATTAAAAATATTTAAAATTTTGAATTTTTTTGAAAATAAATTTATAGGTAAAGTGACATTTCTACAAATAATACAACAAAACATTATAAAAATAAATTGTTCAGAATCATAAATAATGGACTAATACAAAAGTTTATAAAATTATATTTTTCGAAATTTTTGAAAATAATGTTGTAGGTAAAGTGAAGTTTCTATAAACAATGCAACGAAATTTAATTAAAATAAAGTGTTCAAAATTCAAAATAATAGGCTTATGCACAATTTTTGAAAATAATGTTGTAGATGTAGTGACATTTCCACAAAGAATATAACAAAACATTATTAAAATAAATTGTTCAGAATCATAAATACTGGACTAATACAAAATTTTATAAAATTATAAAAGAATATAAAAAATTGCCATGAAAATGTTTTTTTAGTTTTTCAATATCAGTTGATATGAAAAAAATATATCTATTCTAGGCTTAAAAAAAAATCTTTGCAATTTTTTTAAAATAATGTATGTAGTGCAAAACAAAACATTCTACCTTCCTTCCGTTTGGAAACTAAATAGCTAACTTTAAGCTCGTTTTGGACCAGACAGTTTCATCCATCCCAAATCCTAAATACTATAATTTAATAGCAATAATCATCAAAATTATGGCATTGTATTTCAAACGACTTGAACTATGCATGACATTATTTTTCACATATATTTTTTTAATTAGTCTTAAATTAATACATGACAATAATTTAATCATAAAAAATAACGGATAATAGTGTAGTGTATAGTTCAAGTTATTTGAAATAGTGGACGGGTATAGTTTGATTGGTGGGGGACGCCCACCCACCCCACCTTTGCTCGCATAGTTTTTTCAATGGATAGAGACGATTTATATTGTTTAAATAATTCCAATAAGAGTGTTATCCCATGGAAAAACTATGCAATCAAAGGTGGGGTGGGCGGGCGTCCCCCACCAACCAAACTATGCCCGTCCACCATTTCAAACGACTTGAACTATGCACTACACTATTATCCGTTATTTTCTATGATTAAATTAATGTCATTTATTAATTTATGACTATTAAAAAAATATGTGTGAAAAATAATGTAATGCATAGTTCAAGTCGTTTGAAATAGTGGACGGGCATAGTTTGGTTGGTGAGGGCCGCCTGCCCACCCCACCTTTGTTCGCATAGTTGTTCCATAGGATAATACTCTTCTTGGAATAGTTTCAACAATATATAACATTTGACTCCATTGAAAAAACTATGCGGGCAAAGGTGGGGTGGGCGGGCGGCCCCCACCAATCAAACTATACCCGTCCACTATTTCAAACGACTTGAACTATGCACTACACTATTATCCGTTATTTTCTATGATTAAATTAATGTCATTTATTAATTTATGACTATTAAAAAAATATGTGTGAATAATAATGTAATGCATAGTTCAAGTCGTTTGAAATAGTGGACGGGCATAGTTTGGTTGGTGGGGGCCGCCCGCCCACCCCACCTTTGCTCGCATAGTTTTTTCAATGGATACAAATGTTTTATATTGTTGAAACTATTTCAAAAACAGTATTATCCTATGGAACAACTATGCGAACAAAGGTGGGGTGGGCGGGCGGCCCCCACCAACCAAACTATGCCCGCCCACTATTTCAAACGACTTGAACTATGCATTACATTATTTTTCACATATATTTTTTTTAATTAATCTTAAATTAATAATTGACATTAATTTAATCATAAAAAATAACGGATAATAGTGTAATGTATATAGTTCAAGTTATTTGAAATAGTGGACGGGTATAGTTTGATTGGTTGGGGCCGCCCGCCCACCCCACCTTTGTTCTTATAGTTTTTTTAATGGATACAAATGTGTTATATTGTGAAACTATTCCAAGAAGAGTATTATCCTATGGAACAACTATGCGAGCACAGGTGGGGTGGGCGGGCGGCCCCCACCAACCAAACTATGCCCGCCCACTATTTCAAACGACTTGAACTATGCATTACATTATTTTTCACATATATTTCTTTTATTAGTTTTAAATTAATAAATGACATTCATTTAATCATAAAAAATAACGGATAATAGTGTAGTGCATAGTTCAAGCCATTTGAAATAGTGGCCGGGCATAGTTTGGTTGGTGGGGGTAATTGAAATGCGTCACATCTCTTGTGTGTAATGTTTAGCTCTTTCTCCCCCGTATTCACCAACGTTCTATAAATCTATCAATATTCTATTGAACCTATAAGTATTCGTTGTTATAGCAACAATAAATACATTATCTAGGGAATGTAGTTACTTTAGATGTTAAGTGCAAAACAAAACATTCTACCTTTCTTCCATTTGGAAACTAAATAGCTAACTTTAGGCTCGTTTTGGACCAGACATTTTCATCCATCCCAAATCATAAATACTATAATTTAATAGCAATAATCATCAAAATTATGGCATTGTATGTGCAAAAGGAGGGAAAGGGAAATCGAAATGAAATATTTTAAAATTGCGTTAATGTATATTTGTACTAACTTCAATGTTATGGACGGTTGTGATTATTATACAACTTCAAATTATCCTACTGAACGATTTCGGGCTTTTTTCACGCTCATGCTAACTACCATGACTATGTGTGTAAGAAAACTTTTTAAATGTTTGTCCCAATCAATAGGAATCAAGTGTATTTCGGTTGTGCGTACGTTAGTCGAAAATTTTGCAAATTTATGTCAGTATAGACAATAACACGATTTTAAATTTGCAGTTTTGCTGCCAAATTTATAATCGTGCATGTTATTTCATGTCAATATATATGTCGTGCATAACGTAAATATTTGCAAATGGCTTTACATTTTTCTTATCTTAGTTGATCGATTAAATTAAAGCACAAAAAACGTGCTGGTTTCATATATAAGTCCACACTACACTATATTTACAAAACAATAAATTATTGATATATCACATTATATTCCTCGAAAAGGTAGCAGTATTTAAAATCACACGTTAATTTTGACGAACACTTTCGGCCTTTGGAATACCTTGATGCCTTCGTCGATTTTACGAAGTTCCTCCTCCAATTCCATTTTACGCTTTTGCATGCGTAGCGTGTCACTGCGCACGGGCATCACATTCAGCTCCTGAATCTTTTCTGCGTAACCTATAACAGAGCAATTTATGACTAACTCGTAACTACCTATTAGATAACTAAAGGAAGACCTTTAGCAAAAAAATTTTTCGCCAAAATAATACCTTGTACAGTAGTGTTGTATTCGAAAAGTCAAAGGTTCCCCACAAAAATGCAAAAATGTATGTGAAAATATGATTTTTGATCCTTTGCACGTTTTATCGGCTGTAACGTTTTTCTGTTTAAAACTAGATATATGATTCAAATTGCAAAGTGATAGAGAGTTTCATGTCCAACAAACGGCATTTTGGATGTTTTCCGCGATTTCTTCCCGTTTTCTAAACAACTGTGTGAAACATGTGATTTTGATCCTTTTCATGCTTTTTCGGTAGTAAGTTTTTTTTTCTTTAACCTTAGAAGGATGAGCCAAATTGCAAAGTTCTAAAGAATTTCAATCGCGACAAACCGCCTTTAAGATATTTTCCGCTATCTCTTCCTGTTTTTCCCGCAAAATGTAAAAAATTGTGTGAATAATGTGATTTTTGAGCCATTTGCACGGTTTTTCGGCCGTAACTTTTTTCTTTTTTAAGCTAGCCAGATGATTCAAATTGCAAAGTTGTAGAGAATTTCATGTCCGACAAACAGCATTTTGGATGTTTCCCGCTATCTCGTCCCGTTTTCCCACAAAACGCAAACAACTGTGCGAAACATTTTGATCCTTTTCGTGGTTTTTCGGCAGTAATTTGTTTCTCTTTAAACCTAGAAGGATGAGTTAAATTGAAAAGTTATAGAGAATGGCCTTTAGGATGTTTTTCGCTATCTGTTAAAAATATGATTTTTGAGTCATTAATAATTTTTCAGCAATAACTTATTTCTTTTCATGGTTTTTCGGCAGTAATTTTTCTCTCTTTAAACCTAGAAGGATGAATCAAAGTTATAGAGAATTTCAATCGCGACAAACAGTCTTTAGGATGTCTTCCGCTATCTCTACTGTTTTCCCGTAAAATGTAAAAAATTGTTTATAAATATATATATATATATAATTTATTATTTATTATTATAAATGTATATAATTTAATGTTTTTTCATTACAACATGTTTCTTTTTGAAGCTAGAAGGATGTTTGAAATTGCTAAGTTATAGAGAATTACAAGCATCATACACACGGTCTTTTAGATGTCTTCCGCTCTCATCCTTTTTTTCCCAAACAAATTATCAAATATTTTTTTATGTAAAAAATGTGATTTTTGTGCCTTTTTGCCGTTTTTTTCGGTCGTAATATATTTCTTTTTAAAACTACAAGCACTTACTCTCTCGTAGCACCCGCAACGTCTCTTTCCGCTCCTCTTCAGGCAGCAAAATGTGTCCTTCCGGGCAATTAACGTCCGCCGTGTCTTCCAGAACTGCCTCCTTGCGTTGCCTAATGTACTTTGGTACCACACCCTTTTTATATGCAGCTGGAGCCCGTGATGTCTCCGGTGGCGGTTTAACCGGAGTTTTGTTTCTCATAATCTTGTTTTGTTTGATGAAATCAGTTCTAGGTTCAGGTACTATACAAAAACCAATTTATCAAACACCCCCTATTGTACTTACAAATTTCAAAAGACCCTCTGAAGAATGGGTATGTGTGGAAAGACTTACACAAATATCTAGTGTACACATTTCAAAGGACCCTCTGAAGAATGGGTATGTGTAGAAAGACTTACACAAATACATAGTGAACACATTTCAAAAGACCCTCTGAAGAATGGGTATGTGTAGAAAGACTTACACAAATATCTAGTGTACACATTTCAAAGGACCCTCTGAAGAATTGGTATGTGTGGAAAGACTTACACAAATATCTAGTGTACAAATTTCAAAGGACCCTCTGAAGAATGGGTATGTATGGAAAGACTTACACAAATATCTAGTGTACACATTTCAAAGGACCCTCTGAAGAATAGATATGTGTGGAAAGACTTACACTAGATGTTTGTGCAAGTCTTTCCACACATACAATGATCTGTAATTTTTTGTTTCCGTGACTCCCTGAATATTTTTCGCAACCCCCCACTTTGAGAATTGCTGGTTATTACATAATTGCCCATATTCACCAACATCCCATAAACTTTATAAGTCCCATAAGCTATTGAATGGATAAATTCAAAACGTCATTGTGACAGAATATGCCAAAACAAATGTCAAACATCTTGAATAGCGCTTGCGATTGGAGCTTTGATGACACCTTTTGTTTAATTATTCAGTGTTTCCAATAGAGATAATCTAAAGTAACTACATTCCCTAGATAATGTATTTATTGTTGCTATAACAACGAATACTTAAGGGTTCAATAGCTATTGATAGATTTATGGAACGTCGGTGAATACGAGGGAATGAATATGTAGTATTTCACACCAGCAAGAATATTAACGCACATAGTAGGTGGTAAGAAAAAAAAAATAGAAAAAAAAATTGACTCACCCAACTCTGTATTATGCAATGAATCCCCATAACTATGATCTGTCCTCCTCTGGGGACTTCGCTTACTCTTCTGCAGCCCATTTACTATAGCTGGACTAGGATAACGAATGGTTCCACTTGAGTAAATAGCATTTACATTGTCATTCATTTCAGTCTGCATACTCCTGTGTGTTAATCGTTCATCCTAATGAAAAAGACAATGTATATAAGTAGCTACTGTGTTTGTTACAGTTACATAGTTTTTTCAATGGATACAAATGTTTTATATTGTTGGAACTATTCCAAGAAGAGTATTATCCTATGGAACAACTATGCGAACAAAGGTGGGGTGGGTGGGCGTCCCCCACCAACCAAACTATGCCCGTCCACTATTTCAAATGGCTTGAACTATGCACTACACTATTTTTCACATATATTTCTTTAATTAGTCTTAAATTAATAAATAACATTAATTCAATTATAAAAAATAACGGATAATAGTGTAGTGCATAGTTCAAGCCATTTGAAATAGTGGACGGGCATAGTTTGGTTGGTGGGGGCCGCCCGCCCACCCCACCTTTGCTCGCATAGTATTTTCAATGGATGCAGTTGTTTTATATTGTTGAAACTATTCCAAGAAGAGTATTATCCTATGGAACAACTACGCGAGCACAGGTGGGGTGGGCGGGCGGCCCCCACCAACCAAACTATGCCCGTCCACTATTTCAAATGGCTTGAACTATGCACTACACTATTTTTCACATATATTTCTTTAATTAGTCTTAAATTAATAAATAACATTAATTCAATTATAAAAAATAACGGATAATAGTGTAGTGCATAGTTCAAGCCATTTGAAATAGTGGACGGGCATAGTTTGGTTGGTGGGGGCCGCCCGCCCACCCCACCTTTGCTCTCATAGTATTTTCAATGGATGCATCTGTTTTATATTGTTGAAACTATTCCAAGAAGAGTATTATCCTATGGAACAACTATGCGAACAATGGTGGGGTGGGTGGGTGATCCCCACCAACCAAACTATGCCCGTCCACTACTTCAAATGGCTTGAACTATGCACTACACTATTTTTCACATATATTTCTTTAATTAGTCTTAAATTAATAAATAACATTAATTCAATTATAAAAAATAACGGATAATAGTGTAGTGCATAGTTCAAGCCATTTGAAATAGTGGACGGGCATAGTTTGGTTGGTGGGGATCACCCACCCACCCCACCATTGTTCGCATAGTTGTTCCATAGGATAATACTCTTCTTGGAATAGTTTCAACAATATAAAACAGCTGCATCCATTGAAAATACTATGAGAGCAAAGGTGGGGTGGGCGGGCGTCCCCCACCAACCAAACTATGCCCGTCCACTATTTCAAATGGCTTGAACTATGCACTACACTATTATCCGTTATTTTTTATGATTAAATTATTGTCATTTATTAATTTAAGAGTAATTAAAAAATATATGTGAAAAATAATGTAATGCATAGTTCAAGTTATTTGAAATAGTGGACGGGTATAGTTTGATTGGTGGGGGACGCCCGCCCACCCTACCACATTGGCCGTTATTTTTTTATGATTAAATTATTGTCATTTATTAATTTAAGAGTAATTAAAAAAATATATGTGAAAAATAATGTAGTTCATAGTTCAAGCCATTTGAAATAGTGGACGGGCATAGTTTGGTTGGTGGGGATCACCCACCCACCCCACCATTGTTCGCATAGTTGTTCCATAGGATAATACTCTTCTTGGAATAGTTTCAACAATATAAAACAGCTGCATCCATTGAAAATACTATGAGAGCAAAGGTGGGGTGGGCGGGCGGCCCCCACCAACCAAACTATGCCCGTCCACTATTTCAAATGGCTTGAACTATGCACTACACTATTATCCGTTATTTTTTATGATTAAATTATTGTCATTTATTAATTTAAGAGTAATTAAAAAATATATGTGAAAAATAATGTAATGCATAGTTCAAGTTATTTGAAATAGTGGACGGGTATAGTTTGATTGGTGGGGGACGCCCGCCCACCCTACCACATTGGCCGTTATTTTTTTATGATTAAATTATTGTCATTTATTAATTTAAGAGTAATTAAAAAAATATATGTGAAAAATAATGTAGTTCATAGTTCAAGCCATTTGAAATAGTGGACGGGCATAGTTTGGTTGGTGGGGGCCGCCCGCCCACCCCACCTTTGTTCGCATATTTGTTCCATAGGATAATACTCTTCTTGGAATAGTTTCAGCAATATAAAACATTTGTATCCATTGAAAAAACTATGCGAGCAATGGTGGGGTGGGTGGGCATCCCCCACCAACCAAACTATACCTTTATATACAGTAATAGTTCAATAAACCATTGTGTGAGGGCGCTGTAAACCTCATTTGTTTATGGCCCCCAACATTTGAGATGCACTGCTTTAAAGTATAAAACATAACCTAATACTTCATAATCATCTTACTTTATCTGAAACATGTGTGGACTCCCTTTGTCCCTTCCGAGGCGACGCTCTAATATCCAACCGCTGTATTCCCACCTTCCTCTGCCCCGTGCAACCACCCTGCTGTTGTTGCTGCTGCTGTTGGGGTTTCTGTACCACCCCCTCGCCATCACTCAGCTTCAAACTGCTGCTATTATTCAATCTGCCCTGCTGCTGCTGCTGTTTTTCATGCACCTGCAGCTCTGAAATATGCTGCGTCATTTCCTTCATCAGCCGAATGCGCCGCACGTTCTCCTTGATGAAATTCCGCCGGTGCACCACTTCTGCTGAAACAAAACAATTGCACACACACACACAAACAAGCGGGATGGATGGCGTGCTTACGTTTGCAGGGGAAGACACCCCGCAGCGTGGTTAACTCCATGGTAATTTTATAGCATACACAGAAAACACGCGCACGGTTCCAAAAAAATAAATAAATATATGTTTACTAAATTGCGGAATTTTAAATAATAATTGTTTGTTTGGACATCTGTCAGTTGGACAGGTTTCTTGGTGGTAGCGGTGGCTATGGATTGGATTTAGTTTGACCGGTGCCGGTCAGATGGCGGTAGTAGTAGTGAAATGTGAGTTATGGTGGACGGTGTGTGTTTGTTGGCGGTGAGTGAATTTATTTTAAATTAATAAGATTGAATGGATTTTGGGGTGCGTGAGAGGTGTTAGGGGATGGTTGTGGATGTCAGGACGTGTTATGAATATAGAGAGCAGTGCGCTAATAGATATTTTAATAATATAAAAAACATTTTGGTTATGTTTGTATTTATAAACAATCGAAACTTTAGAACATTCTGTTGTGAGCATTGCTCATTTGATTATTATATTACACGGCTAGCTCAAAGCGAGCCATACAACTTTCGCGTAAATAGACCATAGTCCATTGCATAGTCGAAAATGTAAATGCATTAGATTGCCGAAGAGAGTCATCGTTCAAAAGGGCCATGTATTTTCCATGAGAATTTATATTATGCCTGATACTGTACAAATTCTATAATCGCAACAACGCCTGATTATGAAAGGAAAAGGAAACTTGGTAATATATAGGGTGTGTATAAATTATAATAAAAACTTCAGGTAGCGATGTTGGTCATTAAAATCAAAGTGGAAAATCATAAAGGCACCTTACACGTTCAATAATACTGTCAGTCCTAGTAATGTCAATATTTGCTTCAATCCACCTTCAATATTTATCAAGTAATCAATTATGCAGATAAACAGCAGTATTCTCTTCATTCCATCATTACTATACCTTATAAAGGCACCTTACATGGTCAATAATACTGTCAGTCATAGTACTGTCAATATTTACTTCAATCCTCCTTTTATATTTATCAAGTAATCAATTATCCGGATAAAGATCAGTATTCTCTTCATTATATCATTAATATACCTTACAGGATGAGTAATACTGGCAATATTTTAGAATAAAGAACATTTTAAAGATGTTATTGTACAGTAATACTGTTATGATTCAAAAATAATAATAATCATTACTATACCTTACACGATGAGTATTACTGGCAACATTTTAGAATAATAAACAATTTAAACATATCATACAGTAATACTATTATTCTCAAATATTGACAGTAATATTGATCGTGTAAGGTGCCTTTTAAAACAAAAATCTACAATATTTTTGTTTTAAAAGGCACCTTAGTTATAGTTTATATATAACAGTTTCTTTTATAACTATCGATAGTTATAAATAATAATCACTAAACTATCGAATTAAAAGTATTGATTGATATAGAATTTCGAATAAAAACTATCAGAAGCTTTGTAATTCTGAATAGTAATAAAAAACAATCCAATGAAAGCTATTGATAAAAACTATCGAACTTAAACTATCGAATTAAAACAATCGAAAAAAACTTTATGTAAATAAATAAATGAAGACTATTGAGATTATTATTGATTTGTGAAATAATTATACAATCAAGTATGGCTTGTCATATAATGGCTAACTATCAATGATCGACTTTTTTTATTGGATAAAGGTCACCATTATAAATTAATGCTTATTGTCTTTGTCTTTTGTTTCGAACGATGTTCATCATCATCATTATTGCTATTACTATTATTATTATTATTATTGGCAAAGGCGAAATCGGAGAAGTTTCACGCGCGCGCGACCCTGACCGCAACAACAATACACCATTGCATCAGGTTTGTAGGGAGGGGGGCGGTAGCGGGGGAGAGGGCGAGGGAAGCGAAGAGCTGTGTGCGCCCAGGTGAGCGCGGCGGCGATGATGAAATACAGGCGCACTGTTGCTAGGCGGAAAATCGCGGCCCGCGCCGCCGCCCCCTTCTGCACATACACACTTCGGAGTGCGCGAGTGCGAGCACGCGCGCGCACACCGGCAGCACGCCGGAGAGCCTTCTCCTGCTCCTTGCTGCTGCCTAGAAACAAGTTTTCCATTTGTAATTTATGCCCAGCCTCGCCATCCGACACAAAAACAAAGCAAATAGAGATGATGATGGGAGGTTTGATTGCTATGGGTGATTCGAGCTCACTCGAGACTATCTGGTGCCAGAAAATGTTTAAACTATAAACTCTATGAATACAATTTATTTAAATTATTTTTCTCTACAATACATTCATCTACAACAGGCGAATAAAATATTATATGTGTGGTGTTGTTGCTTAGGCTACACTGATAAAAAGAAAAACAACTCTAACAACATATCAATATCCAAGAACCCATCCTATCGTAGTCCTTAGTCTTAGCTGACAATTAAACTTCAAAATGAGGTATAAATTGCATATTTTTCCTCTATTAAAAATCACAGTGGGGAAAACTTAAAGAAATTTCACTTTTTTTTTATATAAATACACTTCATACACTTCAATTTTTTTATATAAATACAGATACTATATTACGTATACAGACATAACGTATGCCCATATTTATAAACTGTTAAAAATAAAGCTCCCATAATCCAAGATGGACATTAATATTTTGACTGAACTGATTTTAAATCGACGATTAAAGTGGTAACGACTGGTTAAAAGTAGCATGCGTTTTATCACTTCAATTAACATTTAAACGTACATGATGAGAACGGGCCTTAGGTCCTGTAATTTTATATAGACATGGGACCAAACAAAGTTTAACACTAACAGGGTATTGAACAACGACACGTGATGCTTTAACCTGGAGTTTAACGTTGGTTTAAGCTAGTTTAACTGGCTATTGAACAACCGGCCCATAATATTTAAATTTTGAATTATGTTAATTTAAACACTGACTTGGAAATAGTAAATCCATACAACTTTCGCGTAAATAGACCATAGTCCATTGCATAGTCGAAAATGTAAATTTATTAGATTGCCGAAAGAAACGTAACAACAACGAAACAAAATAAAAACATTTTTCAGTTTCCGTTCCTAAATTTGTGGGCCACCGTTTAAAATGCTAATCGAGTCGTGTCGTGCCCTCTCTTCCTTTCGATGTATAGTAGTAATTATCAATTAATTACAAAACGTGTCCGCTTCGGCGAGCCCCCACCTCGCGGGCCCCTGCAGCTCACGAAACCTGATGCGATCAGAAATGGAATACAAAAAAGAAACAACAAGGAGCTGTAGCGAGCGAGCGAGCGAGCGAACGCACGGGGCCGCATAATAAATCAGTGAAACTGGTAAGAGAGATTGTGGCTACCTGTGTTGGCCGCTTGTAAATTTACAACACTACAGAAAGAGACAGGGTTATACATATATGTATAAAAAGTGTATACTTTTGATTTTATAATGATAATAATTGTTCATCCCTTGTAGTATGCATTAATATGCATAAAGCATTTTAACTAATATACAGAGTGTTCTATAACATGTGTACACTAATGATACTTCCTATAGAAAATAATAAATATAATATAATACAATTTAATGTACGTATTCTCACCCCCGTATTCACCGACGTTCCAAAAATCTATCAATAGCTATGGGCAATTCAAGCTAGTCGGTACTCTATCTGGTGGCAGAAAATGAACTAAAATCTAGTGGGTAATCTCTACACATAAAATGTATTTTCTCATCATATATGTGATAATATGTGTAAGGTTAGTCTAGTTATATATTAAAAGTTTATTAACAACCACGCATTACAGTCCAAGTGATCAAAATCGTGTAATTTTTATCTAATCAGCGGATCAAACAATAACAAAGATCAGCTGTTTACCCACTAGTTCGTTAAAAACCGTTGAATCGCCAATTGAACTCAATAAATATTCGTTGTTATAGCAACAATAAATAATTATCTAGGGAATGTAGTTACTTTAGATTCTCTCTATTGGAAACACTGAATAATTAAACAAAATGTGTCATCAAAGCTCCAATCGCAAGACCTAAAACATTTCGTCATCAAGATATTGAGATATACGATATTTGTTGACTAATAAAATAAATATTCATAATATACCATTTATGAAATTCAACAACAATTAGTCTTAATGACAAAATTTAAGAATAACACGTAACGATAAAATATACTAAAAAAATTAAAAAAAGACCTAGGAGAAAATGTGAATAGCACCGAGCTGAACCGAAATATCTTAAATTTTGATTTAATATTAATTACGTAATTAATTATGTGCCCTTGCAGACCCAAGAACTGATTCATAATCCTTTAAAATCTAAACTTTCGAGAAAATATCTCGTGAATGTCATTGTACTAGATTCGTCAAGAAACTTGAACAAGTTTTTAGTTTTAATTATGAATGTACTATGTTCGCGTCGTACTACCATACTGACCAATCTCGGACAACGTGCCATAACCAGATATTTTCCATTTTAGATGATGGTATCACTAAGAATTAGAGTTTTCATTCAGTGATTAGAATATAAATCCTTACATTCGTCTATATGGATGTAGCTTAACCATATATTCTTTACTACAAAAAAAGTCAATTAGGTCCTGTACCTGGGAAATATGAATCACTTAAGTTATAAACAACAATAATGAAAATACACATGGATATAAGAATATAACAAAAAAACGTGAATTAATTATTTGTTTTTGCCAAAATCTAATTAGTAAGAAGTAACTCATAAAAAGCAGTGAAGGAAATAAATTCGTTTTATAATAAATAAATATTTCGCTCAAGTTTATTTCAACACAAGTGCTTGTGATTAGTAGTACATTGTTTAGACTTGTAAAATGTCATCTCAAATTTTCACGAAATTTAGAATAAATAGTGTAAACAACATATTCAAAATACAACAAACCTACTTTGACTAAAACAAACACACTCCCTCAATTGTTTTCAAAGCGGCTTTCATTTTATTAGTCGGTATTGCACCTATTATTATTATTATTACACACACACAAAACAGAAAGAGATAGCGATAAGCAATCAGTTGTTCACCTTTGCGGGCATGATCCAAGCGCAACTGTGCAAACATTTCCTCACTTTTATTAATATTAATAGGCGCTTTGTTTATTATATATATATATATATATATATATATATATATATATATATATATATATATATATATATATATATATATATATATATATATATATTCTAATCTTCCGCTTGCCCAAAATTTCACCACTTCCGATAAATAAATAACGTCATAGTGCAATCAGTGTGTATCTGTGAGGGGTTTTATGATTAATCATACAGTGATAAGGGATTGAATCTGGAAGTTAACACTTTATTGATTGCATCACAATCAAATTGAGTGATACATTGTAAATATTGTGATTCATTTGTGCTGAAAATGTGAGGTGAAAAAATAGAATTAATATCGTCACTGTTATATCAAAATATTGTATGTAATATGTACACATTTCAGTAACTGAGAAAAGTTTTCATTTGTATTAAACCTTAGCTAATGTTAAATTTTCTAATTTTTGAGTTAACACCCCAAAATGTCTATAAACAGTTGAGTTATGAATTTGAAACGTAGTAGTTATTAAATATGACTGTTTATGAAGAAATTCAAGGCAATTTTATCAAGTTTTGAGAAATATAAAGAGAATTACATCACTTTTTTTTACCTAGCTAATGTTAAATTTTGTAATTTTTGAGTTTAACGCCCCAAAATGTCTATAAACAGTTGAGTTACGAATTTGAAACGTAGTAGTCATTAAATATGACTATTTGTGAATAAACTCAATGCAATTTTAACAAGTTTTGACAAATATAAAGAGAATTACATCACTTTTTTTTACTTAGCTAATATTAAATTTTGTAATTTTTGAGTTTAACACCCCAAAAAGTCAATAAACAGTTGAGTTATGAATTTGAAACGTAGTAGTCATTAAATATGACTATTTGTGAATAAACTCAATGCAATTTTAACAAGTTTTGACAAATATAAAGAGAATTACATCACTTTTTTGTACCTAGCTAATGTTAAATTTTGTAATTTTTGAGTTTAACACCCCAAAAAGTCTATAAACAGTTGAGTTATGAATTTGAAACGTAGTAGTCATTAAACATGACTATTTGTGAATAAACTCAATGCAATTTTATCAAGTTTTGACAAATATAAAGAGAATTATATCATTTTTTTACCTAGCTAATGTTAAATTTTGTAATTTTTGAGTTTAACACCCCAAAATGTCTATAAACAGTTGAGTTATGAATTTGAAACGTAGTAGTCATTAAATATGACCATTTGTGAATAAACTCAATGCAATTTTAACAAGTTTTGACAAATATGAAGAGAATTACATCACCTTTTTTTACCGTACTAATGTTAATTTTTGTAATTTTCGAGTTTAACACCCCAGAAAGTCTATAAACAGTTGAGTTATGAATTTGAAACACAGTAGTCATTAAATATGACTATTTGTGAATAAACTCAATGCAATTTTAACATGTTTTGACAAATATAAAGAGAATTACATCACTTTTTTTTTACCTAGCTAATGTTAAATTTTGTAATTTTTGAGTTTAATACCCCAAAATGTCTATAAACAGTTGATATACGAATTTGAAACGTAGTAGTCATTAGATAGGACTATTTATGAAATTCGAGGCAATTTTATCAAGTTTTGATAAACATAAAGATAATTACATCACCTTTTTTACTGTACTAATGTTAATTTTTGTAATTTTCGAGTTTAACACCCCAAAATGTCTATAAACAGTTGAGCTATGAATTTGAAACGTAGTAGTCATTAAATATGACAATTTATTAATCAATTTAAGGCAATTTTATCAAGTTTTGACAAATATAAAGATAATTACATCACCTTTTTTACCGTACTAATGTTAATTTTTGTAATTTTCGAGTTTAACACCCCAAAACAGTCTATAAACAGTTGAGTTATGAATTTGAAACGTAGTAGTCATTAAATATGACTATTTGTGGATAAACTCAATGCATGTATATATGTATATATGTATATATGTATATATATATATATATATATATATATATATATATATATATATATGTATAATTGTATATATATATATATATATATATATATATATATATAAAAATGTATTTATATATGTTTTATTCAATATTTAATTGGAGTAATAAGTGTTTTGAATTAATAGCACTATTTTAGATAGATAAGGGGTTGGTTTTTTACAAAAAAATAATTTATTCATTATCAAAAATACCAATCTCGATAGGATTCGAACCTACAGCCCTGACTGTTGCACTGTCAGTACAAAAATCATAACTGACAAGTCGGTCGGCATCAAAACGTTGTCATCGTTTTTATATTATAGTCATAATCTTAAACAGAATTTGATGAACATTATATGAGCAAACATTTTGATTTGAAGACATTTGTTGCGAAAATCATGTAGAATATAAATTATAATTATTAAAATTGTATATGAGAAATAAAATCTTTACTTATATAACGCTTCCTGCCGCAATCATAATATTTACAATAGTAAAATGTGAAAATGTAAATAATAAAACAGCCATTAAATCCAGTGTTATTAAAACAGCCGATATTATTGCCAATAAATTTGTTTACTCGATTTTCAATGCGTGTATTTCTGGTAAGGTGTTATTTTTACACATGTGTTGGCAAGTGCGCAATAGGCCCCCCGATTGATGGAGCCAGAGAGCTCCCCGTTGTGTGCACTAATGATTTTCTGGTGCACTGAGGAAACGCCGCAACGCAATTTCCATTGGGCTAGGTCGCGTCCGGGGCGCTTAAAATAGCCCGTCATTGAGGAACAGCCGGGCGATATCGATTTTGCGCCCGGATCTATACCGGCGACCTTGAACGTCACCTTATCAAATATTTAATTTTCCACCACCACCACCACCACCGGGCGACGGCCACGTATTATATTATTCAATACAATATTGATAATGCACAATGGGGACAATTTGCGTTGGAAAAACAACTATTTAATAATCATTATACAGAGACAGTCATATCGTTGGAAATATATACGAATAATAATGTAAATAACGGGATTGCACATATAACCAATAATTAACTTCGATTACTTTTGTTTTGTTTTTTTTTTCACAAAATTATGCAAATAAATGTTGTGTGGAATTAAAATCCATACTGGTTGTAGGTACAGGTTTACTCTTAACTGGAGAACAGTTTAATATGTTCATAAGTTAATATGTTCATAAGTTAATATGGTCATAAGTTAATATGTTCATAAGTTAATATGTTCATAAGTTAATATGTTCATAAGTTAATATGGTCATAAGTTAATATGTTCATAAGTTCAAGTTTTTTTGTTTAATAGAGAGCTGCCTAGCTTGATTTAATGACTACAACGTTTCAAATTCATAACTCGATCATTTATAGACGTTTTGGGTTGCTAAACTCGAAAATTACAAAATATAACGGCAGTAAGGTTAAAAAAGTTCTATCATTACCTTTATATTTGTTAAAACTTGTTAAAATTGCCTTGATTTTATTCATAAATAGTCATATTTAATGACTATTACGTTTAAAAATCGTAACACAACTGTTTATAGACATTTTGTGGTGTTAATCTCGAAAATTTAGCATTAGTACGGTAAAAAAGTGATGTAATTCTCTTTATATTTATCGAAATTTGTTAAAATTGCCTTAAATTTATTCATAAATAGTCAAATTTAATGACTACTACTTTTCAAATTCGTAGCTCAATTGTTTATCGATATTTTGGGGTGTACAACTCAAAAATTACAATATTTAACAATTAGGTTTAGAAGATCAAGTTGATTCATTTCTTGCATACATTTAGGAAAGCAAACATGAAATCTTTTGTATTAGGTTCAGAAGATCAAGTTGATTCATTTTTTCAAAATTAACTGTTGAAACCTGTAACTGGTCTCCAAGAGCTAGAATTGTAAAGTTTTGACAAATATAAAAAGAATTACATCACTAAAAAAAGTGACCTTCCATAAATCTATTAATAGCTAATGAACCCATAAGTATTCGTTGTTATAGCAACAATAAATACTTTATCTAGAGAATGTAGTTACTTTCGATTCTCTCTATTGGAAACACTGACTAAAAAGTTCCAATCGAAAGCGCTACTCAATGTATTTGACATTTGTTTTGGCATATTCACAATGACAAACAAATATTTAATTGTATAAGACACCATTTTTTTTAGAATTAATTTAATTCCACACAATATTTGTGTTTGTTATCATTTTAAAAGTGCTCCAATTTTAACTAATTTGAACCCCTATCAGCAAACAGAAACATTCTGTTTTTCGCGCTTTCAGCACATGCTCACATATATACACACAAGCTGGTGATGTAACCAGCGTAACCTTGTTTTGCGCGCGACGCAATTTGCTTAATTGTATTTTGCAGGGGTCGCCCGGATTAAAATAATAATAAGCAACGAATAAAATCTTATCAAGCAACATTAAAACTATTTATAAATAGATTCGGCGATAACAGCACTGTAAATATCTATATTTGAGAGTAACAGCAGATTATTTAAATTGTAAATAATAATGTATATTTAAAGCAGTTATTTTCAGTTTGGTGCTAACACTAGCGAGATATTATTGTTGCTATTTATTGCAACTAGCAAAGGTTGGTGATAGCGGTGGAAAGGTTACAACGCGATGAAATAATATTTATATTATGCGATTTCTTGTGTTAAAAGTGCGTCTGCTCCTTATGCCTTGACGGGCGCAACGCAGCCGCAATTAAGGCTTGATTAAGCGTAATCGGCCGTTTTATTTATAAATTTTAATGCACTTTTTTTTCCTGCCGCATAGAGCGATGTTGTTACAGGAAGCACGTACGCACCGCGATAATAAATGCAGTAGCCAGTTAAATAATTAGAGTTGATAGGACTCATTTAAGTTTATATGCTAGTTGCTGTTCTATTATAACATAAAAACTTTGTAGTAAAACAATCTATTAGGATATTTATGTTATTAAAAAATGTACCACAATTTTTAAGAGTATATATATATATATATATATATATATATATATATATATATATATATATATATTCTGCAACTTATTTAATTTTCGATGTCTTGTTGAGCTGCTATCGTTTATCGTTCGGGAGCTGTTTAGGGCTGTATAGAGCAATATAAGCCACTGAACTTGTATATTACTATTATATATATATATATATATATATATATATATATATATATATATATATATATTGTGGATGACGGGTAGAAGTCCAATAGGGGAATACTGGAAACTAAGGGCCAGGAGGAATAATTAAAGCCAAGATCTTGTGTGGTTCCCGTGTATTATGTTACGTGCCAACGTTTCGCCAGCCAGTGCCAGCATCATCAGGGCCTAGAAGCAAGGAGACTTGGTAAACCTTTACCAAGTCTCCTATACTATGTATATTACTTATAATTTGTAATATATTCTAAACCTCTTTACAACTACAGCAATTGAAAGAGTATATGACCTCAGCTTTTATAGTTCTCCCTTTTACATCCGGTAATTTCTTGACCCGATTTCTCACCCTCCGCTTTGTTCTGTTTCGAGCAACCCCTTTTAGCATTTAAAGCTCTTTTAAAAGGCCACCAATATTCGGACCGTATTATTACCGGGAGCTTTTTATATTTATTTTTTTTACGTTGTAAACAATCAGTTGCTACTGAAGGGATTACGCTCTCAGTGCTTCCTGTATAATCCTCTAACTGCACACAAAGAGGCATGTAGTTGGTTATAGCGGACAAAAACGGGAGATGTAACAAAGAAAATCAATACATTCAAATTTATAAAAGAAAGTATAGTATAGGGAATAATTTGTATTATATAAGGCACCTTACACGGTCAATAATACTGTCAATAGTTTAGAATAATGACAGTATTACTGTACGATAACATAATAATAAAATTTTCATTATTTTAAAATATTGACAGTATTAGTGAACGTGTAAGGTATAGTAATAATGCAATGAAGAGAATACTGATGTTTATCAGGATAATTGATTACTTGATAAATATTGAAAATAAAATTTCAAATATTTTTAATAAAATTTTATAAGATTTTGTATTAGTCTATTATTAATAATTCTGAACAATTTATTTTTGTAATGTTTTGTTGTATTATTTCTAGAAATGTCACTTTACCTACAACGTTATTTTCAAAAATTTGCAAAATTTCAAATATTTTTAATAAAATTTTATAAGATTTTGTATTAGCCTATTATTAATAATCCTGAACAATTTATTTTTATAATGTTTTGTTGTATTATTTCTAGAAATGTCACTTTACCTACAACGTTATTTTCAAAAATTTGCAAAATTTCAAATAATTTAAATTATTTTTATAAGATTTTGTATTAGCCTATTATTAATAATCCTGAACAATTTATTTTTATAATGTTTTGTTGTGTTATTTCTAGAAATATCACTTTACCTACAACGTTATTTTCAAAAATTTGCAAAATTTCAAATATTTAAATTATTTTTATAAGATTTTGTATTAACCTATTATTAATAATCCTGAACAATTTATTTTTATAATGTTTTGTTGTATTATTTCTAGAAATGTCACTTTACCTACAACGTAATTTCCAAAAATTTGCAAAATTCCAAATATTTTTAATAAAATTTTATAAGATTTTGTATTAGCCTATTATTAATAATCCTGAACAATTTATTTTTATAATGTTTTGTTGTATTATTTCTAGAAATATCACTTTACCTACAACGTTATTTTCAAAAATTTGCAAAATTTCAAATATTTTAAATTATTTTTATAAGATTTTGTATTAGCCTATTATTAATAATCCTGAACAATTTATTTTTATAATGTTTTGTTGTATTATTTCTAGAAATGTCACTTTACCTACAACGTTATTTCCAAAAATATGCAAAATTTCAAATATTTTTAATAAAATTTTATAAGATTTTGTATTAGCCTATTACTAATAATTCTGAAAAATTTATTTTTATAATATTTTGTTGTATTATTTCTAGAAATGTCACTTTACCTACAACGTTATTTTCAAAAATATGCAAAATTTCAAATATTTTTAATAAAATTTTATAAGATTTTGTATTAGCCTATTATTAATAATCCTGAACAATTTATTTTTATAATGTTTTGTTGTATTATTTCTAGAAATATCACTTTACCTACAACGTTATTTTCAAAAATTTGCAAAATTTCAAATATTTTTAATAAAATTTTATAAGATTTTGTATTAGTCTATTATTAATAATTCTGAACAATTTATTTTTATAATGTTTTGTTGTATTATTTCTAGAAATATCACTTTACCTACAACGTTATTTTCAAAAATTTGCAAAATTTCAAATATTTTTAATAAAATTTTATAAGATTTTGTATTAGCCTATTATTAATAATCCTGAACAATTTATTTTTATAATGTTTTGTTGTATTATTTCTAGAAATGTCACTTTACCTACAACGTTATTTTCAAAAATTTGCAAAATTTCAAATATTTTTAATAAAATTTTATAAGATTTTGTATAAGTCTATTATTAATAATTCTGAACAATTTATTTTTATAATGTTTTGTTGTATTATTTCTAGAAATATCACTTTACCTACAACGTTATTTTCAAAAATATGCAAAATTTCAAATATTTTTAATAAAATTTTATAAGATTTTGTATAAGTCTATTATTAATAATTCTGAACAATTTATTTTTATAATGTTTTGTTGTATTATTTCTAGAAATGTCACTTTACCTACAACGTTATTTTCAAAAATATGCAAAATTTCAAATATTTTTAATAAAATTTTATAAGATTTTGTATTAGCCTATTACTAATAATTTTAAACAATTTATTTTTATAATGTTTTGTTGTATTATTTCTAGAAATGTCACTTTACCTACAACGTTATTTTAAAAAATTTGCAAAATTTCAAATATTTTTAATAAAATTTTATAAGATTTTGTATTAGTCTATTATTAAAAATCCTGAACAATTTATTTTTATAATGTTTTGTTGTATTATTTCTAGAACTGTCATTTTACCTACAACGTTATTTTCAAAAATTTTCAAAATTTAAATTATTTTTAATAAAATTTTGTAAGATTTTGTATTAGCCTATTATTAATAATTTTGAACAATTTATTTTTATAATGTTTTGTTGTATTATTTCTAAAAATGTCACTTTACCTACGTTATTTTCAAATAGTCTTTATGTGTTCGTTTAAGGTGTTGTATTGTTTGACTATTTCTGTGGTTAGAGTTTGTGTGTACTTTACTTTTGTAAACTTTTCGGTTCTTATTTCTGATTTTCTTCTTGTTTGGTGATGGTGTATTTCTTTGTTTGCTATTAGTATAGTGCTTAGTTTTATTTGGTTGTTTTTAATTTTTTGTATAATAAGTAAGTTGTTTAATGTTGTTTAAAATACCCTTAAATAATCTCGACACCCGAAAGGGTATCAAGAGATTTTAAAAGATTATATATATATATATATATATATATATATATATATATATATATATATATATATATATATATAAGTGTGAACCCACCTCTTAGCAATCTACATATCTAGATTTCGATCATATTAGATCTCGTCAGTGTAGCTCAGCTAGTGAGGATGAATTCACACAATATCTTGAGTGGTTATAACCATATGTAAATCGACATACGCAGTTACATTTTTACTTATGAATAAATTTATTTCAAGTCTGTAACTGCGCATGTCTATTTACATAAATACCAAACCTAAAATATTCTTCTTTTCACAAAAAAAATTAAACATGACAGTGTATAGTTTAACACGGCAGTCAGACAATAGTCTTCAAAAATCCAATGCCCGTTTTCACCAACATCTCAATTTCCTTGTAAGTTTTAAGAGATGTTGATAAACACTGGCATAAGATTTTTGAAGAATAGATTAGATTTTTGAAGAATAGATTAGATTTTTGAAGAATAGATTAGATTTTTGAAGAATAAATTAGATTTTAAGAAGCTCAACTAATATTTCATATAATATATCCTATTTTCTGCTATAAACTCATGAAGAACAATTATCTCGCGCCGCTCACGGGCTCTCTATTATTTTCGTGCGAGCTGTAGGTTCGCGGCCGCTAACAGTTACATTGACTTCTCGTAACCCAGATAGGAGCGAGCATAAAGCCGCAGGAGAGACACGTCTCGCTTTTTATTATTTCTTTGTCCCCCTCTAGCCCCGTACTCTTAGCGTAACACACACAAAAAACTGTAATCCCGTACTTTTCACACGAGCGCCAATTTGGTCCACCCACAACACCCTCTGAAGCGGAGCCAAGAGCCACACAAATCGAGAATGATAATTACAATCGCGACTGTTTCCTAGTTGGCGCGATAAAATTTTATAATGCGAGACTGCTGGGCGGCGGCAGCAGCGGCGGGGTGTACGTTTTATAAATAAATTTGAAAATGTGATGGGTGCTGCCAGAAAAAATACGGGTAATACATCAAAAGTTTTCTAGGAAATTTATTTTACAGCGGGAATTGAGATTGGCAGGGTGGCAACGTGCTTATTTTTGAAATTACTTATACAATCTCCAACATGTGTATATAATTTCTGTCTTCAATTAGTTTATTTTAAGTCAATATTTATGATAATAAATAAAATCGCTCTAACTCTGGCTGTAGTTCTTAAATATTCCTGAAATATGGTCAATATTTCAAAAATATTTTTATTAATATATTTGAAAAATTGAATGATTGACAAATTTTCTAAATGAGGCATGACCATTATAATAATATATATATATATATATATATATATATATATATATGTGTGGGGTGGGCGGGTGCCCCCTCTACCAACCTGAAACCTGACTATGCCCGTCCACTATTTAAAATGACTTGAACTCTAGACTACATTGTTATCCATTACTTTCTATGATTCAAGTAATTTCATTTATTAATTTACGCCTGATTTGTAAAAATATCTGATAAATAATGTAGTGCATAGTTCAAGTAGTTTTTGAAATAGTGGATGGGCATAATCTGGTTGGTAGGGGCCACCCGCCCACCCCACCTTTGTTCGCATAGTTTTTTCATAGGATAACACTCTTCTTGGCATTGTTTAAACAATATAAAACGTCTGTATCCAATGGAAAAACTATGCGAGCAAAGGTGGGGTGGGCGGGTGGTCCTTACCAACCAAACTATGCCCATCCACTATTACAAACGACTTGAACTCTACACTACATTGTTATCCATTACTTTCTATGATTCAAGTAATTTCATTTATTAATTTACGCCTGATTCGTAAAAATATCTGATAAATGATGTAGTGCATAGTTCAAGTCGTTTTTGAAATAGTGGATGGGCATAATCTGGTTGGTAGGGGCCACCCGCCCACCCCACCTTTGTTCGCATAGTTTTTTCATAAGATAACAGTCTTCTTGGCATTGTTTAAACAATATAAAACGTCTGTATCCATTGGAAAAACTATGCGAGCAAAGGTGGGGTGGGCGGGTGGTCCCTACCAACCAAACTATGCCCATCCACTATTACAAATGACTTGAACTCTACACTACATTGTTATCCATTACTTTCTATGATTCAAGTAATTTCATTTATTAATTTACGCCTGATTCGTAAAAATATCTGATAAATGATGTAGTGCATAGTTCAAGTCGTTTTTGAAATAGTGGATGGGCATAATCTGGTTGGTAGGGGCCACCCGCCCACCCCACCTTTGTTCGCATAGTTTTTTCATAGGATAACACTCTTCTTGGCATTGTTTAAACAATATAAAACGTCTGTATCCATTGGAAAAACTATGCGAGCAAAGGTGGGGTGGGCGGGTGGTCCCTACCAACCAAACTATGCCCATCCACTATTACAAATGACTTGAACTCTACACTACACTGTTATCCATTACTTTCTATGATTCAATTAACTTTATTTATTAATTTACTCCTGATTCGTAAAAAAATATGAGAGTAATGATGCAGTGCATAGTTCAAGCCATTTGAAATAGTGGATGGGCATAGTCGGGTTGGTAGTCAATTTCTTGAGTGAGAAGCGTTATAGCTGATAATAAATTAATTAATTTTACTGCTAAATCTCAGGTCGATTTATTAAGAGCCATAAAGGAAACCATTGCTCACGATGTGGAATAACGATTCCGAAGGAGGCCTTTCCCGTTCCCAGAACGCGCTCGCCGGATGCGAGCGTTCGTTCGAGAGCTCGCGGCTCGGTTTTCTTATTAATTAGCTCCGAAGCGATCGCCTAGAACAAACACACTCGCCACTCGCCGTTGCGTCAAATCATTATTGTAATTAATTAACACACACACACACACACACAAAATTGGTTTCGAAACCGACCGGGGCCCGGTGAATCATCAGGAAAGGAAAAAAACGGTGTTCACTTTTATCAATATTTAACAACCTGCATTAGCATATCACAAACATCATCATCAATAAATAATGGTAATAATGGAGTTTTTGTTAATTGCTGTGTGTTAATACGAGATTTTGTGTTGTTGAAAACTTTTCTCTGTTTCAATCAAATAATCAAATTTATTATGAACTATTGGTACCCATAGTTGTTAGAAATATAAACCACAGAATTCTAAATATCATATGCTCCAATAGCCGAAACAAACCGAATGTTGGCATAAATAAATTATATAAAACACATAAAAGTCGAAAAATGGCGACGTAATGGACTACTACTCGCACTAGTGCGGGAAGTAGTATTTCCCGCACCCAAAACAATGCCGTAAATGACTTGTTTTAGGACATGATTACAAAATAGTAATTTTTGTACTCATGTTCTAAGACAAGTCATTTCCCGCATTGATTTGGGTGCGGAAAATACTACTTCCCGCGCTAGTGCGGGAAGTAGCCAGTGTTGGCAACTTAAAATTCGGTACCAATGTAAATATGTATTTATAAATATGAGAATGCATGCAAGCACAACGCACACCTTTTATACTTCAAATAGTATTAAAAATTAACGATTTGGTACTGAATAAATACAATTTTGAAGAAAATATAGACTTTGAATTATATGTAATAGGTAGTGTGATATAACCTATTTGCCACAACAACTTTAAATAACTTTAAATAAATATTTAGTATTTATTCGTACAAAAAATAAGATACATTATTCGTGCGATACGGCCGTTTCCCGAATTCGCTCTTAATACAGCACTCGTCCTCGGCTCCTGCTGTAAACTCATTCGCTCATTCGGGAAACTTGCCTTCCTGCACTAATAAAGTAAATTACTATTACATTATTAGTGCAGGAAGGCAAGTTTCCCGAATGAGCGAATGATTTTTAAGAGCGAATTCGGGAAACAGCCTTATCGCACGAATAATATATCTTATTTTTTGTACGAATAAATATTAAATATTTAGTTATTTAGCCTACACCGAAAGGTAAAAGGCAATTGATAATATATATATAGTTATTTAAAGTTGTTGTGAGAAATAGGTTATGTCACACTACCAATTACATATAATTTAAAATCTATATTTTCTTCAAAATTGTATTTATTCGTTAATTTTTAATGCTATACGAATATATATTGAAGTATAAGAGGTGTACGCTGCGCTTACATGCATTCTCATATTTATAAATACTCATTTACATTGGTACCGAATTTTAAGTTGGTAACACAGGCTACTTCCCGCACTAGTGCGGGAAGTAGTAATTCCCGCACCCAAATCAATGACTTGTCTTAGGACATGAGTACTAAAAATATTTTCAGATCATATATGTGACAATATGTGCAAAGGTTTGTTGTCTAGTTATATTTTCAAAGTTTATTAACAACCACGCATTATTGTCCAAGTCATCAAACTCGTGTAGTTTTTATATAATCATCTGATCAAACAATAACAACAATCAGCTATTTACCCACTAGTTCGACGAAAACCGTTCACATATGACTCACGAATACTATAAACTGCAGATGATGCAGTTAAGATGTCACACACTGAAACCTACTGAAAAGTACTCGACTGTAAAAATAATCCGTCGTGTGCTGTGTACGTTTCGTGTCGCCTCTTTTTCAGCTGCGGGGCGGCACACATATATATATATATATATATTTTTAATGAGTTTTCGGTGCCCGCGCCCACTCGAAAGCCGCCCCGGGGCTCTTTTAATAGCGCTGAAGAGATGAGCGAGACGGTCGCGCGCGCGTGTGGGTGTGGGTGAGGAGGGAGCCGCAAAACCGGGTCTCTCGTTCTCGCTGTGTACTCACCAACACACGCACCGTTGTTTTCGTATGCACGACCAAAACAAATCAATAAAAAAAAAAATGCGACTACAGCCAACAACAACAACCAGTAAAAAGTCATTGGCAAAACTTGTTCGATTATGATAATGATCTGCGGCTATCGGTTTTGCTTGCTGTTGTTGTTCGTTGGTCTCGTGTGTGTTTGTGTGTGTATGCAAGATCGAGTTGAAAGTTTGATGACAGGAGTTGTTATTTAATCACTAGCGTGAAACACTACGGTTATGTTTTCTATTGAAAGGGGCGTTTTTAGTTTAGTTTTATTTTATTACCTAATTTAAGGCGGGGGAATTCATACATAATATGATGTATAATTAGTGTGAGGATTTACTCATTAGATGGCCCTACTTACTATTTATAGAAGTCGAATACAAATACAAAATTTAGGCTCGGTTTTATAAACGTTACGTAACTATAATCCGTGATTATATTGTTAGATGCTGCATAAATTGTTTTTAACTTTTCAATTAATATCGTCATGTATCTGTTTATATATGGCAACGTCGCATTATGTGTCAAAGTTGGCAACAGTGAGGTTAGAATCCTAGATGTCAAATTAACTCAAGAGTTATCTGCTTTATACAACCGTGTCTATATCACATATTAAATTGATAAAGTGTCGAACTATAACAGATGTTAAAGTTATCAAACTATGACAGCTGTCAGGCTGATAAACTGCCAGATGTGTAGAACACCGTCCTGTAGAACACCACCTCATGATTTAGTAAAAAAAAAAACAAGTAGAAGTTTAAAAATGTTTATTGTATAATGATAAACTGTCAAACTATAACAAGAGATAAATGATACAACGATGTCAAGTTGATAAACTGTCAAACTATAACAAGAGATAAATGATGCAACGATGTCAAGTTGATAAACTGTCAAACTATAACAAGAGATAAATGATACAACGATGTCAAGTTGATACACTGTCAAACTATAACAAGAGATAAATGATATAACGATGTCAAGTTGATAAACTGTCAAACTATAACAAGAGATAAATGATACAACGATGTCAAGTTGATAAACTGTCAAACTATAACAAGAGATGAATGATACAACGATGTCAAGTTGATAAACTGTCAAACTATTATTAGAGCTATCAAATTGATAAATTGTCTGACTGGCTGTCAAATATTTAAATTAAATTTAAATCACGGCGATGCATCGCGGTTGTTCGTTCCATCTCCTGCCGCTTTCTTCTTCTTCTTTGAACAATTCCATATTCTTTGATATTTATTTTAAGTCCAAATTACAAAATATCATCATGGTTGTACATCATTTTTAGCAGTTTATTTAAGTGGTACAACGTTTCTAAAGTTTGAAAACCCCTGATTGCCTCTATATCAGGGGTTTTCAAACTTTAGAAACGTTGTACAATTTAAATCAACTGCTAAAAATTATGTACCCCTATAACAGTGGCGTAGCATGCTTAACTCGCGCCTGGGGCACAATACCTTTTTAGACCCCCTCCGCTCATTCGAAAAACATATAATATAACGATTGGGCGCCCCTTTGTGAGTAGCGCCCGGGGCATGATGCCCCCTTGTCCCCCCCTCGCTACGCCACTGCCCCATGATGATATTTTGTAATTTGGACTTAATAAATATCAAAGAATATGGATAGGGTTCGTAGCCATAATATAGGTTTATGTTATAAAACTAGAGAGAAAAGAGGAAGTTGAATTTAAATCTTGTAACGATTTTAGGGTTTCCTGTTAATGACAAATCTTCTTGGTTGTATAAGGTTTTTCTAATATGAAATTACTAATTATAATAAATTTGACTTCTTTTTTTAACTAATTTTGAATTCAGACCAAAACTTTCTTCGCGTGGCGCCAGCAATGAGGATCGCGCGTCCGATCGCTCGTTCGTCCGTTCGGCCGGCCGTGAGATGTGACTTTCTCGCTGCCGGGGACAAAAAAGTGACAGCGAAGAATAGATCACGCGATATTTTCGACACGGAATTATAGAAACCGACCGGATTTTATGGTACATTCATTATATGTTGCAGAGATCAACAAACTGCTGCTCGATACAACCAGAATTGTGCTACACAGGGCGCTGAAATAAAAAGTGGAGGAATATATTGTCACTAACTCAAAATGTGCGACTGTGCATGAATTTTAATTACACGACTTTTCGAATTAATTAATAAATAACGTTCCATAGTGATAACAAACCTAAATTTCAAATTTCGTTCTAATTCGTACAGCCGTTTTCTCGCAACTTTGATCACAGACATACATACACACATTTTCTGAAAATACTTTATTTTGAATATCTTTTTACTTGTCTTTACGTTTCATAACTAATATAGTTATGAAACATTTTTCTATTAGAAGTTTAATATACTCACTAATTATCAGCATGTAGCTACAATTTGAATTTTAAACATTTTCACCGTGAGAACCTATCCATATTTTACAGAATAGTGCAGATATTTTTAGATATTTATCCGTTTCCAAAGCAAAAATAAATGAAGAAACAGAATTTTCTATGTATTTTTCCATATGTATGCTAGTTTTTAAATTTATTACAACATGAAGTCAAATTTGTTATAATTAGTAATTTCATATTAGAAAAACCTTACATATCTTTAAAAATTCTGAAGATATTTATGGACGAATACATTTTCCTAAAGCCAAATTAAATGAATAAACTGAATTTTCCATTAGAAGTTTAATATAGTTACTAATTATAACAAATTTGACTTCATGTTGTAATAAATTTAAAAACTAGCATACATATGGAAAAATACATAGAAAATTCTGTTTCTTCATTTATTTTTGCTTTGGATACCGATAAATATCTAAAAATATCTGCACTATTCTGGAAAATAAGGTAAGGTTCTCACGGTGAAAATGGTTAAAAATCAAGTTCTCTACTATTGCAGCTAGACGCTGATAACTAGTAACTATATTAAACTTCTAATGGAAAATTCAGCGTATTCATTTGGCTATAGAAAAATGTATTCGTCTACAAATATCTTCAGAATTTTAAAAGATTTTCTAATATGAAATTACAAGTTATAACAAAGTTAACTGCATGTTGCTATTATTTGAAAAGTAGCATACATATGGAAATATACATATCAAATTCTGTTTCTTCATTCAATTTTGCTTAAGAAACCGATAAGTATCTTCAAATATCTTCATTATTGTAGAAAATATAGAAGGGTTCTCACGGTGAGAATGGCTAAAACTCAAATGCTTGACTCACATCTAAAGCTATCAGTGACCATATTATACTTCTGACTGAAAATTCGATTTTTTTTCATTCAATTTGACTTCTTAGTTACTAGTTATCAGCGTGTAGCTACAATAGTAAAGCATTTGATTTTTAACCATTTTCACCGTGAGAACCTTACCATATTTTTCAGAATAGTGCAGATATTTTTAGATATTTATCGGTATCCAAAGCAAAAATAAATGAAACAGATTTTTCTATGTATTTTTCCATATGTATGCTAGTTTTCAAATTATTACAACATGAAGTTAAATTTGTTATAATTAGTAATTTCATATTAGAAAAACCTTACATATCTTTAAAAATTCTGAAGATATTTATAGACGAATACATTTTTCTAAAGTCAAATGAATAAACTGAATTTTCCATTAGAAGTTTCTTATAGTCACTAGTTATCAGCATGTAGCTACACTTTGAATTTTAACCATTTTCACCGTGAGAACCTTACCATATTTTCCAGAATAGTGCAGATATTTTTAGATATTTATCGGTTTCCAAAGCAAAAATAAATGAAGAAACAGAATTTTCTATGTATTTTTCCATATGTATGCTAGTTTTAAAATTATTACAACATGAAGTTAAATTTGTTATAATTAGTAATTTCATATTAGAAAAACCTCACATATCTTTTCAATTCTGAAGATATTTATAGACGAATACATTTTTCTAAAGCCAAATGAATAAACTAAATTTTCCATTAGAAGTTCTAATATGAAATTACTAATTATAACAAATTTGACTTCATGTTGTAATAATTTGAAAACTAGCATACATATGGAAAAATACATAGAAAATTCTGTTTCTTCATTTATTTTTGCTTTGGAAACGGATAAATATCTAAAAATATCTGCACTATTCTGGAAAATAAGGTAAGGTTCTCGCGGTGAAAATGGTTAAAAATCAAGTTCTCTACTATTGTAGCTACACGCTGATAACAAGTAACTATATTAAACTTCTAATGGAAAATTCAGCTTATTCTTTTGGCTATAGAAAAATGTATTCGTCTACAAATATCTTCAGAATTTTAAAAGATTTTCTAATATGAAATTACAAGTTATAACAAATTTAACTTCATATTGCTATTATTTGAAAAGTAGCATACATATGGAAATATACATATCAAATTCTGCTTCTTCATTCAATTTTGCTTAAGAAACCGATAAGTATCTTCAAATATCTTCATTATTGTAGAAAATATAGAAAGGTTCTCACGGTGAGAATGGCTAAAACTCAAATGCTTGACTCACATCTAAAGCTATCAGCGACCATATTATACTTCTGACTGAAAATTCGATTTTGTTTCATTCAATTTGACTTCTTAGTTACTAGTTATCAGCGTGTAGTGTAATAAGCATTTGATTTTCAACCATTTTCACCGTGAGAACCTTACCATATTTTCCAGAATAGTGCAGATATTTTTATATATTTATCGGTATCCAAAGCAAAAATAAATGAAGAAACCGAATTTTCTATGTATTTGTCCATATGTATGCTAGTTTTCAAATTATTACAACATTAAGTCAAATTTATTATAATTAGTAATTTCATATTAGAAAAACCTTACATATCTTTAAAAATTCTGAAGATATTTGTAGATGAATACATTTTTCTAAAGCCAAATTGAATGAATAAACTGAATTTTCCATTAGAAGTTTATTATAGTCACTAGTTATCAGCATGTAGTTACAATTTGAATTTTAACCATTTTCACCGTGAGACCCCTTCTGTATCTTCCAGAATAGTGCAGATATTTGCAAATACTTATCGGTTTCCAAAGCAACAATTAATGGAGAAACAGAATTTTCTATGTATCTATGTATCAACATTAAGTCAAATTTGTTATAATTAATAATTTCATATTAGAAAAACCTTACATATCTTTAAAAATTCTGAAGATATTTGTAGATGAATACATTTTTCTAAAGCCAAATTGAATGAATAAACTGAATTTTCTATTAGGAGTTTATTATAGTCACTAGTTATCAGCATGTAGCTACAATTTGAATTTTAACCATTTTCACCGTGAGAACCTTTCCATATTTTCCAGAATAGTGCAGATATTTTTAGATATTTATCGGTTTCCAAAGCAAAAATAAATGAAGAAACAGAATTTTCTATGTATTTGTCCATATGTATGCTAGTTTTCAAATTATAGCAATATAAAGTCAAATTTTGTATAGCTAACAATTTCATATTAGGAAAACCTTATATATCTTTAAAAATTCTGAATATATTTGTAGATGAATACATTTTTCTAAAGCCAAATTGAATGAATAAAGTGAATTTTCCATTAGAAGTTTATTATAGTCACTAGTTATTAGCATGTAGCTACAATTTGAATTTTAACCATTTTCACCGTGAGACCCCTTCTGTATCTTCCAGACTAGTGCAGATATTTGCAGATACTTATCGTTTTCCAAAGCAACAATTAATGGAGAAATAGAATTTTCTATCAATTTTTCCATATGTATGCTAGTTTTCAAGTTATAGCAACATGAAGTCAAATATGTTATAACTAGTAATTTCATATTAGAAAACCTTATATATCTTTAAAAATTCTGAAGATATTTGTAGACGAATACATTTTCCTAAGCCAAATTAAATGAATAAACTGAATAAACTGAATTTTCCATTAGAAGTTTAATATAGTCACTAGTTATCAGTATGTAGCTACAATTTGAATTTTAACCATTTTCGCCGTGAGAACCTTTCCATATTTTCCAGAATAGTGCAGATATTTTTAGATATTTATCCGTTTCCAAAGCAAAAATAAATGAAGCAACAGAATTTTCTATGTATTTTTCCATATGTATGCTAGTTTTCAAATTATTACAACATGAAGTCAAATTTGTTATAATTAGTAATTTCATATCACATCACTCGCCATGTCTTAACCACTTTCAAAAATTATTTTAGAATATTATCAAATTGTCTTGATTGTATTAATAATCATATTTAGTGTCTACTAATTAGTTTGTATCTGAGCTGTTTCTAGACTTTTTGGAGTGTTAGTCACAATGACAATAGTCATTTTATAATATTATAAATCCAGCCCAGTGGTTAGAGGTGTCTCGTACTGAGCATTGGGGAACCTGAGTTCGATCCGCAGCGGTGAGCGAATTCTCGCCGAATCACCTTTCACAGTTTTTCAGAGATTTTCTGTTAAGTTCAGGGCGATTAAACTTCTCAGAACTTCTCCCTTGACTAGCGAAAAAGCCTCACCATATAGGTGTGCATTGCTAATTGATGTGGTGCCGCCAGATGGCGTTTAACTTTCCTCCTAGGGGGTTAGTTGTATCATTTTTGAATGTGCATAGTTTTGTTGGTATGGACCACCCTATCTATGATTGCATAGTTTTATTCAATGGATACAGAGGATTTACATTTTACAAGAAGATAAGAATATCCAGAACCATCCAAACGGATTTTATTTAAGTTAACTAGTGAATTAAATTAAAAATAATTCGGATATATTCATGTAAAATAAATCACTCTGTATGTATACAAATTCTAGCTCATGACTAACTTATTTAATTATTACGAGTTTATTTGTCCAAAACTAGTCGATAAAAACGATTCAAATAATTAATGATTGAAATATGTATAGACTCACGCCGTTGTCATTCACACTCTAAATATTTCCACTATTGATTAATCGAATCATTCGGCCCAGGCCCCAGTGTGTTTATGCCATTTGGAATGCATTATTATTAATCACTCCCTCTCTTTATTATTAATGATTTATATTGTTTATGGAAAGATCGAAAGTAACGCTCCGGCATAACACCGCACATTTGTACCGGTACGTGTGAGTAATTATAAATATTTATGATGAAGCCTTAATAAAACACACACAAACAATGCTTTCTGCATAATTATAATTAATTGATACGGCGCGTTCAGGGTCGCTGCGGCCGTTTTAATTTACTATGTTCTGTTCATTAATTAAGGCAGATAGAATTGGAGACAACTACTGAACGGAGAGAAATTGTTGCATCCACTCTATTCTTGTCATGAGCAACGCATACGCTTTTACATTGTACTAGATTTGTTTGCCATATTTTTCTTAGTTTTCTTTTCTCGGCGAATAGATTATTGAAAATTAGGTAAAGGGATGATTTACCTTAACATCACAGAAAACCTCTGAAAAACTGTGTCAATAATAAAAAGTAATTGTTACAACAGGCATAGATAGTACAAAAGTCATAACTGACAGATCAGTCGGCTTCAAAACATTGTCCTCGTTTTTATATTATAGGGATGACTGGTAACATCAAATTTTTTTCTTGATATTATCATGTTTTTCAAACTTATCGTCAACAAAACTCTGGTTTGAAATATAACTACATAAAAACTTATATTAGCTTTCAATGTTATAATTATATTAGATAATCTGTCAATACAACTAATTTTATATGCGGACATTTCGATGCGAGCCGATAAATCGCCCTCGGTATAAATTGCGTGCATGTGTGCACACGCACAATGGGGGCGATTGTTTATTCATAGACACTGTTTGTGCCTTTGTCAGCTGGAAATTTGTGACCCATCTCCGCGGGCATTAAACTAATTATAGAGCTGTTGCCGCGAGGAGGCTCTTCGACCCGACAAAAAAAAGGCAACAAGCAACAGCCGAAGTAAGTAGTAGCTAACGGACGCGCTCTCGATGCTCGCTCGCTCGCCAACTTACGTGACTTGTTGCGCAAACAGCGCAAAAAAAGAACACAATAAAAGTCGGCAATTTTATAACAATAATGTGTTTATTATGTAATGAGCCGGCTTTTGCCTGGAGACAAACACAAGCTTTGTAATAATTTTAAAAAAACAGTAAAATAAGGTTTTTTGTTCTTATTTTTTTTTGTAAAATATTAGTACAAATGATGTACAGTTACAAAATTATTTGTAAATAAACTACAGTATTATTATATTATTAATATTAAACAAATATTCCGTTCAATCTTAAGAATAAAAACTGCTTTTTAAATAACAAAATAAAAAAATTAAGCGAAAATATGATCATAATAATAGTTCTTTATTAGTAGCAAATTGGCTACTATAGAAAATTTCATATAAACTATAACAATTTCTTCCCTAATACCTGAGAAAAAATATTATTATATTAGTAAGATAATATATTAGTAAGATTAAACAAATATTCCGTTCAATCTTAAGATTAAAAATTTCCTTTTAAATAACATTTGGCCGAAAAAAAATAGCACTTTTATTAAAAATTGGCAAATTAAATTTAAATACATGTCCGAGTATTTTTTTGCAAAAATCATAAATAAAGGTTTTATCAAATTTTAGGGATAACCTGTATGTATAATTTTTCCCTAAATGTTGTTAATGAATTGTATTCCATAAGTTCTGACTAAAAGCATATTGATAAGATAAAATGAAACTAAATGAAAATTTCGAATAAAACTAATCCCTCAATATCCACAGCCCTAGAAAGGAACCAAAGCAATCAAACTCACAACGAGAACAAGAAGACAAGAAGCTTAATTTGTAAACAACAAATGTTCTAATTACGTAGTCAAAAAATACAGCACTACATACATATTCACTCTGTATGAATACAGGCGCGCTGATAGTAATAACACAATACTATTATTATTTTTTGTACACTCAATACATTAGCGATGTATTATAAATAAATTCATGAAACCTTGAAATCGTTCCGATTTGCAATAGAACAACAACTCCAGAATGGTAATGCCTCTTTATTATCACATACACGCTACTACTCATAAACTGAATATGCAGGTAATATGTATATATTTTTTAATAGCCCCCCGTTATCTACAAAGCAAAGTGACTAAAACAATGGCAGAATGATAATTGCAAATTGCCTGCTGGTGACTCATTTATCGGTAACAATTGTGGCATGGAAATGATACTTGTAATCAACAATTGCGGGAAATATAATGGGTGTAAAATAATTCAGTGATAGAATTGAACTAGTTAACATAGCTATATTTATATGTCATAAATATATTCTTTAGCATTGTATTAGGTTAAAATACAAACAGACTTTATCTAGCTTACCCCCCTATTCACCGACGTTCTAATATTCTAAAATATTCTAAATTTATATTTTATATTATATTTATTCTATATTCTAAATCTATCAATAGCTATTGAACCCATAAGTATTCCTTGTTATAGCAACAATAAATACATTACATCAGGTTATATATTCAAATCTTGTCTATTTCTTTCCTTAGAAGCTTTTTGTCTCATTATGTTTTCTATTATTTTTTGAATACCATCCCAGTAACCACTTATTTAATTTTTAAATTAAATTAAATTATCTTTAGTCAGCTCATGACCTAATAGAAACCTTAGTTCCAAATATTCGTTAGACATCTACTGCAATTCAGAATGTGTTCTGTATTATCATTACAAACATTACAGTAAAAACAATTTGGAGGCTCTATTTTTTATATTTAAATAAATATGAACCGAAACACCCATGACCGGAGAGGAATTGGGTAGTATAATGGTCTAAATATTTAGCCCCTTTTGATAACCATATTCTGATATCAGGTATTAATTTCTTTGTCCAAATTCATTTGGATGAATTATTCTAATTTTGTTGCCAAATATCTAAAGTTTTTACACACGCTAATTTTTTGCTGCAAATTATTTTTAATTTCTGACCGTTCTAAAATTAGCTGTTCTAATGGATTAAACCACCAATAATTCTAAGAGCATCATTCGAAATAGTTCTGTATGCACATATCACTCTTCACTCGCAATTTTTTTGTAGCAGTTAATTATCATATTTTTATATTTCTTATAAGTTATAATTACAGTTTGCCAACTAGGTGTAACGTAAAGTATTATTGAATTTTAAACATTTGCTAAAATGTTTCTTTTATCACTTGAAAATTTGTAATTGCTCTTCATAATTTTATATAATAAATTTATTTTTTTAATTGTTTTTTTCCGAAACATTTTGGTTTTTGGTTTGTAAATTTTAATCCTTCATCTAGCCAAACACCTAAATATTTAATTTCATTTTTACTTTTAATAACATTGTTACCTATATTTAAATTAAAGTTATTTAATTTTCTTCTACCTTCAAGGATAATTAATTCTGTTTTTTCACTTGCCAAATTTAGTCCATTATCAATCATCCAAAGATCAATTTTATTGATAGTTTCTATTGCCAAACTTCTGAGCTCAAGTTAATTTTTATCAGAATCAATATTGCAATATCATCAGCATAACCAATAATTTTAACACCTAAAGATAACTTTAAATTTAATACGCCATCATAACAAATGTTCCATAAAAGGGGACCAAGTACGGACTCTTGTGGAACACAACCATCATCATTTTTAATTTTTTTTATCATAATTTTTATTCCCCACTATAATATCCCTATTTTCGAAATAATTTTAATGATGTTTATTACATAATGGGAAATTTTTAATGTTTTTAATTTGTTAACAATTTTACACCATTAAGCTGTATTAAATGCATTTTTAACATCTAAATTATTAGTCTTAAATTAATAAATAACATTAATTGAATCATAGAAAATAACGGATAATAATGTAGTGGATAGTTCAAGCAGTTTGAAATAGTGGACGGGTATAGTTTGGTTGGTAGGGACCGCCAGCCCACCCCACCTTTGCTCGCATAGTTTTTTCAATGAATATCAATGATTTATATTGTTTAAACTATTCCAAGAAGAGTGTTATCCTATGGAAAAACTATGCGTACAAAGGTGGGGTGGGCGGGCGGCCCCTATGAACCCAACTATGCCCGACCACTATTTCAAACGACTTGAACTATGCATTACATTATTTTGCACATATATTTTTTAATTAGTCTTAAATTAATAAATAACATTTAATTGAATCATAGAACATAACGGATAATAATGTAGTGGATAGTTCAAGCAGTTTGAAATAGTGGACGGGTATAGTTTGGTTGGTAGGGACCGCCCGCCCACCCCACCTTTGCTCGCATAGTTTTTTCAATGGATATCAATGATTTATATTGTTTAAACTATTCCAAGAAGAGTGTTATCCTATGGAAAAACTATGCGTACAAAGGTGGGGTGGGCGGGTGGCCCCTACCAACCTGACTATGCCCGTTCACTATTTCAAACTGCTTGAACTATCCACTACACTATTAACCGTTATTTTCTATGATTCAATTAATGTTATTTATTAATTTAAGACTAATTAAAAAAATATATGTGAAAAATAATGTAATGCATAGTTCAAGTGGTTTGAAATAGTGGACGGGTATAGTCAGGTTGGTAGGGGCCGCCCGCCCACCCTACCTTTGTACGCATAGTTTTTCCATAGGATAACACTCTTCTTGGAATAGTTTAAACAACATAAAACATCTGTATCCTTTGAAAAAAACTATGCAAGCGAAGGTGGGGTGGGCGGGCGGCCCCTACCAACCTGACTATACCCGTCCACTATTTCAAACCACTTGAACTATGCATTACATTATTTTTCACATATATCTTTTTAATTAGTCTTAAATTAATAAATGAAATTGAATCATAGAAAGTTGTGGATAATAGTGTAGTACATAGTTTGAAATAGTGACTAATTGGGCCTAAGGCGACGGTATGAAACCATTGCGTCCACGCCGTCACCGGTTCGAGTCCGATATTAATAGACTTTAGTAAATAGAACTTATTATATTAGTGAATATTAACTCAGTTTCCCAGGGCGTGTGACTTGGTGAATTCATGCGTCTAATGTGTCGATCGTCAAGTCACACCGAAACATTTCTCTATCTATCTATGAATTGCGACATCATCAATAATATGTTTAAAATGTCTATTATTCTAAAATATTGAGAGTATTACTTATCGTGTTAGGTATAGTAACGATAAAATGAAGAGAATACTGATGTATATCCGAATAATTGATTATTTGATAAATATAAAAGAAGAATTGAGGCAAATACTGACAGTACTAGGCCTGACAGTATTATTGACCGTGTAAGGTGCCTTTATAAGCTATTGCTTAGCGCATCAAAAACGTGTATAACGCAATAGATTGTAAGAAGTTAACAATAACATTCGTACACCATCAGCAACCAATAAAGGGCTTTCAAAACCACATCAATCAACGACACTACAGTCTCTACTCACACTACGTTACACCACCCTTATTTTGTTCGCGTAGTTTTCATTTTAGGTTGACTATTTGTGAAACTTTGATATTTAATTTGTACCAAATTAATGCCCGTATTCACCAACATTCCATAAACTTTATAGGTCCCATAAACTATTGAATGGATTAATTGACAACGTCATTGTGACAGAATATGCCAAAACAAATGTCAAACAACTTGAATAGCGCTTGTGATTGGAGATTTGATGACACCTTTTGTTTAATTATTCAGTGTTTGCAATAGAGAGAATCTAAAGTAACTACATTCTCTAGATAATGTATTTATTGTTGCTATAACAACGAATACTTAAGGGTTCAATAGCTACTGATAGATTTATGGAACGTCGGTGAATACGGGGGATAAGCTATTGAATGTATAAATTGAAAATGACATAAATGACCTAAATAAATGTCATCACCTTGAATAGCGCTTTTGATTGGAGCTTAGATGACAAATTTCCTTTAACTTTTCAGTGTTTCCAATAGAGCGAATCTAAAGTAACTACATTCCCTAAATAATTTATGTATTGTTGCTATAACAACGTAATGATTATGGGTTCAATAGCTATTGATAGATTTATAGAACGTTGTTGAATACGGGGGTAAATTTTGAAATAAATGTTAATACTGTTTACATTAATTTAAAATCGCCTTAATTGTTGGAAAAGCTATTAATTTATTTAATAAGCCTACACGGAGGAAACCGCGGGCCGCGGGCGGTATGCCGATGTGAAACAGCTTATCAGACGGCAATTATTTCAGAATATTACTATTTAATCACCTGGCAACGCGCGGTGGTGAATCATTCAGTCGCGCGATCGTGAATCAGGCGGTTTTTAAAACTTTCATTGAATACAAAAAAAAAATTATCCATGACGAATTGTATAATATTATATATATTCTGGCAATTTCCATTCAAAAGGCGGTTAATGACCAATTCACGCGAAAAAATATTCGCGTTTATTTATGACTATCTACCTAAAAATGTAGTAGCTAGAAAATTCTTATATAGTTATTTGGTTATTCGAAATTTTAATTTTATGATGACCTAAATATTCTAACTAAATATATAGCCACTAGAAATTTTAATGGTTATCAGGCTATTTTGAAAATTTGAATTCTAATCACTATATAGGCATTTTATGGAGTAAATTAATTAGCTGGTTTGCTCTTTAAATATATTATATATAATATTAACAGATTAATAAGCAGGATGTACAAATATTTTTTTTCAATAATAAACAGTCCTTTTTATCGTTATCGTTAAAAAGGATATAGACTGTGTTTATTATTGAAAAAAAAACTTGCGAAAGCAAAAACAGCACCCGACAAAACCATTTCGAATTTGTAGCAAAGCTAAAATTGTCAAACATGTCAAAAATGTTAAATAGGATGACTCCTCGGTTTTTCGCATGTCACGTTAAACTAACGAAGGGAAATTGGGGATAATAGAGTTTTCATATGGCATGCCACCTCCTGAATCCAAAAACACTAACTAGAACTAGCATGACAAACACTTACTGAGATACAGCTCGAAAGGACGTTTCTGAAATGGTAATTTCAAGCAATTTTTGCAAACTTTGAAGGGTTCTGACGCGAAAACGGGTAGAGATATCGACAAACGGGTTTCACATTTTTTTATTAGGACCCTGAGGAGTGTTGATTGGTTACGATGTATTATAATTAGTTTTTAATAATATGATTAAATTGTCTTTTCACAATCCTGAAAAAAGTACCGTGGCAGTCAAAGTCCTAAATAATTATAATTTTCATACATAAAAGTTCAATGCAGATACTAATAAGCACAACATAGTCATAGATTTTAGAATAAAAGTTTAAAATCGAAGCACAAAAATATAGATTACAGACGTTAGTTGTTGTGTTCTAATATTCAAATGCACCTGCAAATGTCGGGTGCTGTTATCGGGCGCCCCAGAGATTTATTGGCGCAATGGGTTTGCGAAACCTATTAGCATGGGCGTCCATAAAGTAGGGTCAAACAGGCGGTTGACCTTACCTGCGCTCGCTCGCTCGCTCGCGCGCGCTCCTAGAAATCATTTGCTCCGATGTGTGTTAATGCCGATTTAATAATACGAGCTGCTCGCGCCCCGGTTTTTTTTTCACCTCTCTCGCCGCCACCTGCCCGATGACAATCGCTAAATCCGAAACGACCGAAATTAAATTTAGTTTTTCACATTAGTGGACACTTTTCCATAGCCTACTTAATTTTACACAAACAATTTCAATCAGTCGAAAAGTAAATAATTGTTATAATAAATTATGTTTGTCTGTTAGATGGATTCACTTTGAAATAAACATTTTCAAACATAATTCACTCTTCTTAGGGCACAAATTAAGAGTTTGTATTGTGGTTTTAGCAAAAACTATCCAGTGGAATATCATATAATATTTTATTGTTGGTACTGAAACTTCTTTTTTAAGATTAAAAACAGCCATTTGTTTTAATTCAAATAAATTATGCATTATTTTTTCAAAAACATAAAAACCATAGCAATGAAATTAATTTCTTAGTTGGGTTGGTATATACCCAAATTTCATTGCTATGGTTTCTATGTTTTTGAAAAAAGAATGCATTATTTATTTGAATTAAAACAAATAACTGTTTTTAAACAGTGAATGGGCATAGTTCAAGTCATTTGATACAGATACTCAGTTGTATAACGAGAGAATTATGGTCATCATTCATCAGGGAGAAGGTGTGCCAGAGTATTAACAAGGTGTGGAGTGGAGGGGAGGAAGTGCCGGAAAAGTGGCGTTTGGGGGTGGTGGTCCCGGTTCATAAAGGGGCCTCGGACGTTAAAAAATATAGGGGGATCACCATTATGAGTGCCGGCTATAAATTGATGATGACTATGGTGAAAAATAGAATAGATAGGGAAGTGGAGCAAAAGGGGCTGCTGTCGGAATGCCAGGGTGGGTTCAGAAGGGGAAGAGGGACGAGGGAGCAGATTTTCACGCTGGCGAGAATGGTGGAGGAAGCGCTGGAATGCAAAGGGAGAGTGTATGCGGTGTTTGTGATTGTGATTTAAAAGCGGCGTACGACTCAGTTCCAAGGGAGAAACTGGTGGAATGTATGGATAGATTGGGTATGGAAGAGGAAGGAGTGGAGTGGGTGAGAAGGATGTATAAAGAGACATGGGCGAAAGCAAGAGTGAATGGAGAAATATCTGAGAAATTTAGGGTGAATGTGGGAGTAAGGCAGGGGTGCCCGATGAGCCCCCTCCTGTTTAATCTGTACACGAGCGAGTTGGAAGAGGTGCCGAGGAGAGGACAGGCAGGAGGGGTCGTGGTGGGTAGATCGAAGCTGTGGATGTTGGCATATGCGGATGACATAGTATTAGTAGCCAAGAGAGTGGAAGAGATGTAAGAGATGTTGGAAAGAATGGGTAGGTACTTGGATAAGAGGGGGCTAGTGGTGAATGTGGAAAAGACCAACTGGATGTTGTTTAGGAATAGGGTTAGGAGGGGTAAGGGCGAAGGGCTGAAATGGAAGGAAAGGCTGATTGAGAGAGTGAATGGCTTTAAATATTTGAGCTTTTGGTTTGACTGTGGAGGAGGGCTTAGGTTGCATGTGGAGTGTATCCAGGCGAAAGCAAGAATGGCTTGGGGGATTGCGTGCAGAAAATGGGGGAGCTTGTGGGGTGGTAACCTCGTAATGGCGTGCAAGATCTGGGATGTGTACGTAAAACCTATATTGTTGTATGGAGTGGAAGTGTGGGGATTGCGTGAATGGAAGGTAATAGAAAGGGAGCAAGGTTGGTTTCTGAAGAATCTGCAAGGGCTCGAAAGGTCGACACCGAGAGCAGTGCTGTTGCAGGAGACAAGTCGTATGAGTATGTGGTGGGAGTCGTGTGTGAGCGTTGTGAAGTTTGAGGAAAGATTGCAGGATTTGGGCGAGGTAAGACTGGTACGGGAGGTATGGATGAGGTGTAAGAGTAGAACAGAGAGTAGATGGAGGAAGGATAGAGAAAGGATGTATGAAAGTGGTGGCACCTTAGCACAGAATGTGAGGGAGTGAAAGCAGAGTGGGTGTGAGGGTGCAGAAAGCTGAACGAATGGTTAGGAGAGGATGGGAGAGACGTGAAAATCTGCAGGAGGCTGACGTGGGAAAGGAAATTGGCGAGGGCAGAGGGGGTTTAGTTTATTTTAGTGGGTAGAAAATGTTAATTTGTATTCTTCTTTTATTTAATTTTTAGTTCTTTCTGTGAAAGTATTGTTTTTTTTTGCGGCTGGAATTTGTAAAGGGAAGGGCTGGGCTGATATGCCAAATAAAGGTCTTTTTTTTTGTCATCATTCTTTACAAAATAAGTTTCATAGCCAACAAAAATATATTTTAACCCTCAGTTGGTATGGTGGCTACCTCAGCTGCTTATGGTATGGTGAATTAATACTGACCCACATTCTTATAATTTTTTTGTGTCCAAGGTTTTGCCGGTAAAAATGTTCGGCCGATGATTGCTACATCTTTAGGATATTAATTAAGCATTACTAGTGAAATTATGCATATTAAAGTAAAAATCACACAAATAAAGAAGAAATCATCACAACTCTGATGATGCGAGACAATCTAAATTGTCAGCAAATTATTTGAAATATTGAATTGGATGGTAGATCGAATGGAAAAATATAACGTGTTCTATTTATCAAGAACAAATTATATGGGAGGAGGCTATATGAATTAATTTCTTGCACAACTTTTGAGCTAAGAAATTGTCTTGTCTAAAACGACCTTAAGTATAATAATAAGATTTTTTATCATACAGTAAGTATGTATATCGTAAAAAGGGTTAAAAAACATTTGTAAATATTTCCTTCGATGGACACTTCCACACACTATATATTAATCTATTCAAGAAATATATAATAAAAAATTACGTGTGTTAAGGTCGTTTTAGACAAGACAATTTCTTAGCTGAAAAGTTGTTCAAGAAATGAGTTCATATATCCTCCTCCTATACAATTTATTCTTGACAAATAGAACGCGTTATATTTTTCCATTCGATCTACCATCCAATTCAATATTTCAAATAATTTGCTGTATGGTACGAGACAATTTAGATTGTTTCGCATCTTGAATAAGTCAAGAAATTGTCTTGTCTAAAACGACCTTTAATAATGTTTTCATGCTATATAATTCCAAAATCAATATAGCCCTGTATTATATCTATATATATATATATATATATATATATGTATATATATATATATATATATATATATATATATATATATATATATATATATATATATATATGTATATATATATATATATATATATATATATATTATTTTAGTTTCAATTGCTTGTATTATTTACAAAAATAATTTTGATTGTTGTATGACGCAAACGGTCGGAAACTTTTCTCAGCGGGGTTACATTATCGGCCGGGCGCGCGTGCGAAAATCAAAATAAAAATTGCATCATGCCGCATCGTAATCGGAACAACGATTCCTTCTGTAATTTTTCAATATAAATATAAATATAAACGCTGCTGACGCACACAGAAATATATAAGTGATTAGCGGGCGACACAATTGTCTCGGGTTGGTGCCCGGCTTACGGCCGCCCCCGTTGCTCTTTTGTTGGCGCAACAAGAACTATTTGTATACTTTCGTTCCCTAAAGCACCTAAAGTACAGGTAAACGCAGTAATTGGGGGCTAGACGTCGTCTGGCAGGGGGTTAATTGTGTCGTCGGCTTTTTTTTGGAGGAAATGCAGTGGGTACGTTCTGAGCGTGTTGTAACAGGATAGAACCCGTAGATACCGGAACAAATTAAAAAGATGGCAAATTCTGCAAATTTAATGGTTGTTCATACTGTTTTTTTTTGACTGGCATCTTAAATTACCATATCTAGTAGTACAATTCAAACTAGAAAAAAAAACCTAAAAATCTAAATAGATATAGAAAACTCAATTTCAATTTTTAATGTTCTAATGAATATTAGGTCCTTCTGCTCTGTGTTTGTGTAATGAGTACTACACAAACACAGAGCAGAAGGACCTCTAATGCTCAATTTTTTTAATTAATTTTTTTTAATATTTTTTGTTTAATCATAAAAAAATACAATCTAAATGAAATATATATTAATTGAATATATACAAAAGAAAAATACAAGTGATTCTCTCTGCAGGAACTCGCAAGGATACCCCACTTGTCCTGGTATCGAGATATGCAGGTGGTCGTGGTATGGTGGTAGTTGGTGATTTGGATCTCGGTATTATTTGTCTTTGTTGTTGTATTGAAATAGTGTTGGTGAATTGATACATTGTCTATAAGGCACCTTACATGGTCAATAATACTGTCAATATTTTAGAATAATGACAGTATTACTGGTATTACTGTACAATAACATATTTAAAATGTTCATTATTCTAAAATATTGACAGAATTACTTATCATGTAAGGTATGGTAATGATGGAATGAAGAGAATACTGATGTTTATCTGGATAATTGATTACTTGATAAATATAAAAGAAGGATTGAAGAAAATATTGGCAGTACTAAGACTGATTATTGACCATGTAAGGTGCCTCATAAAGGCACTTTACACTATCAATCCTAGCACTGTCAGTATTTGCTTCAATCCTCTTTCAATATTTATCAAGTAATCAATTATCCTGATAAACATCAGTAGTCTCTTCATTACATCATTACTATACCTACACGTTCACTAATACTGTCAATATTTTAAAATAATAATTTTTTTATTATTATGTTATCGTACAGTAATATTGTCATAATTCTAAAATATTGACAGTAATATTGACCGTGTAAGGTGCCTTTATAGTTGGGGGCATTGTTTTATTTATTGGTTAAAAACAGTGATTAAAAATTATACATAACAATAAAAAAAACTTCTATCTTATAGGGCTATCAGCCGTGAGGCTTTTCCGCCGGTCAAGGGAAAAGCTCAGAGGAGTTTAATCACCCGGTATTTACCTTAACTTCACTGAAATCCTCTGAAAAACTGTGAAAGGTGATTCGCGAAAATTCTCTCCCCGCTGGGTATCAAATTCAGGCTCCCCAATGCTCAGTACGAGACGGACGACGCCTCTAACCACTCGGCCACTGAGCCAGGGAACTGAGCTGGGTACATAACAATATAATTTCTAATTTGAACAAAATTTTAACATCAGATTTGTTTATTATATTTGGTTATTAAATTTAATCCTACTGGTGGTACAAAAATCGTAATTATATACGACTATAAACCTTTCGACCTCGCTTTTCTACTCACAGTAGGTAATTAATCGCGCTGAAGAGAGTGGGCGCGATCACAATGAAAACTGCACTCACACACACATATACACCTGCAGCATACAATTAGATCACGTCTAAAATAACACTAGAAAAAAAAAACACAAACTCATAAATTTTCGCATACAGCAACACAACACAACGTGGCCTGTTTTCGTGTCAATTCGGCGAAACGGGCAAAACAGGTGAACGTTTCACTTTTTCGCGCACGCACGTGCTCCCGAATTTAGCGCATAGAGCACACGTTTGCCAAAAGTGATGGCGTGCGTTCGCCCCATTGCATCACTCGATTTTTTGGCGGAAACTGGGGCCAAAAAACGCGAATGCTCCACTAGTAAATCGGGCTATAAATTAGACAGGCGCAAGCAACCACACGGTTCTTGTTTACATATCAGATTGTTGTTTTGAGTTTAATTCTACGATTGGAATAGGTTTGTTTGTTTGAAAATTTGAATGAAACGAAGGTTGTGACGAAATTAACTCTCGCGAAAAATGCGAGTTTATTATTTACTAAATGGTACTAAAACATGTTTATACTTTACACATGTGTATTTTATTGTAGATAAAATGCAGCATCAAAATTATTGCGGAATTTGTAAGTTAAAAGCTGTAAATAGTATAAATTAATAAATAAAAAGTAGTGTTATAATAATAATAGTTGTATTGCCCAACAGGCAATACTAATTATAGTCTAATTCATACAAGATAAATAAATAAAACAACTACTTTTTCACAAACATGTAGTAGTAATTTACATTATTAGTGCAGGAAGGCAAGTTTCCCGAATGAGCGAATGTCTTAGGGCATGAGTACAAAAAATACAATAACCAAACTATGCCCGTCCACTATTTCAAACGACTTGAACTATGCATTACACTATTATCCGTTATATTCTATGATTAAATTAATGTCATTTATTAATTTAAGACTAATTAAAAAAATATATGTGAAAAATAATGTAATGCATAGTTCAAGTCGTTTGAAATAGTGGACGGGCATAGTTTGGTTGGTGGGGACCGCCCGCCCACCCCACCTTCGTTCGCATAGTTGTTCCATAGGATAATATTCTTCTTGGAATAGTTTCAACAATATAAAACATTTGTATCCATTGAAAAAACTATGCGAACAAAGGTGGGGTGGGCGGGCGATCCCCACCAACCAAACTATGCCCGCCAACTATTTCAAATGGCTTGAACTATGCACTACACTATTATCCGTTATTTTCTATGATTAAATTAATGTCATTTATTAATTTAAGACTAACTAAAAAATATATGTAAAAAATAATGTAATGCATAGTTCAAGTCGTTTGAAATAGTGGACGGGTATAGTTTGGTTGGTGGGGGCCGCCCGCCCACCCCACCTTTGTTCGCATAGTTGTTCCATAGGATAATATTCTTCTTGGAATAGTTTCAACAATATAAAACATTTGTATCCAATGATAAAACTATGCGAGTGAGAGGGTGGGGTGGGCAGTTGGTCCCCACCAACCAAACTATGCCCGTCCACTATTTCCAATGACTTGAACTATGCATTACATTATTTTTCACATATATTTTTTTAATTAGTCTTAAATTAATAAATTACATTAATTTAATCATAGAAAATAACGGATAATAGTGTAGTGCATAGTTCAAGCCATTTGAAATAGTGGACGGGCATAGTTTGGTTGGTGGGGACCTCCCGCCCACCCCACCTTTTCTCGCATAGTTTTTTCAATGGATACAAATGTTTGCTATTGTTGAAACTATTCCAAGAAGAGTATTATCCTATGAAACAACTATGCGAACAAAGGTGGGGTGGGCGGGCGGCCCCCACCAACCAAACTATGCCCGTCCACTATTTCAAACGACTTAAACTATGCATTACATTATTTTTCACATATATTTTTTTAATTAGTCTTAAATTAATAAATGACTAATTTAATCAATAAAAATAACAGATAATAGTGTAGTGCATAGTTCAAGTCATTTGAAATAGTGGACGGTCATAGTTTGGTTGGTGGGGGCCGCCCGCCCGCCCCACCTTTGTTCGCATAGTTTTTTCAATGGATAAATGTTTTAAATTGTAGAAACTATTTCAAGAAGAGTATTATTTGCCTTAGTAACCTGCTTTAACTATTACACACGTGTAAATCCTGCATTACATGATTGTGTATGTAATACCGTCAATATTTTAGAATACTGAAAGTATTATTGACCCTGTAAGGTGCCTTTAACGAAAATTTTCAGTTGTTTAATAGATATTATATAAATTATGAAATTCTCACTCCCAACTAGTTTCGATGCTACAAATGATTAGCTAACACACAAGTTTATTAACCTGAGTTACCCAACTGATATGGGTGCAATCCGGCCTAAAGAAAACAACACCCAATATAATTCTAATACATTGTTTTGTTTTAAATAATCATGCCCTCTCAAACTCGAATCACCTAACATTTGCTAACACCAATAATTATAATAACTGGTAACAATAATGAGGCGATGGATTCGCGGTCAAGCGGCGATAAACCAATTGCGTGACGTCGTGTTTCTCTCTCTTTCTCTCGAAGAAACATCGAGTGCTGCGAAAAACAAAGGTGATGAAATAATCGGAAACGTTTCGCCTCGACCGACCGCTTTCTCCAGCAGCGATAAGCGCGAACTCGGCGATGACTAACCGACCGTCCCCGCCGCGCTCTTCACCACACCGCCTCCGCTTGTCTACTATTATTGGCACGATAAGGAACCGGTGTTTTTTTTATCTACTAAGCGAGAATTGCAGCAAAAAAAAGTAATAATAATAAACGCGCTTCAAGGTCCGCGATATTAAATTATGCACTCTGTGCGGAAACGAGTTTTATATATGATACTCTGGTAAACAATTTGAAGTTTTATAATAAATGTGGGGAATTATTTTTAATTTGTTTTGGAGTTGTTATAGAAAACCCGCTATTATTTTATTTATACTCAATTACATGTGTTTAAATAATGTCATTACTGTTTTTTTTTACTCGTTATTCATTCATATATTTTTACTGTGTTATTAAACACAACCATCTAGTTTGTTTAGTTATCAAGATAAAGTGCTAAATAGACGAGTTAACGAGACACAGGACAAATTGGCACTAGGGCATAGGTGGTGAATGTAAATTTCCTTCAACCACGCAAAATTTAGCGGGTTTTCATCAATTTTCCTGTGTAGAAACCACCGAACTGAAGTAATACAACCAACCGCAGCCCTCAATCTGGTTTAGTTATCGAAATACAGTGCAAAATAGGCGTTTTCAAAACGAAATATCGAGATACAGATAATTTTCATCTTCATTTCGTTTTAAAAACGCCTATTTTACGCTGTAACTAGATAACTAAACCAGATTGATGTCCGTATTCAGCATAAACTTTATAGGTTACATAAGCTATTGAATGGATATATTGATAATGTCATTGTGACAGAATATGCCAAAACAAATGTCAAACACCTTGAATAGCGTTTGTGATTGGAGCTTTGATGACACCTTTTGTTTAATTATTCAGTGTTTCCAATAGAGAAAATCTAAAGTAACTACATTCCCTAGATAATTTATTTATTGTTGCTATAACAACGAATACTTATGGGTTCAATAGCTATTGCTAGATTTATGGAACGTCGGTGAATACGGGGGTTAGGGTTGCAGTTAGTTGTATTACTTCAGCTTGGTATAACCACGCAAAATCGAGTGTTTTTCCTCGATTACTGTTGCTTGCTCCCTGTATAAAGGTACCTTACACGATCAATAATAGGTACTGTCATTCTTAATACTGTCAGTATTTGCTTGAATCCTCCTTCTATATTTATCAAGTTATCAATTATCCGGATAAATTCTCTTCATTCCATCATTACAATACTTTACACCATCAGTAATACTGTTAATATATTAGAATAATGGAAATTTTAAACATGTTATCGTACAGTAATACTGTCATTATTCAAAAATAATGTTTGTTATCTTCAATTTCCCACAAATTTGATTTTCGGATTTGTTCCCTTCTTCAAATTACCGATTCAATTTTACTAGTATTCAGTTGAACTAATATTGTTTATTTTGTTACAGCGTCTGCTCCAGTGGCATTACAATGATGAGGAACAGTGGACTGCAGGTTGCAACATCATCCAATTTGCAACGCCTTCATCAATTGCCCCTATTATTCACCACTCAATATTTATATGTAACGTATTCCCTTCTTATTAGTCACATAACCGGTACCCCGATAAAATAGGCCATGACAAAATAGCCCCACTTTTAAATTAGTGGAGCAATTGAAATTCGAACGAGACCGAGTTGAAATTGAAACTGGGCGGTATAGGGCAAGCATGGAAAACCAGATGTGTAGAGTGAAATAAAAGATTGATGCCGTACAAAAAAATATTAAAATGTTATTGATAAAACATATATAAGTGTGAACCCACCTCTTAGCAATCTACATATCTAGATTTCGATCTTATTAGATCTCGTCAGTGTAAATAGTACAACTTACCCTCGAAGAGGAAAGTTAAACGCCATCTGGCGGCACCACATCAATTAGCAATGCACACCCATATGGTAATAACCGGGTGTGCATTGCTAATTGATGTGGTGCCGCCAGATGGCGTTTAACTTTCCTCTTCGAGGGTAAGTTGTACTATTTTTGTTATTGATAAAATCGTTATGGTTAAGGGGTCTCCCGCCTTGTCTAATCTAACCTGCAACCAGGATAATAAATATGAAATATATATATCTATATATATATATATATCTATATATATATATATATATATATATATATATATATATATATATATATTGTTATATATATATATATATTGTTATAAATATTGGTAAAGCAATTTATAACGCCATTCCAAACGATTGGAAGGCACAGTCGCTCAATAAATTCCGAAATACAACAAAGATTGCCTTAATCGAAATGGCTCCATATAGGGTTGCAGAATTCCTAAATAGAGTGCAAATATTTAAAACTAATAATATAGTAATATAGTTCCATCAAAATGTAATAGTATTATTTAGTTATTATGTTATTATTATTCCAATATGTTATTTTTTTGACAATAGCTGTATATATTGAGCTGAAATAAATTACATTACATATAGATAATAATTAATAATTTTACTACCATATTCATGGTTTTAGTTACAAATATTGTTGAAGATTGGATTTTTTTAAATAAATTTTTAATTGAAACTATAAACCGCCGTCTACGTGTTTTTTTTCTGTATCCTTTTTATACGTTTTCAGAGTTGTTCAGGTGATTCTGGTTCAAGTTTTGTTTTTCGAAGAATTGTAAGGCTGCACCTTTTGAAATCATTTTTAGTATGTATAACATCCTAAAAATGGTCCAAATATTTTAAATTTCTACTCAGGATGCGATGATTTTATGCGTTTAGATAATTTGGTCATTTGGGTCAAAATAATAAATCTTCTGCATCTGGATTACATTTGTAATCAAATTAAATAAAAAAATAAAACTTGTATCAGGATCACATGATGTTCAAGGAGGTATTTGTTAGTCCAGCGTACAGCGCAAAAATCGCTTGAAGGCTGCCGATAAATAAAATTGTATCAGGACCACAGGATGTGTGAGGAGATATTTGAAATTCGAAAATTGAAGATTTCTGAGCACTTTACAACCAGAAGGGGGGAGTCTTTGGATCATGAAATTTTAAAAAATCGTCAAATCTAGTCGAAAATGCTTGTAAAGTCTCCGCAGAACGTCAAAACGTTGGAATATGAAGTAAAAATCCCAAGAACTTCACGCTTTTTGGTCGAAAATTCAAGATTTCTGAGCACTTTACAACCATAAGGGGGGACCCTTTGGATCATGAAATTTTAAAAATCGTCAAATCTAGTCGAAAATGCTTTTAAAGTCTCCGCAGAACGTCAAAACGTTGGAATATGAAGTAAAAATCCCAAGAATCTCACGCTTTTTGGTCGAAAATTGAAGATTTCTGAGCACTTTACAACCATAAGGGGGGACCCTTTGGATCATGAAATTTTAAAAATCGTCAAATCTAGTCGAAAATGCTTTTAAAGTCTCCGCAGAACGTCAAAACGTTGGAATATGAAGTAAAAATCCCAAGAACTTCACGCTTTTTGGTCGAAAATTCAAGATTTCTGAGCACTTTACAACCATAAGGGGGGACCCTTTGGATCATGAAATTTTAAAATATCGTCAAATCTAGTCGAAAATGCTTTTAAAGTCTCCGCAGAACGTCAAAACGTTGGAATATGAAGTAAAAATCCCAAGAATTTCACGCTTTTTGGTCGAAAATTCAAGATTTCTGAGCACTTTACAACCATAAGGGGGGACCCTTTGGATCATGAAATTTTAAAAATCGTCAAATCTAGTCGAAAATGCTTGTAAAGTCTCCGCAGAACGTCAAAACGTTGGAATATGAAGTAAAAATCCCAAGAATTTCACGCTTTTTGGTCGAAAATTCAAGATTTCTGAGCACTTTACAACCATAAGGGGGGACCCTTTGGATCATGAAATTTTAAAAATCGTCAAATCTAGTCGAAAATGCTTTTAAAGTCTCCGCAGAACGTCAAAACGTTGGAATATGAAGTAAAAATCCCAAGAATTTCACGCTTTTTGGTCGAAAATTCAAGATTTCTGAGCACTTTACAACCATAAGGGGGGACCCTTTGGATCATGAAATTTTAAAAATCGTCAAATCTAGTCGAAAATGCTTTTAAAGTCTCCGCAGAACGTCAAAACGTTGGAATATGAAGTAAAAATCCCAAGAACTTCACGCTTTTTGGTCGAAAATTCAAGATTTCTGAGCACTTTACAACCATAAGGGGGGACCCTTTGGATCATGAAATTTTAAAAATCGTCAAATCTAGTCGAAAATGCTTTTAAAGTCTCCGCAGAACGTCAAAACGTTGGAATATGAAGTAAAAATCCCAAGAATCTCACGCTTTTTGGTCGAAAATTGAAGATTTCTGAGCACTTTACAACCATAAGGGGGGACCCTTTGGATCATGAAATTTTAAAAATCGTCAAATCTAGTCGAAAATGCTTTTAAAGTCTCCGCAGAACGTCAAAACGTTGGAATATGAAGTAAAAATCCCAAGAATCTCACGCTTTTTGGTCGAAAATTGAAGATTTCTGAGCACTTTACAACCATAAGGGGGGACCCTTTGGATCATGAAATTTTAAAAATCGTCAAATCTAGTCGAAAATGCTTTTAAAGTCTCCGCAGAACGTCAAAACGTTGGAATATGAAGTAAAAATCCCAAGAACTTCACGCTTTTTGGTCGAAAATTCAAGATTTCTGAGCACTTTACAACCATAAGGGGGGACCCTTTGGATCATGAAATTTTAAAAATCGTCAAATCTAGTCGAAAATGCTTTTAAAGTCTCCGCAGAACGTCAAAACGTTGGAATATGAAGTAAAAATCCCAAGAATCTCACGCTTTTTGGTCGAAAATTGAAGATTTCTGAGCACTTTACAACCATAAGGGGGGACCCTTTGGATCATGAAATTTTAAAAATCGTCAAATCTAGTCGAAAATGCTTTTAAAGTCTCCGCAGAACGTCAAAACGTTGGAATATGAAGTAAAAATCCCAAGAACTTCACGCTTTTTGGTCGAAAATTCAAGATTTCTGAGCACTTTACAACCATAAGGGGGGACCCTTTGGATCATGAAATTTTAAAAATCGTCAAATCTAGTCGAAAATGCTTTTAAAGTCTCCGCAGAACGTCAAAACGTTGGAATATGAAGTAAAAATCCCAAGAATCTCACGCTTTTTGGTCGAAAATTGAAGATTTCTGAGCACTTTACAACCATAAGGGGGGACCCTTTGGATCATGAAATTTTAAAAATCGTCAAATCTAGTCGAAAATGCTTGTAAAGTCTCCGCAGAACGTCAAAACGTTGGAATATGAAGTAAAAATCCCAAGAATTTCACGCTTTTTGGTCGAAAATTCAAGATTTCTGAGCACTTTACAACCATAAGGGGGGACCCTTTGGATCATGAAATTTTAAAAATCGTCAAATCTAGTCGAAAATGCTTTTAAAGTCTCCGCAGAACGTCAAAACGTTGGAATATGAAGTAAAAATCCCAAGAATTTCACGCTTTTTGGTCGAAAATTCAAGATTTCTGAGCACTTTACAACCATAAGGGGGGACCCTTTGGATCATGAAATTTTAAAAATCGTCAAATCTAGTCGAAAATGCTTTTAAAGTCTCCGCAGAACGTCAAAACGTTGGAATATGAAGTAAAAATCCCAAGAATTTCACGCTTTTTGGTCGAAAATTCAAGATTTCTGAGCACTTTACAACCATAAGGGGGGACCCTTTGGATCATGAAATTTTAAAAATCGTCAAATCTAGTCGAAAATGCTTTTAAAGTCTCCGCAGAACGTCAAAACGTTGGAATATGAAGTAAAAATCCCAAGAATTTCACGCTTTTTGGTCGAAAATTGAAGATTTCTGAGCACTTTACAACCATAAGGGGGGACCCTTTGGATCATGAAATTTTAAAAATCGTCAAATCTAGTCGAAAATGCTTTTAAAGTCTCCGCAGAACGTCAAAACGTTGGAATATGAAGTAAAAATCCCAAGAATTTCACGCTTATTGGTCAAAAATTCAAGATTTCTGAGCACTTTACAACCATAAGGGGGGACCCTTTGGATCATGAAATTTTAAAAATCGTCAAATCTAGTCGAAAATGCTTTTAAAGTCTCCGCAGAACGTCAAAACGTTGGAATATGAAGTAAAAATCCCAAGAATTTCACGCTTATTGGTCAAAAATTCAAGATTTCTGAGCACTTTACAACCATAAGGGGGGACCCTTTGGATCATGAAATTTTAAAAATCGTCAAATCTAGTCGAAAATGCTTTTAAAGTCTCCGCAGAACGTCAAAACGTTGGAATATGAAGTAAAAATCCCAATAATCTCACGCTTTTTGGTCGAAAATTGAAGATTTCTGAGCACTTTACAACCATAAGGGGGGACCCTTTGGATCATGAAATTTTAAAAATCGTCAAATCTAGTCGAAAATGCTTGTAAAGTCTCCGCAGAACGTCAAAACGTTGGAATATGAAGTAAAAATCCCAAGAATTTCACGCTTATTGGTCAAAAATTCAAGATTTCTGAGCACTTTACAACCATAAGGGGGGACCCTTTGGATCATGAAATTTTAAAAAATCGTCAAATCTAGTCGAAAATGCTTTTAAAGTCTCCGCAGAACGTCAAAACGTTGGAATATGAAGTAAAAATCCCAAGAACTTCACGCTTTTTGGTCGAAAATTCAAGATTTCTGAGCACTTTACAACCATAAGGGGGGACCCTTTGGATCATGAAATTTTAAAAATCGTCAAATCTAGTCGAAAATGCTTTTAAAGTCTCCGCAGAACGTCAAAACGTTGGAATATGAAGTAAAAATCCCAAGAACTTCACGCTTTTTGGTCGAAAATTCAAGATTTCTGAGCACTTTACAACCATAAGGGGGGACCCTTTGGATCATGAAATTTTAAAAATCGTCAAATCTAGTCGAAAATGCTTTTAAAGTCTCCGCAGAACGTCAAAACGTTGGAATATGAAGTAAAAATCCCAAGAATTTCACGCTTATTGGTCAAAAATTCAAGATTTCTGAGCACTTTACAACCATAAGGGGGGACCCTTTGGATCATGAAATTTTAAAAAATCGTCAAATCTAGTCGAAAATGCTTTTAAAGTCTCCGCAGAACGTCAAAACGTTGGAATATGAAGTAAAAATCCCAAGAACTTCACGCTTATTGGTCAAAAATTCAAGATTTCTGAGCACTTTACAACCATAAGGGGGGACCCTTTGGATCATGAAATTTTAAAAATCGTCAAATCTAGTCGAAAATGCTTTTAAAGTCTCCGCAGAACGTCAAAACGTTGGAATATGAAGTAGAAATCCCAAGAATCTCACGCTTTTTGGTCGAAAATTGAAGATTTCTGAGCACTTTACAACCATAAGGGGGGACCCTTTGGATCATGAAATTTTAAAAATCGTCAAATCTAGTCGAAAATGCTTTTAAAGTCTCCGCAGAACGTCAAAACGTTGGAATATGAAGTAAAAATCCCAAGAATTTCACGCTTTTTGGTCGAAAATTGAAGATTTCTGAGCACTTTACAACCATAAGGGGGGACCCTTTGGATCATGAAATTTTAAAAATCGTCAAATCTAGTCGAAAATGCTTTTAAAGTCTCCGCAGAACGTCAAAACGTTGGAATATGAAGTAAAAATCCCAAGAATCTCACAATTTTTGGTCGAAAATTGAAGATTTCTGAGCACTTTACAACCATAAGGGGGGACCCTTTGGATCATGAAATTTAAAAAAATCGTCAAATCTAGTCGAAAATGCTTTTAAAGTCTCCGCAGAACGTCAAAACGTTGGAATATGAAGTAAAAATCCCAAGAATCTCACGCTTTTTGGTCGAAAATTGAAGATTTCTGAGCACTTTACAACCATAAGGGGGGACCCTTTGGATCATGAAATTTTAAAAATCGTCAAATCTAGTCGAAAATGCTTTTAAAGTCTCCGCAGAACGTCAAAACGTTGGAATATGAAGTAAAAATCCCAAGAATTTCACGCTTATTGGTCAAAAATTCAAGATTTCTGAGCACTTTACGACCATAAGGGGGGACCCTTTGATCATGAAAACTGGATGTATCACCAGGCTTGAACTCGAACTACGGGGCATCCGAATAAAATTTCCATTAAAATCCAGAAAAAAAATCCTGGAAACGCATAATTTTATGGTAATTTTCAATAGGATGCCGTGACGTCATGTAATTTTAATTTATTTCGATCAAAAATTTAAGAAAAATTTAAGATTTATGGTAAGAAGGGGGGAGTACGGTGACTATAAATCTTAAAAATCCTTAAATTTTTGATCGATTTCGGTGAAAAATACGTGACGTCACGGCATCCGAATGAAATTTCAGTGAAAGTACAAAATCGTGGAATTTTCCGTTCACACACACACATACACATATATATATATATATATATATATATATATATATATATATATATATATATATATATATATATATATATATATATGTGTATGTGTGTGTGTGAACGGAAAATTCCACGATTTTGCACTTTCACTGAAATTGAACTTTTCAAGGAATTTTTCGTATAAAATCGGTAGCGTTCCAATGTATAAAACACACCGGATACACGGGGCTGTAAATCTTCACGCGAGATAACGAAAAATGCCATAATTTTCATCATTTTCACATTTTCGTAACAGCTAGAGAAAAGTGCCTCAATTTAGGAGTACGGTGACCAGGCGTTTACAGGTTTTTATCTTCACATCCCTATTATAATAGAAATACTCACGATTATAGTAGAATACCCGAATTGGCTTTGTTGATTTCAGTCTGTCAATACACTTAAATCATTGCTCGCCTAGTTAGAATAAACAGGAGAGACAAAGTCTAAGCGTGCTGACAAGACACGAGATGTGTTGACCTAAAAAACACTGTTCCATACAGATTTTTTTACCAATGAAGTAAATAAACAGCCTCATGCACTCTTTGGAACCAGAAGGGGGAGTACATGGATCATGTAATTTTAAAAATTGGTCAAATCTGGTCCAAAATACGTGTAAAGTCTCCGCAGAACGCCAAAACGTTGGAATATGAAGTAAAAATCGGGGTACCGGTACTGCACTTTTCTTCTTCGTTGGTTAGGCTTTTCTGCCATTACTTGGTGATTTCGAGATCACGACTCGAATGTGGTTTAGAGGGCTCTCGGTGCGTCTGTGGAGGACTCTGAAAATAAACAAATATACTGTAATTATTTAAACATACTCAAAAATGTGTTAAAATATCGGATTTGGGCACCACACGACCTTTCGAATTAATTAAATCATTAAATTAAATCAAAGATGCTAGCGAGTTTAAACCGAGAAAATGCATGAAAATTCATAGTTTTCAGATTTGCTCAGACCTGTAGCGCGAAAACGGTAAGAGCTAGAGAAAAGTGCCTAAGCCTTAATTTGAGGGGCTAGAAATACTCTACATTTTGATATATAAACCATCCCTCTAGCATTTTAAACAGAGACGCTACCGAGTTTAAACCGAGAAAATGCATGAAAATTCATAGTTTTCAGATTTGCTCAGACCTGTAGCGCGAAAACGGTAAGAGCTAGAGAAAAGTGCCTAAGCCTCAATTTGTGGGGCCAGAAATACTCTACATTTTGATATATAAACCATCCCTCTAGCATTTTAAACAAAGACGCTACCGAGTTTAAACCGAGAAAATGCATGAAAATTCAAAGTTTTCAGATTTGCTCAGACCTGTAGCGCGAAAACGGTAAGAGCTAGAGAAAAGTGCCTAAGCCTCAATTTGAGGGGCTAGAAATACTCTACATTTTGATATATAAACCATCCCTCTAGCATTTTAAACAAAGACGCTACCGAGTTTAAACCGAGAAAATGCATGAAAATTCATAGTTTTCAGATTTGCTCAGACCTGTAGCGCGAAAACGGTAAGAGCTAGAGAAAAGTGCCTAAGCCTCAATTTGAGGGGCTAGAAATACTCTACATTTTGATATATAAACCATCCCTCTAGCATTTTAAACAGAGACGTTACCGAGTTTAAACCGAGAAAATGCATGAAAATTCATTGTTTTCAGATTTGCTCACCGCTGTAGCGCGAAAACGGTAAGAGCTAGAGAAAAGTGCCTAAGCCTCAATTTGTGGGGCCAGAAATACTCTACATTTTGATATATAAACCATCCCTCTAGCATTTTAAACAAAGACGCTACCGAGTTTAAACCGAGAAAATTCATGAAAATTCATAGTTTTTTGATTTTCTCACCGCTGTAGCGCGAAAACGGTAAGAGATAGAGAAAAGTGCCTAAGCCTCAATTTGTGGGGCTAGAAATACTCTACATTTTGATATATAAACCATCCCTCTAGCATTTTAAACAGAGACGCTACCGAGTTTAAACCGAGAAAATGCATGAAAATTCATAGTTTTCAGATTTGCTCAGACCTGTAGCGCGAAAACGGTAAGAGCTAGAGAAAAGTGCCTAAGCCTCAATTTGTGGGGCCAGGAATACTCTACATTTTGATATATAAACCATCCCTCTAGCATTTTAAACAGAGACGCTACCGAGTTTAAACCGAGAAAATGCATGAAAATTCATAGTTTTCAGATTTGCTCAGACCTGTAGCGCGAAAACGGTAAGAGCTAGAGAAAAGTGCCTAAGCCTCAATTTGAGGGGCTAGAAATACTCTACATTTTGATATATAAACCATCCCTCTAGCATTTTAAACAGAGACGCTACCGAGTTTAAACCGAGAAAATGCATGAAAATTCATAGTTTTCAGATTTGCTCAAACCTGTAGCGCGAAAACGGTAAGAGCTAGAGAAAAGTGCCTAAACCTCAATTTGTGGGGCCAGAAATACTCTACATTTTGATATATAAACCATCCCTCTAGCATTTTAAACAAAGACGCTACCGAGTTTAAACCGAGAAAATTCATGAAAATTCATAGTTTTTTTATTTTCTCACCGCTGTAGCGCGAAAACGGTAAGAGATAGAGAAAAGTGCCTAAGCCTCAATTTGAGGGGCTAGAAATACTCTACATTTTGATATATAAACCATCCCTCTAGCATTTTAAACAGAGACGCTACCGAGTTTAAACCGAGAAAATGCATGAAAATTCATAGTTTTCAGATTTGCTCAGACCTGTAGCGCGAAAACGGTAAGAGCTAGAGAAAAGTGCCTAAGCCTCAATTTGTGGGGCCAGAAATACTCTACATTTTGATATATAAACCATCCCTCTAGCGTTTTAAACAAAGACGCTACCGAGTTTAAACCGAGAAAATGCATGAAAATTCATAGTTTTCAGATTTGCTCAGACCTGTAGCGCGAAAACGGTAAGAGCTAGAGAAAAGTGCCTAAGCCTCAATTTGAGGGGCTAGAAATACTCTACATTTTGATATATAAACCATCCCTCTAGCATTTTAAACAAAGACGCTACCGACTTTAAACCGAGAAAATTCATGAAAATTCATAGTTTTTTGATTTTCTCACCGCTGTAGCGCGAAAACGGTAAGAGCTAGAGAAAAGTGCCTAAGCCTCAATTTGTGGGGCCAGAAATACTCTACATTTTGATATATAAACCATCCCTCTAGCGTTTTAAACAAAGACGCTACCGAGTTTAAACCGAGAAAATGCATGAAAATTCATAGTTTTCAGATTTGCTCAGACCTGTAGCGCGAAAACGGTAAGAGCTAGAGAAAAGTGCCTAAGCCTCAATTTGAGGGGCTAGAAATACTCTACATTTTGATATATAAACCATCCCTCTAGCATTTTAAACAGAGACGCTACCGAGTTTAAACCGAGAAAATGCATGAAAATTCATAGTTTTCAGATTTGCTCAAACCTGTAGCGCGAAAACGGTAAGAGCTAGAGAAAAGTGCCTAAGCCTCAATTTGTGGGGCCAGAAATACTCTACATTTTGATATATAAACCATCCCTCTAGCATTTTAAACAAAGACGCTACCGACTTTAAACCGAGAAAATTCATGAAAATTCATAGTTTTTTGATTTTCTCACCGCTGTAGCGCGAAAACGGTAAGAGCTAGAGAAAAGTGCCTAAGCCTCAATTTGTGGGGCCAGAAATACTCTACATTTTGATATATAAACCATCCCTCTAGCATTTTAAACAAAGACGCTACCGAGTTTAAACCGAGAAAATTCATGAAAATTCATAGTTTTTTGATTTTCTCACCGCTGAAGCGCGAAAACGGTAAGAGATAGAGAAAAGTGCCTAAGCCTCAATTTGTAGGGCTAGAAATACTCTACATTTTGATATATAAACCATCCCTCTAGCATTTTAAACAGAGACGCTACCGAGTTTAAACCGAGAAAATGCATGAAAATTCATAGTTTTTAGATTTGCTCACCGCTGTAGCGCGAAAACGGTAAGAGCTAGAGAAAAGTGCCTAAGCCTCAATTTGTGGGGCCAGAAACACTCTACATTTTGATATATAAACCATCCCTCTTGCATTTTAAACAAAGACGCTACCAAGTTTAAACCGAGAAAATGCATGAAAATTCATAGTTTTTAGATTTTCTCACCGCTGTAGCGCGAAAACGGTAAGAGCTAGAGAAAAGTGCCTAAGCCTCAATTTGTGGGGCCAGAAATGCTCTACATTTTGATATATAAACCATCTCTCTAGCATTTTAAACAAAGACGCTACCGAGTTTAAATCGAGCATATGCATGAAAATTCATAGTTTTTTTAGTTGCTCACCGCTGTAGTGCGAAAACGGTAAGAGCTAGAGAAAAGTGCCTAAGCCTCAATTTGCGGGGCCAGAAATACTCTACATTTTGATATATAAACCATCTCTCTAGCGTTTTAAACAAAGACGCTACCGAGTTTAAACCGAGAAAATGCATGAAAATTCATAGTTTTTAGATTTTCTCACCGCTGTAGCGCGAAAACGGTAAGAGCTCTAGAAAAGTGCCTAAGCCTCAATTTGCGGGGCCAGAAATACTCTACATTTTGATATATAAACCATCCCTCTAGCATTTTAAACAAAGACGCTACCGAGTTTAAACCTAGAAAATGCATGAACATTCATAGTTTTCAGATTTGCTGAGACCTGTAGCGCGAAAACGGTAAGAGCTAGAGCAAAGTGCCTAAGCCTCAATTTGCGGGGCCAAAAATACTCTACATTTTGATATATAAACCATCCCTCTAGCATTTTAAACAAAGACGCTACCGAGTTTAAACCGAGAAAATTCATGAAAATTCATAGTTTTTTGATTTTCTCACCGCTGTAGCGCGAAAACGGTAAGAGATAGAGAAAAGTGCCGAAGCCTCAATTTGTGGGGCTAGAAATACTCTACATTTTGATATATAAACCATCCCTCTAGCATTTTAAACAGAGACGCTACCGAGTTTAAACCGAGAAAATGCATGAAAATTCATAGTTTTCAGATTTGCTCAGACCTGTAGCGCGAAAACGGTAAGAGCTAGAGAAAAGTGCCTAAGCCTCAATTTGAGGGGCTAGAAATACTCTACATTTTGATATATAAACCATCCCTCTAGCATTTTAAACAGAGACGCTACCGAGTTTAAACCGAGAAAATGCATGAAAATTCATAGTTTTCAGATTTGCTCAGACCTGTAGCGCGAAAACGGTAAGAGCTAGAGAAAAGTGCCTAAGCCTCAATTTGTGCGGCCAGAAATACTCTACATTTTGATATATAAACCATCCCTCTAGCATTTTAAACAAAGACGCTACCGAGTTTAAACCGAGAAAATGCATGAAAATTCATAGTTTTTAGATTTTCTCACCGCTGTAGCGTGAAAACGGTAAGAGCTAGAGAAAAGTGCCTAAGCCTCAATTTGTGGGGCCAGAAATACTCTACATTTTGATATATAAACCATCCCGCTAACATCTTAAACAAAGATGCTACCGAGTTTAAACCGAGAAAATTCATGAAAATTCATAGTTTTTTGATTTTCTCACCGCTGTAGCGCGAAAACGGTAAGAGATAGAGAAAAGTGCCGAAGCCTCAATTTGTGGGGCTAGAAATACTCTACAGTTTGATATATAAACCATCCCTCTAGCATTTTAAACAGAGACGCTACCGAGTTTAAACCGAGAAAATGCATGAAAATTCATAGTTTTCAGATTTGCTCAGACCTGTAGCGCGAAAACGGTAAGAGCTAGAGAAAAGTGCCTAAGCCTCAATTTGAGGGGCTAGAAATACTCTACATTTTGATATATAAACCATCCCTCTAGCATTTTAAACAGAGACGCTACCGAGTTTAAACCGAGAAAATGCATGAAAATTCATAGTTTTCAGATTTGCTCAGACCTCTAGCGCGAAAACGGTAAGAGCTAGAGAAAAGTGCCTAAGCCTCAATTTGTGGGGCCAGAAATACTCTACATTTTGATATATAAACCATCCCTCTAGCACTTTAAATAAAGACGCTACCGAGTTTAAACCGAGAAAATTGAATTTTCAAATTCATAGTTTTTAGATTTGCTCAGACCTGTAGCGCGAAAACGGTAAGAGCTAGAAAAAAGTGCCTAAGCCTCAATTTGTGCGGCCAGAAATACTCTACATTTTGATATATAAACCATCCCTCTAGCATTTTAAACAAAGACGCTACCGAGTTTAAACCGAGAAAATGCATGAAAATTCATAGTTTTTAGATTTTCTCACCGCTGTAGCGTGAAAACGGTAAGAGCTAGAGAAAAGTGCCTAAGCCTCAATTTGTGGGGTCAGAAATACTCTACATTTTGATATATAAACCATCCCGCTAGCATTTTAAACAAAGACGCTACCGAGTTTAAACCGAGAAAATGCATGAAAATTAATAGTTTTTAGATTTTCTCACCGCTGTAGCGTGAAAACGGTAAGAGCTAGAGAAAAGTGCCTAAGCCTCAATTTGTGGGGCCAGAAATACTCTACATTTTGATATATAAACCATCCCGCTAACATTTTAAACAAAGACGCTACCGAGTTTAAACCGAGAAAATGTATGAAAATTCATAGTTTTCAGATTTGCTCACCGCTGTAGCGCTAAAACGGTAAGAGCTAGAGAAAAGTGCCTAAGCCTCAATTTGAGGGGCTAGAAATACTCTACATTTTGATATATAAACCATCCCTCTAGCATTTTAAACAGAGACGTTACCGAGTTTAAACCGAGAAAATGCATGAAAATTCATAGTCTTCAGATTTGCTCACCGCTGTAGCGCGAAAACGGTAAGAGCTAGAGAAAAGTGCCTAAGCCTCAATTTGTGGGGCTAGAAATACTCTACATTTTGATATATAAACCATCCCTCTAGCGTTTTAAACAAAGACGCTACCGAGTTTAAACTGAGAAAATGCATGAAAATTCATAGTTTTTAGATTCCCTCACCGCTGTAGCGCGAAAACGGTAAGAGCTAGAGAAAAGTGCCTATGCCTCAATTTGTGGGGCCAGAAATGCTCTACATTTTGATATATAAACCATCCTTCTAGCATTTTAAACAAAGACAATACCGAGTTTAAACCGAGAAAATGCATGAAAATTCATAGTTTTTAGATTTTCTCACCGCTGTAGCGCGAAAACGGTAAGAGCTAGAGAAAAGTGCCTAAGCCTCAAATTGTGGGGCCAGAAATACTCTACATTTTGATATATAAACCATCCCTCTAGCATTTCAAACAAAGACGCTACCGAGTTTAAACCGAGAAAATGCATGAAAATTCATAGTTTTTTGATTTGCTCGACGCTGTAGCGCGAAAACGGTAAGAGCTAGAGAAAAGTGCCTAAGCCTCAATTTGTAGGGCCAGAAATACTCTACATTTTGATATATAAACCATCCCTCTAGCACTTTAAATAAAGACGCTACCGAGTTTAAACCGAGAAAATGCATGAAAATTCATAGTTTTTAGATTTTCTCACCGCTGTAGCGCGAAAACGGTAAGAGCTAGAGAAAAGTGTCTAAGCCTCAATTTGTGGGGCCAGAAATACTCTACATTTTGATATATAAACCATCCCGCTAGCATTTTAAACAGAGAGGCTACCGAGTTTAAACCGAGAAAATGCATGAAAATTCATAGTTTTTAGATTTTCTCACCGCTGTAGCGCGAAAACGGTAAGAGCTAGAGAAAAGTGCCTAAGCCTCAATTTGTGGGGCCAGAAATGCTCTACATTTTGATATATAAACCATCCTTCTAGCATTTTAAACAAAGACAATACCGAGTTTAAACCGAGAAAATGCATGAAAATTCATAGTTTTCAGATTTGCTCAGACCTGTAGAGCGAAAACGGTAAGAGCTAGAAAAAAGTGCCTAAGCCTCAATTTGTGGGGCCAGAAATGCTCTACATTTTGATATATAAACCATCCCTCTAGCATTTTAAACCAAGACGCTACCGAGTTTAAACCGAGAAAATGCATGAAAATTCATAGTTTTCAGATTTGCTCAGACCTGTAGCGCGAAAACGGTAAGAGCTAGAGAAAAGTGCCTAAGCCTCAATTTGTGGGGCCAGAAATACTCTACATTTTGATATATAAACCATCCCTCTAGCGTTTTAAACAAAGACGCTACCGAGTTTAAACCGAGAAAATGCATGAAAATTCATAGTTTTCAGATTTTCTCAGACCTGTAGCGTGAAAACGGTAAGAGCTAGAGAAAAGTGCCTAAGCCTCAATTTGTGGGGCCAGAAATGCTCTACATTTTGATATATAAATCATCCCGCTAGCATTTTAAACAAAGACGCTACCGAGTTTAAACCGAGGAAATGCATGAAAATTCATAGTTTTCAGATTTTCTCAGACCTGTAGCGTGAAAACGGTAAGAGCTAGAGAAAAGTGCCTAAGCCTCAATTTGTGGGGCCAGAAATGCTCTACATTTTGATATATAAATCATCCCGCTAGCATTTTAAACAAAGACGCTACCGAGTTTAAACCGAGAAAATGTATGAAAATTCATAGTTTTCAGATTTGCTCACCGCTGTAGCGCGAAAACGGTAAGAGCTAGAGAAAAGTGCCTAAGCCTCAATTTGTGGGGCTAGAAATACTCTACATTTTGATATATAAACCATCCCGGTAGCATTTTAAACAGAGACGCTACCGAGTTTAGACCGAGAAAATGTATGAAAATTCATAGTTTTTTTATTTGCTCACCGCTGTAGCGCGAAATCGGTAAGAGCTATAGAAAAGTGCCTAAGCGTCAATTTGTGGGGCTAGAAATACTCTACATTTTGATATATAAACTATCCCTCTAGCATTTTAAACAAAGACGCTACCGAGTTTAAACCGAGAAAATGCATGAAAATTCATAGTTTTTAGATTTTCTCACCGCTGTAGCGCGAAAACGGTAAGAGCTAGAGAAAAGTGTCTAAGCCTCAATTTGTGGGGCCAGAAATACTCTACATTTTGATATATAAACCATCCCGCTAGCATTTTAAACAGAGAGGCTACCGAGTTTAAACCGAGAAAATGCATGAAAATTCATAGTTTTTAGATTTTCTCACCGCTGTAGCGCGAAAACGGTAAGAGCTAGAGAAAAGTGCCTAAGCCTCAATTTGTGGGGCCAGAAATGCTCTACATTTTGATATATAAACCATCCTTCTAGCATTTTAAACAAAGACAATACCGAGTTTAAACCGAGAAAATGCATGAAAATTCATAGTTTTCAGATTTGCTCAGACCTGTAGAGCGAAAACGGTAAGAGCTAGAAAAAAGTGCCTAAGCCTCAATTTGTGGGGCCAGAAATGCTCTACATTTTGATATATAAACCATCCCTCTAGCATTTTAAACCAAGACGCTACCGAGTTTAAACCGAGAAAATGCATGAAAATTCATAGTTTTCAGATTTGCTCAGACCTGTAGCGCGAAAACGGTAAGAGCTAGAGAAAAGTGCCTAAGCCTCAATTTGTGGGGCCAGAAATACTCTACATTTTGATATATAAACCATCCCTCTAGCGTTTTAAACAAAGACGCTACCGAGTTTAAACCGAGAAAATGCATGAAAATTCATAGTTTTCAGATTTTCTCAGACCTGTAGCGTGAAAACGGTAAGAGCTAGAGAAAAGTGCCTAAGCCTCAATTTGTGGGGCCAGAAATGCTCTACATTTTGATATATAAATCATCCCGCTAGCATTTTAAACAAAGACGCTACCGAGTTTAAACCGAGGAAATGCATGAAAATTCATAGTTTTCAGATTTTCTCAGACCTGTAGCGTGAAAACGGTAAGAGCTAGAGAAAAGTGCCTAAGCCTCAATTTGTGGGGCCAGAAATGCTCTACATTTTGATATATAAATCATCCCGCTAGCATTTTAAACAAAGACGCTACCGAGTTTAAACCGAGAAAATGTATGAAAATTCATAGTTTTCAGATTTGCTCACCGCTGTAGCGCGAAAACGGTAAGAGCTAGAGAAAAGTGCCTAAGCCTCAATTTGTGGGGCTAGAAATACTCTACATTTTGATATATAAACCATCCCGGTAGCATTTTAAACAGAGACGCTACCGAGTTTAGACCGAGAAAATGTATGAAAATTCATAGTTTTTTTATTTGCTCACCGCTGTAGCGCGAAATCGGTAAGAGCTATAGAAAAGTGCCTAAGCGTCAATTTGTGGGGCTAGAAATACTCTACATTTTGATATATAAACTATCCCTCTAGCATTTTAAACAAAGACGCTACCGAGTTTAAACCGAGAAAATGTATGAAAATTCATAGTTTTTAGATTTTCTCACCGCTGTAGCTCGAAAACGGTAAGAGCTAGAGAAAAGTGCCTAAGCCTCAATTTGTGAGGCCAGAAATACTCTACATTTTGATATATAAACTATCCCTCTAGCATTTTAAACAAAGACGCTACCGAGTTTAAACCGAGAAAATGCATGAAAATTCATAGTTTTTAGATTTGCTCACCGCTGTAGCGCGAAAACGGTAAGAGCTAGAAAAAAGTGCCTAAGCCTCAATTTGTGGGGCCAGAAATGCTCTACATTTTGATATATAAACCATCCCTCTAGCATTTTAAACCAAGACGCTACCGAGTTTAAACCGAGAAAATGCATGAAAATTCATAGTTTTCAGATTTGCTCAGACCTGTAGCGCGAAAACGGTAAGAGCTAGAGAAAAGTGCCTAAGTCTCAATTTGAGGGGCTAGAAATACTCTACATTTTGATATATAAACCATCCCTCTAGCGTTTTAAACAAAGACGCTACCGAGTTTAAACCGAGAAAATTCATGAAAATTCATAGTTTTTAGATTTTCTCACCGCTGTAGCGCGAAAACGGTAAGAGCTAGAGAAAAGTGCCTAAGCCTCAATTTGTGGGGCCAGAAACACTCTACATTTTGATATATAAACCATCCCTCTAGCATTTTAAACAAAGACGCTACCGAGTTTAAACCGAGGAAATGCATGAAAATTCATAGTTTTCAGATTTTCTCGCCGCTGTAGCGCTAAAACGGTAAGAGCTAGAGAAAAGTGCCTAAGCCTCAATTTGTGGGGCTAGAAATACTCTACATTTTGATATATAAACCATCCCGGTAGCATTTTAAACAGAGACGCTACCGAGTTTAGACCGAGAAAATGTATGAAAATTCATAGTTTTTTTATTTGCTCACCGCTGTAGCGCGAAATCGGTAAGAGCTATAGAAAAGTGCCTAAGCGTCAATTTGTGGGGCTAGAAATACTCTACATTTTGATATATAAACTATCCCTCTAGCATTTTAAACAAAGACGCTACCGAGTTTAAACCGAGAAAATGTATGAAAATTCATAGTTTTTAGATTTTCTCACCGCTGTAGCGCGAAAACGGTAAGAGCTAGAAAAAAGTTATTTGATATATAATATTTGGAACTATTTGAAAAGAAAAAACGTCAATGCAAGACAAACACTTGCATAATCGCGTTGCTAATTGAATATTCGGCCATTAATTAATGCCGTTATCTGAAACAAATGATGCGCTTATCGCATTAAGTGGCAAATATTTGACCGCATATGTTTTTTTTTTGCTCATATTTTATTTCCCACTTCGCTCGCAGCGCTCATGCGATTAGATTACGAGGTCCGAATCGATTGTGTCAATCGGCCGGGGGCACGTCTCGATTAGGCTATATCTAGAATTTAAAGTGCAACTCGTTCCGGTGATAATAGAGAAAAAATTCTAGAATAATAACAAAAATTCGGTAAAGCGCTGGTTTCTACGAGAGCGGTAGATTTTGACGTCATTTACACATCACGCAAAATCGTTTTAAGTATATGTAATTAAATAACACACAATTTTGCATTGTAATTCCTTTGTGTTTTACAGTACATTGAGGTATTGCTCTTTATGCGAAACCATATTCATTTATATACCCGTAAAATTATTTTTGTGACGTTAAAATGACGTCAAAATTGGCCGCTGTTAAGTGATCGCTCTACTATGAAAGTAGGGATTTTCAAAACGTACTGAATAATATCAATAATTTTATTATTAATGAAATTATTCGGTACGTTTTGAAAATATTTCCGAAATAAGGTAATACATTTCATATTGATTAATATTATTATATTAATATTTTATATTTATATTTTTAATATTAATATTATATTAATATTATTATATTAATCGATATGAAATGTATTACCTTATTTCGGAAATATTTTCAAAACGTACCGAATAATTTCAATAATAATAAAATTATTGATATTATTCAGTACGTTTTGAAAATCCCTAGTAATAGTTAATAACATTTTATTTCCCAACAGTTAGCCCATTTACAGGAAAATATACACAGAAGGAACTAATAATAATGAATGAATTTGTAAATATAAAAGTATAAAAATAAAAATAAATATAAAAGTATATACCGAATAAGATATTTAAAGATTATATATACTAGGTGAAATTCCCGTTGTTCGACGGGGTATTATGAATCTATTTTCAAATGAAAACTATTTGAGTCAAACAGAACTTTCCCTCTAAAAATATATAATCTATTATTATTATTATTATTATTATTATTATCAGTTTTTATCTCTCCTGTCAACTTTAAATAAAATTTTACATGTGTGGTGTTGCTGTTTAATCGAAAAAAACTTCATCTCATTATTAAAATTGGGGAATCCTGGAATTGATATGAAAATTGAAATGTTATTAGTTACTTTGCTCTCACTTTGATTCGGTTATAGATATATTTTTTATATAGGGTGTATACATAAAATAAATAAAGTGAGTGCAAAGTAACTAATAAAATTTTAATTTTCATATTTAATGAAAGTTGTTTGTGTGAACCTCATGAAAGGGGTCAAATTTACCAATTCAAATCGGCCGTTTATTTCCGAAACATTGGCAAGGTGTGCCCGTGTGTATGCGTATGTGTGTGTGTGTGTGTGTGTGTGTGTGTGTGTGTGTGTGTGTGTGTGTGTGTGTGTGTGTGTGTGTGTGTGTGTGTATGTGTGTGTGTATGTGTGTGTGTGTATGTGTGTGTGTGTTTCGGGAGAAATCCGGAGTCATCGCACTTGACTCCCGGGCAGAGATTAATGGGGAATCGCGAACGCGTGTGTGCGTATTTAAATTTGCGGCCAATTATGCGTTGAACCCGTGACAATTTCGGGTTCGTTTACCTCCCGAATTCGGTTTTCAATGAACACGAACGTACGCGCAAACCCCTCGTGTGAATCTTGTATGATGCAACTCGCGAATTTATTTGGTGGATTCGCCTGACGAAATCCCGAAAGCGGTTTGCATTATTATTATTTTTTTTTTGCTGAAACCAAATTTGAATACCGGTTGCATCAGATATTTACTTGGATAGGAGACTTCTGATGCAATAAATACTGAAATTTTGCTGTGGTAAAATTAAAAATATGCAAACACATTTGCAAATTGCATCATTACAATATATTTTGAAATTCTACTGAAATCAGTTTCATTATTGCTAATTAAGGTGGGTTTATACTGACATAAAGTAATAAATAATTATTAGACAGAACGCATACATAATTAATATTTTTGGATTATTTATTGCTCACAAAAATTCACTTGCAATTTAATTCTTAAAACTCATTTTCTCATAATAAACAATATTATAATAATATTCCTCTGAAGGCGGAAAGGCCACTGGCCAATAGCCTAATAAAGATTGTTTTCTGTCTCTATTCCTCTGAAATATATATATATATATATATATATATATATATATATATATATATATAGATAGAGGGAGAATGTTGGGATTGCGGCGACTAGGGCTGAAAGAAACCTCTTCTCTTTATATCGATATTTCGCTCTGACTTCAGAGCTTCATCAGGATTTACTAAAAAAAAATATATATATACATATAGAATTTGCATATAAATATATATATATATATATATATATATATATTTTTCTTTTTCAAGTTACAACTTGCTCGAACTATGATCTATTGTGCCTCTTCAACACAGGCGACCGTAATCACCTGTCGCTCGGGTCTCTGACGACGGTGGTGGCAAAGACAAATTGACAACCTCGAAACATACGTTTATAATCCAACCCAAAATTGTATGGCTATCCCATCATTTGTCATAACACGTGTGCATGGAAACTTAAATTTAGACCATAATGGATTGGGCAAGAAATTATAAATTAGATATTCTTTTAAATTTTTCTGTAGCAGTTAATTACAAATTACACTGGGCAGCACTATTTTTTGTCTTATATATAATAATAATAATAATTTTATTCTTTGTAATGCATTGGTCATTGGTAAACGAGATTTTAAACGAAAATAAACAAACGATATCACAATTGAGGCAAAATAAATTCTATTATTTTTTAGTTTTATTATATATATATATATATATATATATATATATATATATATATATATATATACATATATATATATAAATATATAGATAAAACAATGAAAGCGTAGTTAGTAGAAAGCAACCGTCCATATTCGTTCGCATAGTTTTTGTCTTTTTTTATGATAAGAGTGTTATAATTGTTATTTTCAATTGTTTATCCGGATCTATCCATAAATGAAAACTATGCGAGCGAAGGTGGGGTGGGCGGGCTTATTTTAACCATAGATATAACTTTTTTTTCCCTACATAACCTACTAGTCTATGTATGACAATTATTTAGCTACAAAATGAAGCAATATTTGTTTATTTAGGTCTACTAATATCGTATGATGCAGAACATATTTAGATTCATAGGTTATGTAGGAGAAGAAAATTGTTATATCCATGGATAAAACAATGAAGAGCGTAGTTCAAGTCATAGGGGCCACCCGCCCACCCCCCCTTCGTTCGCATAGTTTTCATTTCAGGATAAATCTGTATAAACAATTGAAAATAACAATGATAACACTGTTATCATAAAAAAAACAAAAACTATGCTAACGAAGGTGGGCGGTTTTCTACTATGAACTACGCTTCAATTGTTTTATCCATGGATATAACAATGTTCTTAAACTATGAATCTAAGTATGTTCTGCATCATACCATATTAGTAGACCAAAATAAACAAATAATGCTTTATTTTGTAGCTAAATAATTGTCATACATAGATTATTAGGTTATGTAGGAGAAGAACATCATGATATCCATGGACAAAACAACTAAAGCGTAGTAAGTAGAAGACAACCGTCCACCTTCATTCGCATAGTTTTTGTTTTTTTATGACTACAGTATTATTATTGTTATTTTCAATTGTTTATCCAGATTTATCCTTAAATGAAAACTATGCGAACGAAGGAGGGGTGGGTGGGCGGTCCCTATGACTTGAACTACGCTCTTCATTGTTTTATCCATGGCTATAACAATATTCTTCTCCTACATAACCTATTAATCTTTGTGTGACAATTATTTAGCTACAAAATGAAGCAATATTTGTTTACTTAGGTCTACTAATATCGTTTGATGCAGAACATATTTAGATTCATAGGTTATGTAGGAGAAGAAAATTGTTATATCCATGGATAAAACAACGAAGAGCGTAGTTCAAGACATAGGGGCCGCCCGCCCACCCCACCTTCGTTCGCATAGTTTTCATTTATGGATAAATCTGGATAAACAATTAAAAATAACAATGATAACACTGTTATCATAAAAAAACAAAAACTATGCGAACGAAGGTGAACGGTTGTCTACTACGAACTACGCTTCAATTGTTTTATCCATGGATATAACAATGTTCTTAAACTATGAATCTAAGTATGTTCTGCATCATACCATATTAGTAGACCAAAATAAACAAATAATGCTTTATTTTGTAGCTAAATAATTGTCATACATAGATTATTAGGTTATGTAGGAGAAGAACATCATGATATCCATGGATAAAACAATTGAAGCGTAGTTCGTAGTAGAAAACCGCCCACCTTCGTTCGCATAGTTTTTGTTTTTTTATGACTACAGTATTATTATTGTTATTTTCAATTGTTTATCCAGATTTATCCTTAAATGAAAACTATGCGAGCGAAGGTGGGGTGGGCGGGCGGCCCCTATGACTTGAACTATGCTCTTCATTGTTTATCCATGGATATCACAATGTTTTCTCCTACATAACCTATTAGTCTCTGTATGACAATTATTTAGCTATAAAATGAAGCATTATTTGTTTATTTAGGTCTACTAATATTGTATGATTCAGAGCATACATAGATTCATAGGATATGTAACAGAAGAAAATTGTGATATCCATG